>JAQFVV010006213.1:8928760-9269827 GCA_028023455.1 Epiperipatus broadwayi | reverse complement strand
CAAAATTAATAAACAAATTTCAATAATGGTCCATTCATTATTAAAAATTTAGTTTTCCAATTCTTACAATCTTTCATCACTTTAAAGTGATTTGCCATTGTAATTACTTAAATAAAATGTCAATTTACAGCCTTCTGGAAATAAGGGTCATGATTAATTTTTGTCTGTCATGATTGTAAATATCAATTAGAAAAATAAATCATTCACACATACATTCATTTTTTCTTCAAGAAAACTTAACTAATATTTCAGTTAAGAGCTATATTGAGAAGCAAGACGTGATGTTTCTTGATCTTAAACTCAGAGATAAGAATCCAATAAACTCACCATGCTGGCTAAAGAATGCTGGTGAACATTCTTTCTGTGTTTTTATACTACATGGATAAGCATATAGTAATAACAGTTTCAATGATAAGAATGTATAGAGGGACATTAAAATTTGCCCTACTTGGATACTCTAAAGCCTCCATGATGAATCAATGTGATTCATTTCACCTTAACAGCTAATTCTTTTTTGCAATACAATTAGTATTCTTGGCAGTTATAATGGTGTCTGAGATTATTTTTCAAAAATAATATTGTTATTAGTTATACTTTTTATAACAGAAAATTAATATGTATTGTAGGATAACACAGTGATAGAATAAAATAAAGTTGATTAGAAAAGGATGTCAAGTATACAAACATCAGTCAACTTAGCAAAAAAAAATTAAGATCACTATAATCACATAAGTAATCAATAGTTTGGTTCATTGAGAACAAAATATATAGTATTTTAAACTGAAAAAAATAGTGTTTAATCAACAGAAAATAAAATTAACAAGTGGTATATTAGTTGGCTATTTACAATGTGGGTTATATAAATAACAATAAAAATTATATAAAAAGTGTTACAATTCTCAAAGTATTAACTCTTTTTATAAAACTATGTAATTCTAAAGCAGTCATTTACTTTGAGTTCTCATGAAAAGTATAACAAACATAAAATAATTAAATGCACTGAGACAGTTTTCAGCAAAACTGTCAAAATCATAGTAATACATATAGTTATGCACTACAGGTATACTTATATAATTGATTTAATGTAATATGTAAATGAGACATTATATAGGATTGTATTCAATAACAATTCCACACTTCCAAAATTATTCATTATTTCCTGTTTTAAATACAATCCTATATGATGTAATACCAGAAATTTTTCTAGTGAACAGATGTGTAGGTATATGGAATAACTAAAGTGTTAATTCAATAATATCTCTATTAGATAGTCATGATGGTAACAGTGTATAAGAAATGAGGTGTGACTTATCTGTCTAATAATGTCCACCACAAAATATAATGTCCAGGCTATTTGTTCAGCTCTATGGAACATTTAACTCTAACACAAAGAAAAAAACACTGTCATGGCAAATATACAAACTACAGGGCTAAGTAATCTATACTTGCATAATCATTATCATTGATTATCCTTATTCCCATATTACTAAATCCTACATAATAACATTGTCTTGGTTTTATTTAACTTATTTCCAAGTTACTATCCTTATAACTTCTTTAGAGATTTATCACTCTACATAGCTATAATTCTAACTACTTTTCCACAACAATAAATAAGTTTAGATAGAAATAACAACCTAACTACTCAATAAGAAAGATTACTTCTTTTATTTTAGAATTCTTAAATCAAAATACAAATAATTACTATAGTTCTAATGCTTCAATACTTTAACAATTTTAAAATAAGTATAATGTTCAATTATGATAAAATCATACAATTATATTCCCATTATGTTAAAATATATTTATCATATAAAATAAAAGTATGCATATTTTTTAAAATAAATAAACTCCTATAAGTTATGTGTATTCATCGTGTTTTTATATACATTATGACACATCCACACAAAAAAACAACAACAATATTTTGACCATCTAAAAAAAAATACATTATAAAAATCATTAATATTTTCAATATTATTACCATAAGTGATATCCATTAGCTAATCACTTAATTGACATTACTAGTTCATGAACTAAAAATATAACATTATATATTATCACTCATTCAAATACTATTATACTTAAAATATTACGTTTTCTTTTAAAATTATTAAATATTTTTAATACAAAAAAAATCTAAGTACTATGTTAATAAATAGTATAATATTTTTATGTTCTTTTCCTATCTCTAACTTATAAATAAAATACTAAAGTTAGTAAAATACTTTGAGACAATATTTACTTAAATTCATCCAATTAAAGTTCATTAAAGAAAATGTTTTTTTCTCTCCTTCTGGTACAGTGCTTGTTGACAAAACTTTTACTAACACACATGCTCTGATGGTTCCACTTTAACAAAATGTATGACAACTTTAAAAAAAAAACCCAAGGTAAGTCGATTTGTAAAATATCCGGATTGATTTATAAATAACCACGGAAATGCACTTAAAGTTTATACAAATAGTTCATGGTTCTTATTATTTAAAACAGTAATTATTGAATATACTTTTCAATATTATATGATGAAATAAATTTCCAAAGTTCTACTACTTTTACTCATATTTCCCTATGGTTTATATTCTTTGATACAGCAACAAGACTTAGCGTTTCTCAATATTTACTATGTAGTTAAAAACTTCCATAAATAATTTTAATAACTTTTGTATGACCAGCATACACTAATTAATAATAGGATAATTTTATTACCTATTTTCAAAGTTTCCATTCGATAAGATATAAAAACGTTCAGATCAATCTTAATCTTTTTTACATCTTTTAAAATTATTATGATAGTTTTAAAATAGACCATTAAATTTTTCTTCATAAAGAAATATTTCTGCATCTTAAAATAATTATTTTATCAAATTTAAAAGTTTTTTTAAAAAATTACAAACTTATTTTAAATAAATCCTCCGAATAAGGCATTTTAATATTTTTTTTACTTTTAACTTCTGGTGAACTTTTAAAAACTTCCTCTGGGGTATCCGATTTGCTAATCTCAGTAGCAAATTAATAATACCAATTAATATAGGTGAAATTATATGCCCAATAAAAAGATAATAGTTTGACATTTTTTATATACATTTAAGTTTAATGATGACCTATTCATGCCTAATGTGACAGAGAATTAAGTTTAATAGATCAGTTGATAGGGAATTACTTAGCTTTTAGCATGACATTTTGTATAATATGATTTTATAATAACTTACTGTACTTTGTTTAAAGGAGAAATTAATATAATTGACTATTAATGATACATTTAGTTAACAGAAGTATTAATAACAGTAGTAGTGCCTAGAAAATAATTGTGCTCCGATTTTTATACATGAACAAATTATTTTCTTGATAGGTTAACTAAACAATGCTTAGCTTATTTACATCCCAGGCCAACAACACAGGATTAAAGTTAAAATAAATAATGATTTATCTAATATTTATTATGCATTATATTATTTAATTTCTAGTTAATTTTCATACTTTATTTACATCTACCAAACTCTTTAAAATAACTTTTAAAATCATATCATAATATTTACTATTACTTTTAGCTTTTCTAAAAACGTAGTTATTTTTTGAAAACAAAACAAAAATCTAATTTTACTGATTACATTCATTTTTAAAATAAATAAAAACACAACTTAATATTTTATTCTAGCTAATTTTATTTTATCTGTGGTAGTTCAATATAATAACAAACTTTATATTAGAATTTTAAAATAGTTTTGCAACATTACTAAAAAAAACTCGCAAGCATGTGAATATCTACACACCACATGATTTACATAAATAGATGAAACGCTTATAATTTAGCTAAAAATAAACTAAATAATTTAATTTACAAAATAAAAAAAATATTTTTATAAAGTAATAATATAACAACTTTTAAGATAATATTTTAATATCACAAAACCGAATATTTATTTTCTACCACAATATTACTTTTTAATAATTATTTTACATTCAATTATTAAATATTAATTTTTATTACTCAAATATATTATTTATTTAACTTTAAGTTATTACTTTTTAAACTTTATTTTAACCCTTTATTTACGAGACTTATTAATGTAGTATTTATTATGGCCAGTTTTCCCAACCATACAATATTATAATTTATCTTTAGTTAACTGTTTTTAAAATATTAACACAATATTATACAGTAAATATTTTTATTTGCTTTAACTAGATTTTTTTTAAAAGATCGTCAATACAACATATACATCATGCCCTTAAATAGCTTTTAAATTTAAATTTTTTTAGTAAATTGATTTAAATAATTAACCTCTGCTTTCTTCACCTATTTCACTTTATGTACAAATAAATTCCGAGGTTCCAATTTTATATAAGATAGAATAAATTTATAACTGAAATTGCTTTTCTACTTACTAATAAGATTCTTATTGTGTTATTACTTTATGGCTTAGCTAAGTTGGGGTTATAGGGTATGGTAGTCATATAGGATGCAAATAGGATAATAGAAACATTCATAAATAACAATTTTATAATGTTGATTCAACTATATTATAAGCATCTATTAAATAATAAGGATTATTATGAAATTGATAATTATTACACTAAATAGGGTATAAACAATGTTGAGGATCTGGTACGATTTTGCCCTACATCACCATCTATTCTAAGCAAAGTAAAACATATTTTTGGCACTGCAATATTAAAATTTGTTAACTCTAGACTGTTTAAATAAAGACCTATACTGGAAAAATCTATAAATTCTATAATTATATTATGTTAAATACATGTGTGTGTGGAAATGGACAATTGAAGGCATATAATAAAACAACTCATATGGGATATTATTTCAACAAAACATTTATTACAAGAAACTTGTTTTATCACACATCTATGATGATTATAATATTTCCCTTATAGTAACACAACTTTGATTAATATTTGTTATATAAATTTAAGTGACAGTTTTACTAATATTTTTCTTTTCATTAAATAAAGTCAAATTTTCCTATGTTAATATTACATTCATACTGAAGGATGGATTATTAATAATGACAATAAATGAAATATTGATAATATATGTAATATGATTTAATAATTATTTATAATTAATAATTTTAATAATGGTCTTTTTCAATATTTCTTTGTTTACCATATTTTCGAGTACGTAAACTTTTACAAAATTACAAATACAAAGCATTTATAAATTAGAATTTCTACTAATTTATTTACAGAACGGATGGTGCAACAAATTAATCATTAACCTAACGATCTTATTTAAAACTATTTAAAATGTATTATAAAAATCTATAAAACATCTATCTGATATAATCAGTATATATTGTCTGATGATAACTACATCCAATTGAATAAAGAGAGGGGAATAATAATAAATAAACATTCACATATATGTACATGAGGGTTAATCAAAATTTCCAAATTCAAACTTGATTCATTAATATATTATCCACTAACTTTTAAGACATAAAGGTTACTGAACTTATCTGACCTATCATTAATAAATGGGACCTTTGCCACTTCATTTAAAAAGAAAAGAAAATACTACTATTTCAGCATATGCTTTCAAATAAGTAAGTCTACTAACCACCCACGATTTAATAAGCTATTAATCAGGAGAGTATAACTCAATCCACATAATAAAATCATATGTCAATCACTTCCACATCCAAATGCACTCAACATATTTCCTATATAAAAAAATCTATAAACAGACAAAACTTTTAATTCTCTATCTTATTTTAACAAATTGCACCATGCGAAACCAAAATGAAAATAAACTACAACTTTGGAAAAATAATTTATGATGGTGCACACACACCCGAATATATAATTATAAATACTATGATTTCTAAATCATATAAGATAACAAACTATTACATTACAATAATAATAATAGGTTACACCAAGCATAACAAAAAAAATATTTATCCAATATAAACAATAAGAAGAAATACCTATCAACATTTAATCATTAAATGTTGAGTTTTTTTTAGACTTGAAAGTTTGAATGAATGTATACACACTGCTTTCAAAAATATCAATGAATTCCAACATTAAAAAAAAAAAAAATACAAACGTTGCTCCTTCTGGCTGAATTATAATTTGACAATAGCTGCAATAATTTCCAATATTTCAGAATTTCTTAATAAAAATTATAAACAACATTGGTAGGCGATGGAATTATTTTATTAATCACAAGAAACAAAATCTCCGACTCCGTAAAATAATCCTACTAAAAGTTTATGACTTTATTCCTTTAGTATTTAGTACTTAATATAATTTGCATTGACCATCATCAATGATTTATCCATGCATGTATATGTTGTTATAATAAATTACTAAATATTGTTAAGTTATGCATTTAATTACTAATTTTTTTATATGTGTGAATAGTAAAGTTCTTTGGTATATAAAACTATCCTCCTGATAAAAGAGTTAAAATAGATAAATTCTTTAGTTTTAACTTTATTTTGCATAATATAAATATAATTTTTTTAAACTTAGAGTAACAAAGCGTTCCACTACAGCATTTAATAACAAAAAAAATAATTATCTTCATTTTTAATAATTTTAATAATTCCGATATTACTTTTTTGTGGTAAATATGTTAAAATAAACTATAATAATAATCTTACATAATATCCATGCATTTTTGAATACAGTAAACTTAGACCATCAGTTGATAAAAGCTAGAGCTGGTTCCTTAAAAATTAATTCTGCCATATATATTTTTCCTTCGAGTAGTGTGTTATATTTATCCATAGGAATAGTAGCAAATCTTTATGATGTTTATTTCACTTATCTTACTATTTTTTAGAGAGTTATTCTATTTTTATAACCCTTTTTTATACCTTCTTCCTTGAAATTCCTTGTCCAAACTCTCTCTTGTCCAAGCTCTCACACGCCCTTTTTTTTTTATTATAATCAACATGGCAATATGGCAGGATTTTCTTGTCTATAAAATGTCAATAATAAAACATTGGAACGAAAAGGAAAAAAAAAAAAAAATTAAATATTAACTTACAAATGCTACAAATAAACAGATAACTTTTACAATTGTAAATGCAGGATTTTATATAATACATAATTAGTAAATAATAAATAAAATATAAAAAAATCATTCTAATTAATGATATATGTGTTTATCTATTTTCTATGGCATGTAAATTATGCTACTACAATTTGGACATTATAAGTAATAGTATAAAATATTAATAAAGTGTGAGATGATGTAAAATGAACATACACCCACATATACAAGTTAAATATTGGATTGGAATAGACAATAAGTTAGAAAACTAATGAATAAACACTTGCTATGGCTCTGCTATTAATTTCGCTCTCATACCAACAATCCTTAATATTGTCCCTCTTCCCCTTCCACTACCAGACACATGTAACTTAAAATTCTAACAACTGGTATACCTAACTAAAGTTTTAACAATTTTAAAACCAAATTTTAAATTCTAAATTATATCACAATTCATTTTTTTCTTTAATAGTTATCTCTAACCATTATTTGCATGAATGTGAACTTCCCACATTTCTTCCTGGTGCCAACCTGGAAGGTCACAATATATATATATATATATATATATATATATATATATATATATATATATATATATATATATATATATATATATATATATTAGTTGTAAGGATAGCTTACAAAACCTATCAAAACCAGCCTTTATTTATCTACTCCACCAAATCAAACCCATTCAAAACATAAGATTAACGAACAGGGGTTTGAATGTGCACTATCATTTTTTGTAAACACACACACACACACATATATATATATATATATATATATTGTAATATTTCCGTATTTCTAGGACTCTATATGCTTTATAAATGCGTGAGTTGACCAAGTTATGTAAAAGAAAAATAAATGTTCATTTATTTTATTTAAAAAAATGAAGAACGTTTCATTATTATTCTAAAAACATAACTATCTCTCCTGATCAGCTTGGCCTAGAATTATCATCAAGTACAATTGTGAGCTAAATCAGTTTTTAATTTCTACATGAGGGTGCCAGAATCGTTAGACCCACTGAGTCTGCATCAAACATATTGTAACTCTTAAAGTAATAATTATACGATCTGGATTAAAATTCCCATTAAGTAGAAGATATTCCCCTTTGACTTAATTAAGAAAAATAAATCTATTTAGCAAAGGTAATTTGCATACTAATTTGAATTTAAATAACTAAATATAAAACTTAAATATAATAACATTAATTTTATATATGTACAATGAAAGTTAAACTAATAATAAAGATTTATTCTAGCCCATCAAACATTTAATATTTATGATTAAAACAAAATTATAATATTGGAAAGTATTGTACACATGAATTTAATAATTTGATTCAAATATTGAAGTAATAACTAGTTGGTGTCTTATTTTTCCATGGTAACAGTTTAATTCACTTCTCAGTTCGCAAATCTTTAGATCAAAAAAAATTATGGGATAACATTTCATTCAAATCTCTATTCATAAAGCTTTATGTAAAATTTATGGCCATTAACTTACTGGTAAGTTAATATTTAAGTAGGTCATTTGATCCTCTGATGTCCAATTCAGTTAGTGGGTAGTCCGCAGTAGTTGTTTTTTTAGTTTTACTTCTTCCAAATCTCCAATAAAATTTAGGTAGAGCCAGACGACGATCTAGGTGATTTTTTTTGAGAGAAAGTGTCAGCAAATGATAGAGTTCTACTCACTCATGGTGAGCGATTTCAGTTTGTATCTAAGTGGACACATTTTATTAATATTTTGTATAAAAAAATATGAGGCACTTCAAATTGCTGAACACTCTCTGGAACAACAAGACAAAAGACACTTTTCAAACCTGTTGGCTCCTTTTATATACCCAGATTCTTTTTCGAAGTTCAGTGCATATCCCTTTTTATCTTTTGTTCTATTTTATAAACTTCTACATTATTTCTCATTTTTTTTTATTACAATGTCTCTTTTCTCATTATGAATTTCTGCCATTTTTAATTACTATCAGAAAGTCGTTTCTGATAGCAATCTTTTACCTTTGAAATTTCCTTTCACTACTTAAATCAATTATTCAGTATGCACTTTCCAACATTGAATTTATTTTAGTTAACTTACATATATATAAAAAGAAAAATTAAACTTTGACTGTACATTTTTCTTAAAACAACATCATATTACAAAAAAAAAATTAAAGATCGGGTTCTCTCTTTTTTTATTTAAATGATACACAATATTAAATAGTAATTTGTACTATATATATATATATATATATATATATATATATATATATATAGTACAAATTACTATTTAATATAAATAATTATATATATATATATATATATATATAATTATTTAGTAGCACTTTCAATTATGCAATAATCCTCATCAGCTTTAAATGATTTTCAAATTTGAATGGTATGGAAATTTTCATAAGCTGGATATGTCCATATTTGCAACTTGCCTATTAATAACATTATCTTTATATTTATCTATTAAAATTGCCTCTTTAATTTTCCCTTTTTTATGATTCCTTTCTTCCATGAATATGTTTATTTTATTAATATTAAATGTAATTCTATAATTATGTCTTTTTAGAGTCAAAGAATACTGAAGCTGTATTAATTTGACTATTTACATTGTTTTTAATCCAATTATATAATAACTGATGCTCCTTTAATATTTTTTTCCAAGGAACATCTGGATTTATTTATATATAATTTGTTACACCCACCTGAAATCTGATAACTTATATTACTTCTTTCCATTTAAGGAATTATATTATTAGAATTATTAATCAATCGAATAATATTTGGAGGAACACAAAATGAAATCTTATATTTTACATTAAATATATTCTGAATTCATTTAGGTTGCATGTTATTTACAAATGGCATAGATATCCATTTTTTATTATCTAAGATAACATTGCAAACCCACTTCTTATTATTAAATGAATTTTACATGGGAATGATAAATTATGTAAATATAGGAGGGATAAAATTTTAAATATTAAACTCTTTGCTAATAAACTTTTAAAGGTTGGTTATTATAAAAACCAAATTTTATGTACAGTAAATTCATTTAATAATAAGAAGAGGGTTTGCAATGTTACCTTAGATAATAAAAAAAAATGGATATCTATGTCATTTGTAATAACTTGTAATCTAAACTAATAAGGAATATATTTAAAGAAAAGTATAATATTTTATTTTGTGATCCTCTGAATGTTAATCGATTGATTAATAATTATAAGAGTATAATTCTTAAATTGCAAAGAAGTAATATAATTTAACAGACTTCATGGATGTCAAAAATTATATATTGGTTAATCAGGATGTTCTGTGGATAAAAGATTAAAAGAGCATCAGTTATTATATAATCAGATTAAAAATAATGTAAATAGTCAATTTAATACTGCATTGGTATTCTTTGACCTTGAAAAGTCTTGGAATTATACGTTTACATTTATTAATAATGAAATAAAAATATAAATGGAAAAAGGAATCATAAAAAGAGGAATATTAAAGAGGCAATTTTAATAGATAAATATAAACTTAATGTTATTATATAGTCAAGTTGCAAATGCAACCATACACAGCTTATGGAAATTTAAGTAATATTAAAATTTGAAACCATTTAAAGCTGATAAAAATTACTACATAATTGGAAGTGCTACTAAAGAATTTATATATTTTTTTACTGTTAAATTGTTTATATATATATATTGTAACCGTTCGATTGTTGTCCCAACTACATAATATCACCAAAACATAAGTGCACTAAGAATTGTAACCTCGATCACCGATCAATTCCCGCTGCGCATTATCAGCTATTAAGAGCTGTAACCAAAAGCATATCATGCTATCTATATTATGCACCAAAGACCACAACCAACATCTGGAGCAACTTACCACAGACCAAACCAATGATATAACATAAACTTTTTATGATTTAATTTGATCGCAGCCAGGGTGTACCACGAAGACCTATCATAGTAGTATGATAAAATACATTAAACAAATTATAAGTATGTAATGTTATTATCTTTCAAACCTTAATTTGCGATTTTCATTGTATGAGACCTGATGGCCGACCATGTACAAGATGGCATAATTTGTGGAACTACATAAGATTATGAAATTTTAAACCATCTATATGATTTTTTAATACAAATGCTAGTCCAGGTAAAGCTTTGCAATAAATAAACATAAATACTTGGGTTCTTTTTTTTATAGTTTACTATATCACTGAGACTCTTATTATACTGACAAATGACAATTTACAAACGTTAAGTAAATATATTCAATCATGTCATTATCTGGTAAATCTGTTTACAGGTTTAATAATCAATTTATATTGTATACTAGAATCAACTATGCAAAGCTAAAATGATGGAAAAGGTAAATGGGATTTTATTGTACCTTACACATCATAAACTACCAAAGACGAAAAGCATCCAAATGTTTTCTCAAAATATCACTAAACTCTTATATCATGTTGACGATAGTATGTACTTCAATGTATGCTCTATCCAAGGTTTATGATTTCTGATTTTACGAATGACAAATAGCTACGGCACAGTAAGTTTAATTATAAATCAACGTTTATTTACAAATTTATGAATAATAAGTAATTAATTCTAATGTTATAATTAAAGACATAAATAAACAAATAAAATAAATAAATTATAATTCCATCGACTTTCTTCAATAACATATCATAGGTACGGTTTTTTAAAACCTAATCATACCTTATATTTCAATTTGATATAATGAATGTATTGAGGAAATTATACTAAATTCAACATCAACTCATGAAACATCTAATGTCATTTCCAGATTCAACAAATCTATACCGTAAACTTATAATAACATGATAAATAATATTATATCTGTAGGATTTAGCTATAATGCAATCATTAAATAAAGTGAAAATTTAAACTTACATTCAGGTAAATAATAATCAACCAACAGTTAATTATTATGAGGTAACTTGAATAGAATGTCCTGCTACAATTTAATAATCTAACTTATAAATTATACTTACAAATGGAAGAAGATGATTTAGCAGAATAACTAAAATACTTTGCCCAACTTATATCTATGAAGTAAAACCATATTCCTGTGGATGCATTCATCTACACATAGGAATTAAATAACACTAAACGCTTTGTGGATTTATACACCATCATAAAGTAATAAGTATAATTACACAATTCCGCGGATTAACCACCAGCACAGGAATGAGTGTAAAATACAAAAAATGGCAATTAAGTAATCTGCGGATTAACCACCGGCACAGATTAATGCCCTTTTAACATTATAAAACAACATTACTATTTACTTCACATTAAAGTGAAAAATCATCCTCCTCAGTTATTCTGACCATTCAGAAAACACTAACATTTTAGCAAATGTGGGTTCTTGCATAATAAAATGTTACGCTAATCAGGACAACTAATGTACTAACTTATCTTGCTTAAGATAAAACATATGTAATATAATATAAGTAATATTAGTATAGGAATATAAATCTGGAAAGACTCACAAAATACCTCATAAAAATTGATACATCTCATAAATTCATTTAGTACTTTTCAAGCTTTTCCGCAAGCGCTATTCTCTTGAATAAGTATTTTATTCAACGCCTATTAATTTAAAATTAATAAAATATAACTTATGAACTTCACATGCAAGTTCATCTAACGATAAAATTAAAGTAATGCATTATTCATCAAATACATAAAATCTAACAGGTGTGTGTGTGATATTGAAACAGACAGATCGAAGAACCGATCTTAGTTTCATGTGTTGAAGTACGGTAATTCGAACTACTATTCCCCCGCAATGGGATTTTTCCTATTTCAAGTCACAAAAATTGAGCTATATATATTTTATGTTTTGTAAATAAATACGTAAAGATTCCGTGCATAAATGTCACAAATCATGAAATAATATTTGTGTGTGCGTGGTTTGTGAATTTATTGCAGCTTAATTTAAAAGTTTCATTGCGGGTGTATTTGCTTAAATTTTAGACTTTTAGAATTATACAAAGTCGTTTAGAAATGCTGATCAAAAGTCACATTCCTTTGATCAGTGTTTTTAATTAAAATCTGTATTGTACAAATGTATAGAGTAATTAAGTTGTATTCGAAATTAGATAAGGAATTTATATTTGTAATTACTGTGTCAAGTTAAAATTGCGTATTAAAGTTAGAGATAGCTGAAAACGGAACAATGGAAATGGATAATTGATATTGTATGGTCAAGCTGGATGGCTGGAGGCTGGAGAAAAGTTGGTGGAGCCTAAAACAAAAACCAGACAAAAAGGTCAACCGTGGCCATCTTAGAAAAAGGAGGATTCTAACTTTTGACGTGGCTGAGAGTAGATCGTCTAAAAAAACAGCAAAGCAGTTGCTAGAGAAATCTCTCCAACTTTTGTTAAGAAGTCCACCAGTGAACCGTAATGTCGATGGGCTAAGTGCCAGGAGCTGATCTCTGTCCCGCCAATTTGAATCTTCGTGCCGCTGACTGATCATGTTTTATGTGCTTCACGATTTCCAGCTTCCAATCTCCAAATTGACTATGCCTTCCAAGTAAATTTCAAATGCGCGCCTACGTTCGTCAGAAATACCGTCATGAGAAGCCAAGCCGGATGAAGAAAGAAGGGTAACTGTGTTACATGAACTTTTAACTTCCTCCCGAGCTTAATGTTATAAGGTAATCTGTAAATCAAATGAATCACATGTAAGTTTTTGTTTCGTTTATAATGCTACTGTTTCAAACCTGTCAGTAAATTTCCTTTCTCCCTTTCCTCTGCTCTAGTCTTTAGAAAATAGTTTATAAATATTGTATCTACTAACAATAATTCAAATGAAGACATTTATATTTTTTTTATTACTTATGCTATAAACAAACGATGCCAATAGAAATATTTCCCAACTCTGTTTAAAGCTAGTTTATAATAGTGATTATAGTTATTTTAAAAGGAAGTTCGTTATTAAAGTAAAGATTATTTTATATATTGAGTTGGCAGATATTAAATCACTTTATTATGTTTTTTTTAGTTTCGTCATACTATTGTAACCGATACTTCAATCTTAAATCTGTAAAGGGTTCTAAGTTATTATCTTAGTTGCATACATGAAATGAGAAATAGTTTCAGTATATAATTTGTAAATCAATACCGCCTGAACAACCTGGGGGTTTAGGGGTTTCAGAGTAAACTTAATTAATTATTGCTTTCGCGGTCAGTTTGATTCCGCCATGTTTTATTGGAATAGTTATATCAGCCTGTTGCATCGAAATATACGAATTGATTATCCGGTTTTGTGTAATCCCTTTTCAAATTCACTTCAAGCACTTGTCCTTGATGACTGTGGCAATGCCTTTCCTTCGCCGAAGTTAGCGTCTCGCCATACTACCATATGGGGAAGAAAACAATTCTTTCCCAGGTTATTTCTTGGATCACCAGGTTTCGACATAATCCCGGCTGGTTGTAGTGTCCCGGATCTACTTGAGGGCATTAAGCCTTGTCAAAGAACAAGCCGCCCGGTATTCCGTTGATGCACCGCAAGTAATTACTGTAGGGCTCTTCAATATAGGCAACCACTAGTACATCAATCTTAGATATCATATTTATACGAAACCACCCTCCAACTATTAGTACACGCAACGGCTCGAATCTATTCCGATAAAATAACTTAATAAAATCGTAGATAAATATTTTCAATGCCAAATGCTCTGATTCCTTTAGCCACCCATCAATCATTTCGCTACACAAATATTGGTATGAGTTTGTTTACCAGGTAAAATGAGTACTAAAGACTAGTAGCTATAAATCCACCACGCTTATTCACACACAGTACCCGAGTTCAAACCCAGTCCACGTTTAAGAATAAATTCCAAAACGCCAACTAAATTCAAACCCAAACCCCGGTATGACCAACCGATGATGACTTTATAACAGCACGGGGTTATCCCTTTACTAGCTCATGCTCTTGTATCTCGTCGGACAGGACCTGCCGCAAACAGTGCATTAAGACTGCTCCACTGTTTATGAGTCCAAAAGGAACCCTTTTAAACATATGAGTATACCCATTATATCGGAAGGCCGTATATTTCTGATCCCTAGGGTCTAGATTCAACTGCCAGTAGCTCGCGGTCAAATCCAAGGTTGAAAAGATGGTTTTACTGGCCAGCCACACCAGTACCTCTTGAATAGGTGGAGAAGCATCTCTTTCTGGGATAGTAATGCTGTTCAACTTGCGTACATCCAAACACAAACACAAACTCCCATTTTTCTTCTTTACCATGACCAACGGGTTATTATAAAGTGACGGGCCACGTTCAATAATACCCCATTTAATCATTTGCTGAATCTGGGCTTCCACTTCCCCTCTGTACTGAAAAGGTATGGGGTAAGTTTTCGACGGCACATATGTCTCCTCCTTTACACGGATCCGGTGTGTATATCCTCTAATCTCCCCCGGTGTAGGAGAAAAAACAGCTTCATATTTCATTAGTATTTTTCCGATCTGATCTGTGTCCCTGGGTTCCGTGAGGATGGACTCTTGAACCTTTTTACTGATCGCTGCTGGGTCGACTGCCTGGACCAAACAACTTTTGTAGTCAGGTCTCTGGGTAATTGGTATTTTGAAATCGACTGCCTCACTTCCGAAAGAGCATCTTCCCTTTTCATAATCGATAACACCATCATTGTGGGCCAAAAAATCGGAGCCGAGCACCACGTCGTAAATAAGCCCTGTCATCACCAGAAAAGTATGTCCTACCGGCCTCTGATTTATCTTAACTTCCAGCCATACTTGCCGGTTTTCGCTTAGCATTTTTTTTCCATTTGCTAATGTGAACTGAATAGGTCGAGTTGGCAACTGCATGATTTCGCGGGTTCTTTTTAGGTTATTGACCAGAAGCTGCCGATACGATTGAAGCTTGGCTGCCCGAGTCAATCAAAACCATAACCCTGTTGTCTTCTATATTTACTTCTATAACTGGGCATAAGTAACTTGCTTGGTGATCCTGGTTTTCTTTCTCTGAAATTAGGTTCGTCATCTGGTGGATGGTTTTAATGGGCTGACTTTTACTGTTATCTGGTGCCGGAGATATGAAGTTTTGGTCTACTGTCTCCAAAAACTTTGTCATCTCAGAAATAGTGTGTATTTGGCTACTGACCATAAGCCCTCTAACTTCTCGTGGCATATTGTATGCTATCATTTGAATAACTCGGGAATCTGACCAGTTAAAAGTGTGCAACGAACAAAACTTGGTGGCTTGCTGCGAAAAAAATTTTGTTAAGGTAAGTCGGTTCCCAGCGGGAAAGCATTCTTTGATAAGGCTACGCAATGCTATTTCTTGTCTTTCCTCGCCCCAGAATGTCCTTAGCAGCTTGTCACGGTACTCCTCAAATTTTCTAGGTTTTCCTCTCAGTATGGTCCACCAGTCTTTGGCGACTGATTTCAAATGATGCTGAATGATGGCCATTTGTTGCTTATTATCTAAGTCTGTTATTTCGAAAGCATCTGTTAAGCTGTCGACATGTTCGTGGGGGTTTTCCCAGTATTCCCCATAAAAGTCTATAATTTTGAACGAAAGGTGTTGAGAGTCATATGACTTGTCCATTCTGACCCGTTTCAACTGGCAAACACCGTCTTCCTTTTATATTGTGCATGTATTTCTCCGTAACTAGTTAAATTCAAACCCCAACCCCGGTATGACCAACCGATGATGACTTTATAACAGCATGGGGTTATCCCTTTACTAGCTCAACTCAGAACACAGACTAAATTACTTACAGTTTTATATATATAGCTCTATTATACTCTGGATATTGGTACGGTCATTAATGTAATGTATATATTTAAGTTGCCAATACAGACAGTAGGTGACTAAATAGACTTCGAGAGTAATGAGTTGGAAGACACAAAATTAGATTAAATAAATTGTTTAATAATAAATAGAAAGCATAAAAATATAGTATTCAAAAGTACGGTAAGATTTCTATAAATATTCTCTTATAATTAGGTACTAGTCTTTAGTACTCATTTTACCTGGTAAACAAACTCATACCAATATTTGTGTAGCGAAATGATTGACGGGTGGCTAAAGGAATCAGAGCATTTGGCATTGAAAATATTTATCTACGATTTTATTAAGTTATTTTATCCGAATAGATTCGAGCCGTTGCGTGTACTAATAGTTGGAGGGTGGTTTCGTATAAATATGATATCTAAGATTGATGTACTAGTGGTTGCCTATATTGAAGAGCCCTACAGTAATTACTTGCGGTGCATCAACGGAATACCGGGCGGCTTGTTCTTTCACAAGGCTTAATGCCCTCAAGTAGATCCGGGACACTACAACCAGCCGGGATTATGTCGAAACCCGGTGATCCAAGAAATAACCTGGGAAAGAATTGTTTTCTTCCCCATATGGTAGTATGGCGAGACGCTAACTTCGGCAAAGGAAAGGCATTGCCACAGTCATCGAGGACGAGTGCTTGAAGTGAATTTGAAAAGGGATTACACAAAACCGGATAATCAATTCGTATATTTTGACGCAACAGGCTGATATAACTATTCCAATAAAACATGGCGGAATCAAACTGACCACAAAAGCAATAATTAATTAAGTTTACTCTGAAACCCCTAAACCCCCAGGTTGTTCAGGCGGTATCAATTTACAAATTATATACTGAAACTATTTCTCATTTCATGTATGCAACTAAGATAATAACTTAGAACCCTTTACAGATTTAAGATTGAAGTATCGGTTACAATAGTATGACGAAACTAAAAAAAACATAATAAAGTGATTTAATATCTGCCAACTCAATATATAAAATAATCTTTACTTTAATAACGAACTTCCTTTTAAAATAACTATAATCACTATTATAAACTAGCTTTAAACAGAGTTGGGAAATATTTCTATTGGCATCGTTTGTTTATAGCATAAGTAATAAAAAAAATATAAATGTCTTCATTTGAATTATTGTTAGTAGATACAATATTTATAAACTATTTTCTAAAGACTAGAGCAGAGGAAAGGGAGAAAGGAAATTTACTGACAGGTTTGAAACAGTAGCATTATAAACTAAACAAAAACTTCTATGTGATTCATTTGATTTACAGATTACCTTATAACATTAAGCTCGGGAGGAAGTTAAAAGTTCATGTAACACAGTTACCCTTCTTTCTTCATCCGGCTTGGCTTCTCACGACAGTATTTCTGATGAACGTAGGGGCGCATTTGAAATTTACTTGGAAGGCATAGTCAATTTGGAGATTGGAAGCTGGAAATTGTGAAGCACATAAAACATGATCAGTCAGCGGCACGAAGATTCAAATTGGCGGGACAGAGATCAGCTCCTGGCACTTAGCCCATCGACATTACGGTTCACTGGTGGACTTCTTAACAAAAGTTGGAGAGATTTCTCTAGCAACTGCTTTGCTGTTTTTTTAGACGATCTACTCTCAGCCATGTCAAAAGTTAGAATCCTCCTTTTTCTAAGATGGCCACGGTTGACCTTTTTGTCTGGTTTTTGTTTTAGGCTCCACCTACTTTTCTCCAGCCTCCAGCAATCCAGCTTGACCATACAATATCAATTATCCATTTCCATTGTTCCGTTTTCAGCTATCTCTAACTTTAATACGCAATTTTAACTTGACACAGTAATTACAAATATAAATTCCTTATCTAATTTCGAATACAACTTAATTACTCTATACATTTGTACAATACAGATTTTAATTAAAAACACTGATCAAAGGAATGTGACTTTTGATCAGCATTTCTAAACGACTTTGTATAATTCTAAAAGTCTAAAATTTAAGCAAATACACCCGCAATGAAACTTTTAAATTAAGCTGCTATAAATTCACAAACCACGCACACACGAATATTATTTCATGATTTGTGACATTTATGCACGGAATCTTTACGTATTTATTTACAAAACATAAAATATATATAGCTCAATTTTTGTGACTTGAAATAGGAAAAATCCCATTGCGGGCGAATAGTAGTTCGAATTACCATACTTCAATACATGAAACTAAGATCGGTTCTTCGATCTGTCTGTTTCAATATAAATTAAATGTATAGCATATTATAGTTCAATACATGAATTCTAGCAGGAGTGTATCACAAATTAAATTGTATAGCATTTTATAACTACAAATATGATCCGTGAAATCCATGTACGATGTGTCGAACAATAAATATACGAAGTAATAGCTACAATTATAGTTGAATTCCATACATGTAATTTTATCCATTTGTATTAGTTATTATATGCACTATTAGATTAACAATTTTACATGGCTCCATAAACATGAAACAATTCCAAAACATGACACGCAGAGTTTAAATGAAAATGTTTTTTCATAAGTTATTAATTTCTACATTTCTCTATTAAAACTGTTCCAAGTTTATCACATCCATGCTAATATTTATTTATCCACGCTTAAATCTAGGAATACTAATTATAGCAATTAATTTAATCATTTCAAACTGACGATAAAATTAGAAAATATCTTTGATTAATTATTTGAAGACTGTTTTTATTATCCAAATGGTAAACAAATTAACTAGCAAATATATTACTGGCATTGCAAAGTTAAATATCAATCAATACTATATTTTTTTTATTAAAATTATAAACGGAAATGTTAAACTATGTTAATAACTTTAACATTTTACTTTAATTTAAACTTCTTCTTTTAAAAAGTAAATTTTCATATTTATAAAACTTCTGTAATTAAAATACTTATTTAATTTTTCCAAATTGTAGAATAATAAATATTTTAAAACATACCAAAATCTTGCATTTAATTCTGCTTTTAAACTGGAAAGCTCCGACATATTTCAAATGTAATATTGGAAAATTATTATTGGCGATTTGATCCACCTGGCTAGCCGACTTGAACAGACTTTTAAATTTAGCAATTCATCTTATTATTAAATACCACTATGTTATTTTTACGTTTATAGAAAACTTTGTGGTAATCCATTTACTTGTTAACTATTTTAAAATAAGCTTATCATATTTACACCATTTGCCTTTTAACATTTTCTTTTCTTTCTCCCTCCAAAAGCAACACTATCAGACGATTTTTTTTAAAATTCACACTCCTTTCTTTTTTACATTGAAACGCATACGTAATTACTGTATTTATTTTTAATAATTAAATTTAGTTGAACAAATGGTTTTTTTTTTAATTCAATGGAAATAATTTTTAAGACCATTTTAAACAAATAAAAATTATTATTATTTTTAATAATATTTAACCAAATTTAATGTGTTGTCAAAATTTTTAAAAAGTTAAACATTTTGATATGAATTAGTATATGGAAAGAAGCAATTTAAATTTATTAAATAATATAGACAACAAGTAAGGCAAAATATTACCCATTCTCTCTAATAAATTATTTTGAATATGAGAGAGTAATCTGTTCAAAGTGCAAATCAAGCCAATCAAATCACCAAAAGAAGACAGAGAAATTTTTATACCAGTTACATCAATTATTATATTTTATACTAAAATATATGGTTACAATATATATATATATATATATATATATATGTAATATATGCATATGTATATATATATATATATATATATATATATATATATATATACACAACAAATGTTTGCTTTATTAAGTATCAAATTAAACAAATGTCACAATGAACTATTTTCTCATATTTAATGAAAAAAAAAAACCCAGTTAAAGAAATCTTTCAAATATATATTATATATACCAACAATAAATTAATTGTCAACGTGTTTTACATCACAAATTAAGACATAGACTTGAGTAAAGTTTTACTTTGATGACATATATAAATCTCTAAGTGTGTTACACTCAGACAAAGAAGCTTTTAATTTTAATTGAGTTCTAAACTAAGCCCTTTCAGGAGATATGTACTTCCATGTCTGTAGCTAGGTGTGTAGTGACAAAAGCATGTATATTGATGAAATATGCAAATC
Organism: Epiperipatus broadwayi; assembly: GCA_028023455.1. Taxonomy (NCBI): domain Eukaryota; kingdom Metazoa; phylum Onychophora; class Udeonychophora; order Euonychophora; family Peripatidae; genus Epiperipatus; species Epiperipatus broadwayi. Next base: position 9,248,810 of record JAQFVV010006213.1, on the reverse strand, counting down.
CATGTAAATTTGAGTGCATAAATTATAATGTCTATTTTCTCAATATGAAAAAAAAAACAGGATTGTTTTCTATTAATTACAATGGGATCACTTGCTATGCAGCAAGCCTCTTTAATTTTATATTTCACATTGTTTCTCTCAATGCAAACAATATTCACTGTTGTTGGTTGAAAAACATGACCGGAGGTTTTCTCAAGTTTGGTGAAGAATGAATTTTTCTTTGCCATGGTTATGGCTTTATTGTTTAAGTATTTGTGCTGAGCTAGTCTGGTTGCAATATTTGCCTTGGTTTTCCCATAATAAGTGGCATGACAGTTATTATGGGAGCAGGAGATTTTGTATTTGACATGAGAAGTCAATTTGGTTATTATTCTATTTTTAGTGTTATTTATTAGTCTATTAATGGAGGAGGGTGAGTGAAAAGCAATTTCAAATTCATTAGAAAATTTATTGGTTATTTGATTAGCTACTGAGTGGATGTATGTAATAAGGATGGATGGTTTGTTTACTTTCTGTTGTTGATGATTTATTTTATAGAATAATTTATTGACATTTTTGTTGATAATTGTCTATGACCTATATTGACAGGATCCTCTATGTAATGGATTATATTATCTTTCATGTTGGCTTTGTATTTGGATAAAATTGAAGAGAAACAATGTCAGGGTGGCCAATTGATGACATGGGGTGCATATAAATCACGATGGATTAGACCTCCAACCTCCAGAGGTTTTACTATTATTCATTAATTTTGCTTCTGTAAGTCTCTACTAATACTATTGTCCAAATATATAACTTTCTGTTGTGTGTTTTTCCCCAAGCTACAGTGAGGTTAAGTTTGCTGAGATTCTGTAGGTTGTTTTGTACAGTGAATATAATATTTTCTGTTGGATCCTAAGACATCACTGAACTTTATGTGTCTATCGATCATAAGCAATCTATTGAATAAATGAACCAGGTACTGCCAGCTATGAACTATTGACCCACATGTTTGACATTCATCATTAACTTCCTGACATGGTTATATGTGAATATAATTGCAATATTCAGAAATCAGTGGTTTCACATACACAACAGTTGGCATATTAGTATCCCACTCAGCAGCGTAATTTTAGCATTGTCATTAACCATTTGAGCAGCAAATCCTGCCTAAATTCTTTCATGTCACACCTGATATTATATATACACACTATGTTGATGATACATTTATTGCTGCAACAGAAAATATTATATTTGATATGCTGAACCTCACCAAACTTATCTTCACCATATCGTGAGTAAACCCATAGCAGAAGCTTTTAAATACTTGGACATTACCATATATATATATATATATATATATATATATATATATATATATATATATATATATATATATATAAGCTGGATTAATGAATGATAGTAAAACCTGTATAGGTTAGAGGTCTAATTCATCCTGATTCCTATGCAACCCAATTTCATAAATTGGCAGCCCTGGCATTGTTTCTCTTCAGGAACCACTCTTTTTACAAATACAAATCTGACATGAGAGACAATCTAACCCAATATTGAAGCAGTCAGATCTGAGTTCGATCCTAGCTGCATGACATCTAGCCATAAGCCCACTTCAAACCCTAGTACTAACCTTGAATTTCCGATGCAATGGAGCTTTATACGTTCAATCCACGCTAATTTCCATAAAGAATAACTTATTTCAAATGTGTATTAAAATTAATTAGTTTCAGATTTAAATTGATCAATTCTATTATAGAATTAGTCATGAATTTATATATTATAACTGTGTGGATTGTGCGTATATATTTGTAAATATTTAAATATATATAATTGTTTAAAAGTTTCAGTGCATCAGGACTATTTGTTTTTATTTTTATTTTTAAATAATTTGCTAAAGTATGTACCACACATAAGTAAAGAGATTTTCTTTTCATTGCTTTTTTTTTTTGAAGTGAAAAGAAATGAAGCAGTCAGATCTGAGTTCGATCCTAGCTTCATGACATCTAGCCATAAGCCCACTTCAAACCCTAGTACTAGCCTTGAATTTCCGATGCAATGGGGCTTTATACGTTCAATCCACGCTAATTTTCATAAAGAATAACTTATTTCAAATGCGTATTAAAATTAATTAGTTTCAGATTTAAATTGATCAATTCTATTAATAAATTCATGATAGAATTATTCATGAATTTATATATTATAACTGCGTGGATTGTGTGTATATATATTTGTAAATATTTAAATATATATATAATTGTTTAAAAGTTTCATTGCGTCGGGACTATTTTTTTTTTTTTTATTTTTAAATATTTTGCTAAAGTTTTATTGATTAAAAGCTACATTCTTTCGATAAGCTTTCAGATTTTCCCTTTCCAAAAACAACAGTTAAAGTTTTATTAATTGGAAACACGATAAGGATTTCCTAATTAAAATCATTTTCTGATTTTAAGAATTCATTTTCTAATTAGAAAATGAATTCAAGTTAATGAGTTTGAAAGCCTTATTGAAGGAATGTATCTAAAAACAACCAGTAAATCTAAAAACATTGATAATGAAAGAAGCGCTAGCCTGGAGGCATCAGAGGACAGATATATAGCTCTGAAAAGTTTGGAGAAAGAGAAGCCATCTTTGTTGTAGAGAAATGCAGTAAACTCTATGCATTTTAAAATAGTGTTCAATCATGGTAAGGGGCTAAACATCAGGAATCTGGCTATCAGTTCCTGAAGTCCTCTGAAAATCTTCAATGGAGCTGCTGAATCTTTTCCGGACCAATCATGCTGCTAAAATTGTGAAACTTCATTAAAATACTGTTCAAGTAATCAACCAAATGTGTGCCTATGTTTTTTTTACCTACTCGGACGTGTAACCTAAGAACCAGCCTCAGAAGAATGGGTAATGTTTTCATAATGAACCTTAAACTTTCTGGCCAGTTTCGAACTTTACTTTACACTCTTTTTTAGAGCTCTTTTATTTTTTAATGTAACAATCTTTATAAAACCTTTTATTCATGCTACTGTAAATTTATATCGTAGTTCTCTCAACCTCTAGTCTTTAAACTTTCTCTTTTCTTACTTGGTGGTTCATTTACTATATTATATATATATTTATCACATGATTTATTAATGTCATTTATTTTTAATTATATGCCAATAATCTTTTGACTCGATGATCTCCTTTGTTTCCGTTGCCTTGTGGAAATAGTAATATATTAATTCTAATAGTAATTCTCGCCCATTAGAACTAGATTTACCGTTCTATCAATTATCGAGTAGAAAGAGATTATTAAATGTGTGTGTTATTTTTCTAATTGGCTAATAGTAAATTATTAGCTCCATTTTTAATCTATGCCCCAGCTATTTCTTGTATTCACCAATATGTATTTATTCATATCTAATCTTAAAATGTTTTTACTGCAAAAGGGCCAATAAAGGATCAAATATATTCTAATTCAACTTTGTTATTTAAGATTCAGGAAGGGCATGATGATTGGGGCATAATTAATATGATTCACAAATACTTTAAAATAGTTTTCATTAAAAGCTCGTTTGACTTTAATTAATTGATCAAGTCATCATGTAGAGCATTCTATATGGGTTTTAGTATTCAAACGATGACTATCAAGTCATCATCTTCAAACGTTGCTGACATAGGGCAATCTTTCGCTCTGTTAGGCTGGTCAGTGATCATATTTCTGTTATTTTAAATTATCGAGGAAGAAAGCACTTCCTCTCCTGTTCATATTAGTCAAAGGACATAAGACTTGTCAGATGCAAGCCACCATAGGACTTCAATTATCGACTAGCTATTATCTTTCAATTTCATTTTATAGCTCATAATTCATCAGCACCGTTACTTCTATGTTCCAGTAATGCCCGCTCTGATGCTCGTAATTCGTGACGAAGTGATTTCAATTAAAGTCGAACAAATTATCAGTTATATTTAATTAAATAAGTTTTCCACTAAAGATTAAAGTTATGCCCTAAAATATGTATCTTGCTCTTCATGAATGGATTTGCGAATGTGAAAATAAATATCACATTCTTTCGTATAAAATTAGAGTAATAATTCCCTTTACTAATGAATACCTTTACCTGCCTTTTATTTCTTCTTGGGAGCATAGACATCGACTTTCAAATATTGCGTAATATTCATTGGCATATAATAAGGACCGCCACTTATATTATAATTATAAACTTTGTTTAAGGACTAGAATTAATTAATTTAATCTTCATTTAAAATTCAAACAAAACAAATTATTATTATTATTAAATATTTTCTAAACACACTTTGTTTCTTAGTTCTTAATTATTTTATGATTATTTTAATGTTAATACTCGCTGTCTGTGTTGGCAACCCGAACATATACATATGAGTCGATTTAAAATTATTTTAGTCAGTTCAGGGGTCTCTTATCCTCACCAACCATTGAGCTAGTTTCTTGGCGCATAGCACTGTGCCGTCAATTTAGATTTCTACTAATCTGAGCTGGTGAGTTGGGTTTGAATTCAGTTTTGAAACACCTGAGTTTAGATCCAACTTGCAGTTTTTTTGGTGATTTTTTTGACTGGTATAATATATAAAGGATCTTATCACTATAGGACATAAATGAAAAGTTATCAATAAAAAAAAATCATCATGTTTTCTAAAAAATAAATCAACATAAGAAAGTAAACAAACCATGCATCCTTGTCCTTACATCTACTCATTGGCTAAGCAAATAACAAATAAGCATTCCAAAAATGTGAAATTGATTTTTACTCACCCCCCCTTCACTAATAGATTAATCAATAACACTGAAGATAGAATAACTTCCAATTACTTCCTTATATCATATACAAAATCACATGCCCCTATAATAAGCATCACATGACTTACTATGGTGAAACCAAGGCAAATATTGCAACCAGACTAGCTCAGTACAAATACTTATCCAAAAAACTAAAACCAAGGCAGAAGGCAATTCAGTATTCACTGAACACAAGAAAATGTCCAGTCACATTTTCCAACCTCATCAGTCAGAATTGTTTGTACTGATAGAAATGATGCAAAACACAAAATTAAATAAATTTGTACACTGGACAAGTAATCCCATTGTAATTAATAGAAAAGAAGGCTGCTTCTTCATATTGAGAAAATGGACTATATAATGTATGTACTCAAATTTATATGGATTTGCATTTTACATTCAGTATAGATATTTTTACTATATACCTAGCTACGAATATTGGCAATACATATCTCCAAAAAAGGCTTAGCTTAGTACTCAATTAAATTAAAAGCTTCTTTGTCTGTATATATCACACTTATAGACATAGGCTTAGTAAACATAGTATGCCAGGCATTATCAAATATCCATGCACAATGTCTGCTGTAATGTTCATTATAGCAGGTACTCATGTAAATTTCTATATATTAAGAACAATGGATATATAAATGCGCTATATTAATAATGGAAGTTAGGTCTGAGCATACAATACCCTCACACACCAATTTAAAATAAACATTCAATTAACTGAGAAATACTGTATACAAATACACTTATAATAAACACATATGTTTTTTTATTTATTTTATTTTTTTGTATATTTTTATTATGTGTCATTTTATGTATTTTGCTTTTTTTCTGAAAACCTCAGAGAAGAAAAAACTTTTTTTAATCAAATGAATCACGTAATTGTTCTAACATACTTATATATTTGTTTTATTTGTTTAATTATTTTTTTAATAAAACAGTAATCTTGTTCCATAATAAAAAAAAATGGTAATTGCTTTGGTAAAAAATCTAATCAAAAAGCAGAATGTTTGATAATGAATGTTAAAAATAAAATGTTATTTTTTTTAAATAAAATAAAATTCTTTTGAACTGATATCTGTAATCAAGTGGTCGGAGTGATCAAGGCAAAAACTAATCATTATATCAAACCCTAAAATGTAGAATTTAATTGGAAATATAGAAAGGAATGTGTCTGATATAAATGATAAGATAAAATAAAGGGTTTGGCTGATTCATACATCTCAGGGCGGGTACCTGAATTGGTTCTGTATGAGTGGGATTTATAGGTTTTAGCTATTGTTGTGGCATTCATTCATGCTGTCTAAGTCGTTCACTACTTTGGCTCCAGAATTATCCAGATATCCAGCCACTTAAAGATTCATTATTACTGATTTCCTATGAAGAAATTTATTATACAGTTCTTTTAAAAACTTTGGTTTTCTGGTGGATTCGATTAATCATTCCAGATAGCATACAAATATTTTGTTATAATAATAATTATGGCATTATACTAGGAAAAAAATATGAAGAAATCCACCATAAGTTCCAGTAAAATACTGTGGGGTAGAAAACCAGTCAGTTCACCCACCCTCTCTCTGTCCAAATTGCTAAAATGTGACCACACCAGCTCCAACCAGCTGTGATGGTAACAAAATCTACCTTACCTATGTCACAATAATATGAAATTTTCACTGCCCAGCCAGTTGACTTGAAACCCACTCAAAAGTCCAGTCAGGAGAAGATGGAGATGCATACATAGGTTTATTTTTAAATATTTTATAAATAGTTAATTAATCAATGCTGATATTTCCTGTTAGAAATATATTTTTTATTATTAGATTTATTTATTAAAAAAAGAATGTTACTAGTATATATTAGATTTTATGGTTATTACACATTTTAATAACACAGCTTTTACTTAGATCTTTGAATTCTTGTATTATCCCAAATTTATGTATTTCTCAGCAAAGGTTGCAATCATTTTTTTTTTTGTTTTTTTAGTTTCCATGCTGTTACTCATAAAAAATTTCATGCACATATATACTTGTGTAAGAGCTTATCCACCATGAAATGCAAGTATATACAGATCCTCATGTTGAGTGCTCTAGGGTATCTGAGTTGACACAACCTTATTGACATGTTGTAAAATATGAAATTAGTGAAATATTTTATATTGCAAAACCCTAGATGTAGAGTATACTTAGCTAGCCATATGGGACATCACTCTACTGGGTGTTAAATCTTATTCTCATGCCCCACTGTAATATGGTACTGCATATCCTTCTAGGAGGGAAAAATCATTTTTATTTTTTCTAGGAGTGGTGCACAAAAGCTATTAGTAAATAGACTTTTCAAAAATGTGTACTTATCGTAGGTCATAAACATTTGGGAATTTGAGAAAGTTACTGACTAAAGAGTTTTTAGTTGGCAGAGCTCTGTCAATTCACTCTTTCTATCAGTTTAACTGGAGGTACCAATATGTGATGAGTACAGCCAATTGTCTAAATTGGTATCCATTTCTTTCCCTGTTAAATCTTGATCACTTCATTCTCAGTGTAAGATTAGGAGCAGAATTCCACAGAGAAATAATGGTCCAGTACAATAGTGATGACCTAATGTTAAGCCACTCAGGAGGCAGCCGAGGGTTGAAAAGAAAAGTAGAATTCTGTTACATAATTTTATTTTTTAACTACAACCAAGATAATACATACAACAATAGACAACCATGGCAATGGAAAATAAAATGGAAAAGCTAGTACATTAAACAACAGAAACTAAGTGTAGTATAAAAGCAAACCCAGTTTATTTCTGTCATCTTTTGTTATTTTTCAAATGGTGCAATAACTGTATAAAGCCAACATCTTTTGATCAAATATTCAAATACAAGAGAAGATGGCCGATTTGTTTGGATATCTGAATTATCCATAAAATTTTTGCAGTGAAAAATTCTAAGAAATTACAACCAACATTTAAATAGAGAAAAGTTTGATGAATTAATTGCAGTTTAACAAAAGAACTGAGCTGATTTTAAATTGATATATAAAAAAACTGTGTTATTATTCGAATGTAAAAAAAGAAATAGAACATCACCAGAATTTATATAGAGTGATGAAGTATTTTTTATATAAGTCATTATATGCCAAATAGTAAATCCAAAACAATTAAATATGTTATAAACTGCTATGCAATGTATTCTGGCTAAATTAGCATTGACAAAGGATGGTAGTGTTTCTATCCCAACCCTGGAAATGTGATGATTTAAACTACTTATCTGTACAAAGTCTAAAGCAACACCAGATGTTCTACACTAAATGTACAAATGGATCAAGTAATGCATGACTTACAAAAATGAATGATCTGAAGAGAGATAGACTATATTCCATAAAATATATTATTTCTTAACTCATGGACATTAATGGAGATAGCCTAATGAAAGTTTTGATTTATTATGTATTTTATATATTTGCAAATCTCTAGTTTTATTTTACTTCTATACTTGGAAATGGGCCTACAAATAGGAAAAGTCCATTATCAGTAAAAGCAACAAAATGAAGTGGAAAAAAATTATTAAGTTAGATAAAATATTTTATGTTAAATAAAGTTTAGGTCAGCTTTCTGTCCATAGTAGTTTGGTATTAATCATCATCACCATGATATGTAATAAGGTAAGATTTTTGATATTATTCCATATTAAGCACATACATTTACTACAGGACAGAGTTCATATTAAATAGTCAAAATAAGAGTCATAGATCACATGACTCTATCTCTTAAGCTTGTAAGTTATAAACAATGAGGATTGCCAATTCCTCTACAAGCTTTAAGATAAATGCTTAGCCAGACAAAGATATTTTAAATGCTAGCTCTGGCTAAACATTTATCGTAAAGCTTGTAGAGGAATTGGCAAGAGTTCATGTTATTTATTTTTTTTAGATTGTCAACTAATAATCATTTATGTTTATTTTTTCAGTATATGTGAATAACCTTCCTGTATGGATATTCTTTTGCATCAGCTATAGAAAACAATACATAGGTAGGGGTCACCAAAGAAGTTGAAACATTGATAACTGGAATTGGATGGTGAGGCTATTACATATATACTTGTATAATATTGTAAATTAGTTAATTAGCTTCATGGTCAATTTAATAATGATGTTTTAAAATTTTATCTGCTTTGTAAATTATTAGTGCATATTATGTATGTCTATAATGGGTAAAGGTTGGAATAGTGAACATATTTAATCATTGATATGGTAGAAATGCATTTTTGAAATGAACAATTATATTGTTTTTTTTCATGTTAAAATGTTTTCAATTTTTTTGTTTTGTTATTTAATAAACAGTGCTAAATTGATTTAAATTAAACTGGTTTCTAGTTTATCAAATTCATTTATATATTCATCCATCAACTTATAACCAAGTATTCACACACATTTCATTCTTATATAATAACACAGTAATATGTTTGTATGGATCCTCAAATCAATTTGAACCTGTATAGGGGTGTGGTAGTTGCTATCTAGTGTTACTTTATCTTGGAGGAAAGCTGATGGCAGTTTTCTCTCTAAGTTTGAATACTGATCTGTAATGGAGTCCAAAAAAGAGGTGAGGTATGGATGAACTAGCCCAAATTCTATCTAAATTTAATGTGTATACATATAGTTGGCCCATTGGAGGTAGATATCTTCATAGGTTATGTACTTTGTTGCATCATTCACAGCATCCTAGCAGAAGACCCTAGGTCCAGCCATAGTGAGATGCATTCTCTATCATATGGTAAAAACTCAGACTGTTACAATATATATATATATATATATATATATATATTGTAACAGTCTGACCTTGTTTATATATATATTTATATATATATATATATATATATATAAATTAATAAAACAAGGTCATAAATTTCATAACTTGCTTTTAAGCTTGCATTTAAATGACCACTAAATGGAGCTTATTAATAACTCTAAACAAGCTTTATTTTTATAAGCAATGAAAGAGAACCTATTTAAAATCTCTATCATTAAGTCCCTATCTCCAGACCACTGAGGTGAGCCATAAGCTCAAAAACAATTGGTCTGGAGATAGGGACTTAACAATAGCGATTTTGAATACTTTCTCTTTCGACACTTATAAAAATGAAGCTTGTTTAGAGCTATTGATAATCTTCATCTAGTGATATATATATATATATATATATATATATATATATATATATATATATATATATATATATATATATATATATGTGTGTGTGTGTGTGTGTGTGTGTGTGTGTGAGGGTGAGAGAGAGAGAGAGTGTATGTGTGTGAACTCAGTCTTATCAGTTTCCTACAGTTATGTATTCTACTGTCTTAACTAATGGATAAACATAACCCACATGCACATGAAAAAGATAAAGGAATTTTAATATATGTATTTTGTGCTGAATCAGCACTCATCAGTTCATTTAGATCACCACCTATCATATATATAAACAATCACTGCCAGTTTATATTAAGATAGTAAATCTTTAAGCATTAATAATCCAGCTTCAATCTTTTCCACACTTTACCCCTTCAGCCATCTATATCATTGAACATGCAATGGCAGCAGACACAAAGTCATTGTGATAACAATGTTATTGTCATACCCATGTTGACTTTAAATCACACTGACCTCTCACATATAGTATTTGAATGTGTCCATTTAAATACACAATAGAAAAATAGGTAGAGTTGTATATGTAATATTCAAATATAAGTTATATTGTCTATATTAAACTTACTGGAATTAGCATGTTCATGAACTCAGACTTTCCAGCTCATTATAGCTATGCACTCCATGCTTTGCAACTGATACACATGACAACATACATGTGAAAAATATAAATGATCTCCAATATACATAGTTTGTGTTGAACCAGCAGTATCAGTTTGTTTAGGTCACCATCTCCCACACATATATACAATCAGTACTTAGTTTATACTAAGATAGTGAATCTTCAAAATTTAATGGACAAGCTTTAATATTCTCTCCTTACAACTCTTCAGCCACTGACATTAGTTATAACTCACTGATGTATATGATGGAGTGCATAGCTATAGGGAGCTTAAAAATTCTGAGTTCAAGTCTTTTCTAATTGCATTAACTTTAGTATAGACAATATATTTTAGTTGAATATGACATATCCGTGTATATTATGCTCATCTCTCTTCTGTGTGTTTAAAGAGACATATTAAAATGTTATATGTGAGAGATCAGAATGATGTAATGTCACATGGTTATGCCAATAATATTGGCATCAATGAGAGCATTGATTGTTCCATCCTTGGATTTTCAATGATAGGGGTAGCTGAATAGTTGGGAGGTAAAAAATGCAGCTTGTCCATTGAATTCTGAAAATCATAATATAAATAGAACACTGATTATATACATGTGAGGGGGTTGGGGATCTGAACCAACTGATAAAGTTTAATGCAGCACAAAGTAAGAATATTGGAATTTTTTTTTCAAATATATATGGTCTTGTGTATATACATGTGAGGGGGTTGGGGATCTGAACCAACTGATAAAGTTTAATGCAGCACAAAGTAAGAATATTGGAATTTTTTTTTCAAATATATATGGTCTTGTGTATCAGCTATATAAGAGTAGATAGATGTAATTTAAATCTTTTCTAATTGTATTGTGTTGTATAGACAATAATATACTTGTAGTTAGATATTACTTATTTAACCTGTATACTATCCATCCCTATTCTGTGTATTTAAATGAACATATTAAAGTTGTATATGTAAGGTGTCAGAATGACTTTAAGTCAACATGGCTATGGCATTAATATTGGCAACAACAAGAGTTTTGAGCATTCTATCATCAGATTTTCGATAATATATGCATGGCTAAAGGTTGGAGGGTATAGAAAATCTAAGGCTGTCCATTAAATTTTAAAGATTTGCTACCTTGATATAAACTGCACACTGCTCATATGTGTGTGTGGGAAATGATCTTTACGATCTGCACAAAATACATATATTGGAGATTATTTGTCTTTTTCACATGTATTTGATCATGTGTATCAATTGTATAAAATGAAGTGACTTCACATCAACATAGGTATGACATAATATTTTCATCAACAAGTATGTCATCATTGAGTTTTTAATGATATGGATGGCTTAAAAAATTAGAGAATGGAGAAGACTAAAGCTTGTTGCCTAAAGTTTGAAAAATATATATCTTGACATAAACTGAGCACTTCTTGTATATAAGTGTGTAAAATAGTCATCTGGATCAATTAATTAGTGCTGATTTAGCATGAATTATGAATATTGGAAATCATTTATCTTTTCACCTGTATGTGGTTATGTGTGTAGGGAATTTGAAAATCTGAGTTCAAGTTCCCTCTATTTATATTAACTTTAGTAAACACTAATATAAATACTATATTTGGATTTATATACATATATAAAATTTTAAGTACAAGTATATTGTCTGTACTAAATATAATAAATTAGAAAATATTTAAACTCATACTTCCAAGTCCCTTAACAACCATCCACTCCATCCTATACTATTGATACACATACCACATACATGTGAAAAAGGTAAATGATCTCCAATATTCATATTTCATGTACACCACTCATCAGTTGGTCCAGAGCATAATCTTCTACTCACATATATCATCATTGCTCAAGTTATCTTAAGATAACAAATCTTCACACCTTAATGGACAGGCTTAAGCTTTTCCACTCAATTCTTCATCCATCCATATCATTCATGAGAATATATAAAATCCCCATCATCATACAAAACAGTACGTTGTTGCAATATATTAAAATAAATATATCTATTTCAAATTCATTTTAAGGTGTTTGCAAATGGGAGAAAAATAATTTTTAATATCAAATATAAAAATAGAAACAACTAGAAACTTCTAGTAAAACTTTCATAACACTTTAATTAATTTTTGAACATGCATATGTATATGTACATGTATATTGATTACCTAAACTTAATTTAAACGTTAATTGAATAATTATTGTCTTTTGATAAAGTTGGAAAAATATTTTTTTTATTTTTCTTTTAAAATAATCCATGTTTAAAAAATATATATATTTAAATAAAAGTTTGATTTTTTATTCTTAAAAAAATTAAATTTTTTATTTGAGAATGCTAATTATTACTTTGCGAATTAAAATGGTACAATACAAGTTTTTCGTTTTAATTAATATAGAGATGTAATTAATGTCATATTGTACTGTAATAACTTTATCAAAACTAAACTGAGGAATTTTATGATTTAATACCTAAATTTAAATTTATTTTAATGTGTAGGTAATCTTATTGTGAATATTTCAATTGGTTTTAGAAATAAAAAATTGTTATAATAATTTCATTAGACAATATTTATGCATAAATACTTTTGAAAAACATAATTCTGTTTGTTTTTTTCTTTCTTTCTTTTTTACACTTTTATCACCATCAAAACAAAACTGCAGGTTGATACAATATGATTGAACCCTACAAGATTATCTGAAGGCTTATCTATAGCAGGCTAAATTATCCCAATATCATTTCTGCATAAATAGATGATCTCATCAAGTATAGTCTTGGTAGTTTGTATTCTAACATATAATTCTCATTTCCAAATGAAAATTGTTGGAAAAACCTGATTATGACCAACTAAATCTTTTAAATTGTGAAAACTGATTGTGATTCAATCAATTAACAATGATAGATAAAAGCCATAAAATCCTGAATTATAAGATGCAACTACATATTTCTTCAAATATGAGTTATAAGTACATATACTAAATAAAAAATAAAATATGCTTAAACATTATATGAGAAGTGATACAAAATCTGCTGAACAGTGAACAAATTTATCCATATGAAACACAGGGTAAATTTATAAAATCATTTAAAATTATTAACTTCCTTTTGGGATTTCATTTTAAATTTAGAGAACTTTGTTCATATCTAAAGACTTTCTAGTATAATGTATATTATACCATTTATGGATTTTGTTTTGACACAATTTAAATTAATATTTATATTTTTTTCTGTTAAATATTATTTAACATATTTTAATATATTTACTAATATCTTTATTACATGCGGGGTTCAAACTCAGACTTTCACATGACCCAGCACTCTCAGTGTCATCTCATATTGCTGACCCACCTGATCACACACATGTTGAAAAGATAAATAATCACCAATATACATATTTCTTGCTAAACCAGCAATCATCAGTTGGTCTAGATTACTATCCTCACACATATATATATAATCAGTACTCAGCTTTATATTAAAATAGCCAATATTTATACTTTAAAGGACAGGCTTCAAACTATTCCAGCTCACAACTCTTTAGCCTTCCATTTCGTTGAAAATCTGATGATGGAACATTCAAAGCCCTTGTTAGTGCCAAGGTTGTCATCCTACCCATGTTGACATATTAGTCATTCTGACTCCTCATGTACAGGAGAATAATCCATTTATAAATACATATGCGAGGGATGGGCAGACCTTTTACACACTATTTATATAAATTAATACATTGTACAGGTTTAAACCTGCATTTATATATGCAATATATGTGGGGTTCGAACTCAGACTTTTACACAACCCACCAATCTGAGTGTCATCTTATATTGCTGACCTACCTGATCACACACATGTTGAAAAGATAAATAATCACCAATATAGGTATTTCATGCTAAACCAGCAATCATCAGTTGGTCTAGATTACTATCCTCACACACACACACACACACACACACATATATATATATATATATATATATATATATATATATATATATATATATATATATAATCAGTACTCAGCTTCATATTAAGGTAGCCAATCTTTATACTTTAATGGACAGGCTTCAAACTATTCCAACTCACAACTTTTTAGCCTTCCATTTCATTGAAAATCTGATGATGGAATATTCAAAGCCCTTGTTAGTGCCAAGGTTGTGCACTGAGAGTGGTGGGTCATGTAAAAGTTTGAGTTCGAAAACCTGTACAATGTATTAACTAATTTAATTAAAACTGCTTACCTTATAAGATTGGAAGCAAGATTGAATACAGTTCCAAATAATATTATTATTGATTGTTATAATAAGAAAAACAATATTAATTTAGAAATCACTCATCTTTAGAAATTTTGATCTTTAATTATTGTTGTCCTAAGTAAGTTATAAGTTAAAGCATATTTTAAATTAGAGGAAAATAAGTTTACAAAATTTATTAAGATCCAATATAAAAGTTGAAAAGCTGAATATCTGATTGGTTTGTTATTAAAGCTAGGGGTGAGATGTGTAGGTGTATTGCAAATTTGATTGATAAAAAGTACAAATTGCTAATAACGTGATTAATTTCAATTTTGTTTATTATGTATAGAACTTGTGTGCACAGAAATAGTTAAAAATATATGGTATCCATTAAAAATTACATGCATCATAAATTCATATGTATTGTATAGAAGAATATGGAGAATATTAATTACTTATACACATTATTATTTTGATTTGATTAATGTTGGTGCATTTGATATTGTAATAAGAATTTAGTACATTTTCAAAAATTTGCCAATAAATGCATTCTCCTGTTGAATTAATTAAAGTTTGATGATAGACTTGGGTGGTGGCTAATGCAGATTATGAATTCTTAGATATTGAACTCATATGATATCAATGTGGAATTTGACTGCTGTAATAATGATGTTAAAATATTTTCATGCACATCTATGACTTAGTCTTGTTTAATCAAATAGACTATTGAAAAATCATGTAAAAGTGCAACATAAATTATAAACAGGATATATATCATTCCCCTTATATATTTACAAATGTCAAATAAGTATTAAGCAGTAAATAATTTTCTCACACTGAATGATTTTTAATATATAATTAGCTGGATTTAAAATTAGAATTTTTCTATCTCTTCATTCTATAATCCATATATTTTTTCAATGTTATGTGGTCATGCATATTGGTTTCTTGAGATGGGTGAAAGATGAATAGAATGAAAAATTATGAATTCAAATCCTTATAATTAAATATCAAATAAATTAAGAAAACTTATTTGTCAAACGTGTAAAATATTTGTGTTAACCTATAATAACAATGTTAAATTATTAAATTATTAATAAATATATGTTATAATCTAATTTTGAATATATATATATATATATATATATATATATATATATATATATATATATATATATATATATATATATATATATATATATATATATATATATATATATATATATATATATATATTAGTGTAAAATATAAAGCTTGATAGAACTGATATAAAAATGTATCTGTCTTCTTGGTGATTTGATTGCCTTGGTTTGCATTTTGAACAGACTATTTACTTGCATTGAAAATAACTTATTGGTGAGAATACATAGTATTTTTCCTTACTTATTGGCTCTATTATTTTAATTTATTTAAAATTGCTCTTTTCCATCTACTGATTTGGATCAAATGTGTTTAATTTATAAGATATCAACAGCATACATCAAATTTAGTAAAATGTGATTAAAAGTAATAATAATTTTTATTTATTTAAAATAATCTTAGAAATTATTTTTATTTAATTCAAAATCCATTTATTCACCTACTTTTTAATCATTAGATAAAAATATAATAAATACACATGTGTGTTTCGGTGAAAGAGAGCTGTTTGTAGTATTATTAAGAGATGAAATGGTGTAAGAATAACATTTAAGCAAAACATGTTAAGCATATTTTAAAAATAATTTATAAGCAAATGGAGTAACCAAGAATTCTCATATAAATTTAAATATAAAATGGCTATATTTAATAACAGTATGAGTTGCTGAATTTAAAAGGTCTGTTCAAGTCTGCCAGCCACTGAATCAAATTGCTAATATTTTTTTCAATATCTACGTTTGAAATATGCTGGAACATTTAACTTTAAAAGTAGAATTAATAGCAGAAGATCAGTATGTTTTGGAATGCATTATTGCATTCAAACTGGCAACATTAAATAAACATTTTATTTGCAGATGTTTTTCGGACATAAAAACTTGATGTCTTTTTAAAAAATGAAGAAGTTTAAAATCAAATTTAATTTTTAAATTTTATTGACACACTACTTTAATGTTTCTTTATATCAGTTAAATAACAAAAAAAATGATTATCTTATCTGAACCTATACGGCCAGTAATGCATTTACTATTTAATTTGCTTACTACTTGAATAATGATAACAACCTTTAAACAATTAACTGAAAATATTTTCTCATTTCTATTGCCAATGTTGATTTATTAAATTATTTTGTTCTGAGAATTATTTCTAGATTTAAATATCAATAGATAAATTAATATAGCCTGGATATTATAAATTTGGGACAATGCTAGATAAAATATAGAATTTAATAACTTATGAAGAACATTTTCATTTAAACTCTACATACCATGATTTTGGAATTATCTCATATTCATAGAGCCCACATAAATTTCATTAATTTAAAAGTACTCATAATTACTAGAGCAAACAGATATAATCACATCTATGGAAATCGGCTATAATTTATAATTATTACTTTGTTTAATGTGTATTCATTGTTCAAGACATTTTATATTGATTTCATGGATAATATTTAATATTTCAAAAATGCTGTACACATTTATTTATGTATTTGAGTAAGAATGAATTAATTTTAATTTTAGTATTATATGAACTTATATGTGAGGTTCATGATTTATATTTTTACTATGTTTAAATTAAATTCATGGGATTGAATAAAATATTTTTTGAGGGAATAGCACTTGCAAAAAGCTTGAGAATTACTAATAATTTTATGGTATGTGTTCTATGAGTCTTTTTCAGGGTTCTGTATGACATTATTATTATGTCTATATTTTAAGCAGAATAAATCATTATGTTAATAGTCCTTATTATTGAAATATTTTTCATTATGTATGAACCCACATCTTCTAAACTTCTGGTGTTTTTTTTGAATTGTCAGAAATACTGAGGAGAATGATTTTGCACTTTAAATATAAAATAAATATTAGTATTGCTTTACAATGTTAAATGACATTAGTCTGTGCTGCTGGTTAATCCACAGATTATTTTTTGCCACTTTCTGTATTTTTACACTCATTCCTGTGCTGGTGAATAATTTGCAGAATTTGGTAATTATATTTGTTGCTTCATGATGGTGTGTAAACCCACAGTGCATTCAGTGTTGTATTATTCTTATGTGTAGATGAATGCATCCACAGAAATATCATTTTACTTTATAAAAGTAAGTTTGAGCAAAGTATTTTGTATTATTATGCTAAAATCATCATTTTCTATCTATAAGTATAACTTATAAGTTCAGTCATAAAGTGTAGCAGGGCACTTTATCTAAACTATTTCCATAATGATTACCTGTTTGTTAATTAATATTTTATCTGAACTGAAGTTTGAATCTTTACTTCGGTTTAGCATTGCACTATAGGTAATTTCTGCAAATATAATATTATTTATTATATTATTATAGGTGTATAGTATAGGTTTACTGGTTCTGAAACTGACACATTGGGTATTTCATGATTTGATGTTGAATTTCAATATATTTTTTTCAAGGCAGAAATTTGATCAAATTATAATAAACTTTATGATTAGGTTTTTATAAAACTGGGCCTATGATATATTTATTTAAGGAAACAAATGGAATGATATTTTTTTTATTTATTTGTTTATTTATGTATCTATTTATTATGTTAAACATCCTACATCAATTATTTGTTAATCATAAAATTGTAAATAAATATTACTTATAATTAAACTTACTGTGCCATTGCTATTTGTCATTCATAAAACCAGAAATCCTATATGTTGAATAGAGCATACATTGTAGTACATACTGTTGTCAGTATGACATAGAATCTTAGTAGTATTCTGAAAAAAAAAAACATTTGAATGTTTTTGTCCTTGGTAGTTTATGATGTTTAGGATACAATAAAATCCCATTTGC
Source organism: Epiperipatus broadwayi (assembly GCA_028023455.1). NCBI lineage: Eukaryota > Metazoa > Onychophora > Udeonychophora > Euonychophora > Peripatidae > Epiperipatus > Epiperipatus broadwayi. Next base: position 9,230,035 of record JAQFVV010006213.1, on the reverse strand, counting down.
CTTTTCCATCACTGTAGCTTTGCATTGTTGATTCTAGTACATGATACAAAATTAATTGATTTTATAAATTTATAAACAGATTTACCAAATAATGCTATAATTGAAATTATTTTAATGTTATAATTGTAATTTATCAAACATAAGAAAAGTGTCACTGCTATTTATTAAATTATAAATTTAAGTTTATAAGGAAAAAAGGTAAGTTAAATATATCTTATTTATATATATCAGAAACTCCAACAGTAGGTGGATTTATTGTATTCTTGATCCTTTAGTCAATGTTTAGACTTCTACTTATAAATAGCTTTAGAAAAACACCATTTATCCAAAACAGTTAGCTGAAATTAACCCTCAATCATGCTTCACAAATCAAAAATCATGTTCAACAAATAAGCAATAATGATATTTTCTTATTTAATTTTTTTACTCAGATTCCAAATATATAATAAACATAAAAAACAATTTGAAATTGAAAAATTGCTATCAATTAATAAAAAAGTGTTTTATGCAAACATAATACTAATAAAAAGTATTAACATATGGGTAAAGAGTTGTCATATTTTTTTAAAAATATACAAATTTACATATTATGCCTGATATCATATATTTATTATACCAAACAAGATTGATATTTTTTTTTCGAATATATGATGATTTTTTAACTTAAAGCATGTATAAAAAATTAAGTTAACATAATGTTCATTATTAAATTTATTTGTTGTCTCATTTTGTTATATTATATGATTTTTTATAATTTTGTAATTACATAACTAATAAAAATTGATTTATTTTGTCAGTATTGATAAATATTATTAAAAAAATTTTGGATTCTCATTTAATTGTTTTTTATAATCAAAATTCATTCTTAATTAAATAAAAAATATAGTAAAAAATGTAATATAAAGTTAAATACAATACTTCTAATAAAGCAAATAATTTTTTATCAATATTCTTTACAATTATAAAAATAATTGAAGACTTTTATATTTAGAATATAAGAAGTTTTTGTCTAGAAATAAAGGAATAATTTGAATGGTATAAAAATATTAAATAAAAATAAATTCTTAAAAATGTCATTTAGGGAATGTATACACATTTCATTAATTTTTAGAACAGTTTTATTTTAGATATAGTGAAACTTTATTTTTAATTAATCTCTAAATAAAATTTATACATTTTTGGTGAAATCCCTAATAAATTTTTCTTTGCCTTCATTGTGTAAAAAATGTTTTTACAGATTTTGGTATGAAGATACTGAATATAAACTATATTTTCAATTTATTGTAATTGTTGGTGTAGTATTATTATCTATTGTCTTAAGTATTTTTAATTACACAATAATTAAATCTTTTTTAATTTATTTTTCAAAAGTAACATTACAGTTAATCAGATTAGTTTACTATGATATTAGTAGTCTTTCAAAATTGCTACCATTTATATTAAAAAGTAATGGACATCTTAATTTTTTTTTTAAAGATTGTTATTACAAATTCATGATAATCACTAAAAATATTTCTAATTCAAAGAATACTAATATGCAGAGAGGATAGTATTCTTGTTTCTAAAATAGAATTGTATCAATATTTTCTTTTAAACTATCAACTGTTTAAAAAAGAATTAAAAATAAAATTTATATACAAATTAATATTTTATTGTTTAATTCTTATTTAAACTGTTTAGAAGAATTATCTATGCTTCTCATATTACAATAATAAACTTATTGGTACTACATTTTTAAGTCATATAAGTCTAATCATAGGTGATTAAAAATGAGACATTGTCTTTCTCTTGTGATAGTTGAACTAAATTTGTACAATTTAATATTTGATTATAACATTAGACACACATTAGACTGAAGCCTTGATTTAAGCTTGGTCAGTGAGAGTTGGTGTTTATATAAATACACTTTAAACTTAAGTGATTCATTTAAGTTTTTTAAACTCTTACTGAAAGGTGATGGCATGGAGATTATATAATATTTAAGAAATAGTGCATTATTGAAGGTTGACATCTACTTCAATAATTTTTATTACTATTAGATATAACAGTTTTTATATATACAAATAAAAAAAACTGTTTAACCATATTATTTTTTCTAGCTTATAAGTTTTAAAAAGTTTACTTTTTTGTAATGCTAAATTTTCTTTATTATTAATAATCACATGATCACATTTCCTATACTAGCACATTAATTGTTGATAAACAGAGCAAAACTCTCCATACAGTATTGCCACCTGTGCTAAACAGAGTAATCAATGGATGCCAGAAGGCTTGTGCATAAAATCCCTATCTAATGCCTACTCATCCAATATCCCCAGACTAGTTTCTGGCTTGTGGCCTTCGTCAGTGAGGAGCTTTGGATCTGAGAGCACTGCATCTAGATCTTAGGATCTAATGCAACCCTCTAGCAACCACCTTTTATCTCTACTTAACTACTAAACTATGAGAATGAAATTGAAAACACAAAATATATTTTCAATCTAAGCTCAATAGCTTAAATAGTCATATGGGTCTGAACTCAGTTCAGCACCATAAATTTTGGTGTCTTTGGCTCTTTTACAACCATAGCCACCACTATCCTATTAGGCAGGATTGGTGTTAAACCATTAAGCATCACATGATCACATTTCCTATACTAGCACATTAATTGTTGATAAACAGAGCAAAACTCTCCATACAGTATTGCCACCTGTGCTAAACAGAGTAATCAATGGATGCCAGAAGGCTTGTGCATAAAATCCCTATCTAATGCCTACTCATCCAATATCCCCAGACTAGTTTCTGGCTTGTGGCCTTCGTCAGTGAGGAGCTTTGGATCTGAGAGCACTGCATCTAGATCTTAGGATCTAATGCAACCCTCTAGCAACCACCTTTTATCTCTACTTAACTACTAAACTATGAGAATGAAATTGAAAACACAAAATATATTTTCAATCTAAGCTCAATAGCTTAAATAGTCATATGGGTCTGAACTCAGTTCAGCACCCATACATTTTGGTGTCTTTGGCTCTTTTACAACCATAGCCACCACTATCCTATTAGGCAGGATTGGTGTTAAACCATTAAGCATCACATGATCACATTTCCTATACTAGCACATTAATTGTTGATAAACAGAGCAAAACTCTCCATACAGTATTGCCACCTGTGCTAAACAGAGTAATCAATGGATGCCAGAAGGCTTGTGCATAAAATCCCTATCTAATGCCTACTCATCCAATATCCCCAGACTAGTTTCTGGCTTGTGGCCTTCGTCAGTGAGGAGCTTTGGATCTGAGAGCACTGCATCTAGATCTTAGGATCTAATGCAACCCTCTAGCAACCACCTTTTATCTCTACTTAACTACTAAACTATGAGAATGAAATTGAAAACACAAAATATATTTTCAATCTAAGCTCAATAGCTTAAATAGTCATATGGGTCTGAACTCAGTTCAGCACCCATACATTTTGGTGTCTTTGGCTCTTTTACAACCATAGCCACCACTATCCTATTAGGCAGGATTGGTGTTAAACCATTAAGCATCACATGATCACATTTCCTATACTAGCACATTAATTGTTGATAAACAGAGCAAAACTCTCCATACAGTATTGCCACCTGTGCTAAACAGAGTAATCAATGGATGCCAGAAGGCTTGTGCATAAAATCCCTATCTAATGCCTACTCATCCAATATCCCCAGACTAGTTTCTGGCTTGTGGCCTTCGTCAGTGAGGAGCTTTGGATCTGAGAGCACTGCATCTAGATCTTAGGATCTAATGCAACCCTCTAGCAACCACCTTTTATCTTAATGGTTTAACACCAATCCTGCCTAATAGGATAGTGGTGTGGCTATGGTTGTAAAAGAGCCAAAGACACCAAAATGTATGGGTGCTGAACTGAGTTCAGACCCATATGACTATTTAAGCTATTGAGCTTAGATTGAAAATATATTTTGTGTTTTCAATTTCATTCTCATAGTTTAGTAGTTAAGTAGAGATAAAAGGTGGTTGCTAGAGGGTTGCATTAGATCCTAAGATCTAGATGCAGTGCTCTCAGATCCAAAGCTCCTCACTGACGAAGGCCACAAGCCAGAAACTAGTCTGGGGATATTGGATGAGTAGGCATTAGATAGGGATTTTATGCACAAGCCTTCTGGCATCCATTGATTACTCTGTTTAGCACAGGTGGCAATACTGTATGGAAAGTTTTGCTCTGTTTATCAACAATTAATGTGCTAGTATAGGAAATGTGATCATGTGATGCTTAATGGTTTAACACCAATCCTGCCTAATAGGATAGTGGTGGCTATGGTTGTAAAAGAGCCAAAGACACCAAAATGTATGGGTGCTGAACTGAGTTCAGACCCATATGACTATTTAAGCTATTGAGCTTAGATTGAAAATATATTTTGTGTTTTCAATTTCATTCTCATAGTTTAGTAGTTAAGTAGAGATAAAAGGTGGTTGCTAGAGGGTTGCATTAGATCCTAAGATCTAGATGCAGTGCTCTCAGATCCAAAGCTCCTCACTGACGAAGGCCACAAGCCAGAAACTAGTCTGGGGATATTGGATGAGTAGGCATTAGATAGGGATTTTATGCACAAGCCTTCTGGCATCCATTGATTACTCTGTTTAGCACAGGTGGCAATACTGTATGGAGAGTTTTGCTCTGTTTATCAACAATTAATGTGCTAGTATAGGAAATGTGATCATGTGATGCTTAATGGTTTAACACCAATCCTGCCTAATAGGATAGTGGTGGCTATGGTTGTAAAAGAGCCAAAGACACCAAAATGTATGGGTGCTGAACTGAGTTCAGACCCATATGACTATTTAAGCTATTGAGCTTAGATTGAAAATATTTTTTGTGTTTTCAATTTCATTCTCATAGTTTAGTAGTTAAGTAGAGATAAAAGGTGGTTGCTAGAGGGTTGCATTAGATCCTAAGATCTAGATGCAGTGCTCTCAGATCCAAAGCTCCTCACTGACGAAGGCCACAAGCCAGAAACTAGTCTGGGGATATTGGATGAGTAGGCATTAGATAGGGATTTTATGCACAAGCCTTCTGGCATCCATTGATTACTCTGTTTAGCACAGGTGGCAATACTGTATGGAGAGTTTTGCTCTGTTTATCAACAATTAATGTGCTAGTATAGGAAATGTGATCATGTGATGCTTAATGGTTTAACACCAATCCTGCCTAATAGGATAGTGGTGGCTATGGTTGTAAAAGAGCCAAAGACACCAAAATGTATGGGTGCTGAACTGAGTTCAGACCCATATGACTATTTAAGCTATTGAGCTTAGATTGAAAATATATTTTGTGTTTTCAATTTCATTCTCATAGTTTAGTAGTTAAGTAGAGATAAAAGGTGGTTGCTAGAGGGTTGCATTAGATCCTAAGATCTAGATGCAGTGCTCTCAGATCCAAAGCTCCTCACTGACGAAGGCCACAAGCCAGAAACTAGTCTGGGGATATTGGATGAGTAGGCATTAGATAGGGATTTTATGCACAAGCCTTCTGGCATCCATTGATTACTCTGTTTAGCACAGGTGGCAATACTGTATGGAGAGTTTTGCGCTATTATTAATAATGTTGAAATACATGTAAAAAATAAAATAAAAACATTGTTTTTAAATTTTTAGTTTGTCTACTGTTAATAATGCTACAATAACTTGTATTCCACCTATTAATTCACTCAGCTAATAAATGAATAATTAATAGACATTTTCACATAAAAAAACGTTTTTTTTAAATTTTAAATAAAATAGCAATGTCTATTTTTATTAAAATATAATACATTCCATAGAGATTAAACTGAATTAACTTGGTCTTAAAATACATACTTAATTTATCATATGCATTTTATTTTAATTGGATTAATTAGTATTTTGATATTTAAATATTTTGTTGGTATAATTACATAAGAGAAATGAATTTATGTTAATAGAATTATATAAATTCCCATGTTAATCTGTTAAATGGAAATTGAAAAATGTCTGTTTATAAAATAAAAAATGAATATTTATTATTTTTTTATAGATAGTATAAATTTTTGATTCAATGCATGTAATTCTAGAGAAAAAAGAGTGAAACAGATTTAAACAATGTAATAATAATTATAAAATGAAAAATGGTTTGGTAGTAATTACTTTTAGATTTAGATTAGCAATTAGCTTGTGAAAATAAATATTGAAGAACATTTTCTTGTTTAGAATATCAGATAAAAAGTTCAGCAGATATATTTGACTGGAAATAATTTATTACTAGTTGAACTATGATAAAGGAGAACATACACAATGTTAATTTTGATAAAAAAAAACATTTGTTAAATTGCACTGGAATTATTTTACAACATTTGGAGTTATAGAAAATAAAATTATGAGTGAGCTAAATTTAACATATGCCCACTTGAAGTCTGAAACAATATGAATATATCTATGGTTAAACCACTGGAGGTAATGACTTATAAAGTAGGTTAAACTTGAAATGAAATAAAAGAAGCTGCTTCAAAAATATTACTTACCTGGGATAAATATGTTTCCACCCTTGATATTAAATATCTATTTATGAGAAATATAACTTAGTCATTGATCTTATTAATAATATATTTTTCATTTATTTATTCATTTATGGCTTTTCACATTTTATTAAAAGTTATGATTCATCTGTAATATTAATATATGAATGCAAATATATGGGAAGTTCAGATTCTACCAAGAGAAGATCTTGTTCATTGTAATAAAAAAATATATTAAGTAAACATTAAATACTTCCTTCATTAGGATTGTTAATATAAAAAAAATAACTGCTATAGAATACCTGAACAGTTCTGAAGACTAATGTCATTGGGTAAAGTAAATTTCTTTGTTTTAGAAATAAATAGTGTTTTTTTTTTCTTTTAAATGATATTATGTGATATACTGCAGCAGTAAGATTATTATTTTATTTTCCAGAATATGGGCCTAATAATCAAGTAAAGAAGTGAATTATTTTGTATGCTAGAAACATTCAATTTATATATAATTATAAATTTAGTAGTGATGAATAATGTTGTTGTTATTATTATTATTATTATTATTATTATTATTATTATTATTATTATTATTATTATTATTATTATTATTATTATTATTATTATTATTATTATTATTATTATTATTATTATTATTATTATTATTATTATTATTATTATTATTATTATTATTATTATTATTATTATTATTATTATTATTATTATTATTATTATTATTATTATTATTAAATATACATAAATAATTTATTGAAACATTGATTAACCATCAATGGTGTGTATAGCCTGATTGATGCTATACAAAGCACAACCCATGATCATGTTTCCAGGCCATTGCATTCCTCGACTGTTACATCAACACCCTATTCAGGAAGCATCTGACAATATAAATTATATATTGTCAGCATGTTTAGATAACAGGCCACAAATCTAGCACTTGAAATATTTGAAACTAATTCATACTCTGTATCAGGGAACATTAGAGTTTTTGTTTATGTCTATAGTTAAACACAGTCATATATTTAGACCTTTTCCGCATATATTTATTTAAACATAAGCTCGTTTTATTATTTTAATATTGACATTTATATAATTCTGAAGAAATAGATAGATGAGAAATTCATCTTTATTAAGTTAAATGATATGTGGATTTAAAATATTCATTATAGCTGTGGTTAATGGAAAAATAACTCAAAGTTAGTTTAAATTGTATTTATGTTGAAAATTCAAATATATCATAGTTTAAATAACGTGGCATGATTGGCATATTTATAAGGATATGGTCGACATCTCTATAATAAATCTGATGTAAGTAATTTAATGTATAATTAATGCTGTCCTTTTATTTAGTTTTTGCCTTTTCAGAACTTATCAAAAATTTATGAAAAACATTTACCTTGATATTTATGTAATATATAGGGTATATGATCACATACTTTCACATACCCCACCACTCTCCACACTATTTTATAACACTGACACATTTGAATTTATATATATATATATATATATATATATATATATATATATATATATATATATATATATATATATATATTTGAAAAGATAAATAATCACCAATATTCATATTTCATGCTAAACCAGCAATCATTAGTTGGTCCATTTTACCATCTCCACACATATATGCCATAAGTGTTCATGTATATATATATATATATATATATATATATATATATATATATATATATATATATATATATATATATATATATATATATATATATATATATATATATATATATATATATATATATATATATATATATATATATCCACACTCCAACTCTTCAACCATTCATCCAATTGAATATCTGATGATGAAATGCTCGAAGGCCACCCTGAGGCCGAGATTGAAGCCTGATCATTAAAGTATGAGGTTTGGCTATCTTAATATATATCTGAGCACTTATGGCCTATATGGGTGTGGAGATGGTAATCTGGACCAAGTGATGATTGCTGGTTTAGCATGAAATACTTATATTGGTGATTATTTATCTTTTCAATATATATGTGTTCAAGTGTATCAGTGTTATAAGATAGTGTGGAGAGTGGTGAGTCATGTGAAAGTCTGTGCTCATATACCATATATTTTACATATACAGACACATGTATATAATAAGCTTGTGTGTTTCAGTTACTACATAGTACAGATGTATGCCCATCCCTTGTATTTGTATTAAATGGATTATGTCCTGTACATGAGGGGTCAGATTGATCTTAGATCAACATGGGTGTGACAAGAATTTTAGCCTCAGGGTGGCCTTTGAGCATTCCATCATCAGATTTTCAATTAGATGGATGGTTGAAAAGTTGGAGTGTGGAGTGGATTGAAGCATGTCCATTAAAGTATGAGGAATGGCTATCTTAATATATATATATATGAACACTTATAGCATATATGTATAGAGATGGTAATCTGGACCAAATGATGATTGCTGGTTTAGGATGAAATAGCTATATTGGTGATTATTTATCTTTTCAAGGTATATATATATATATTATAATGGTCGGCAAAACCTCCCTAACCTGATCTGCCATAACAGGGTGCCACCAGGCCATTTGAACCTGGGAAATTTATACAGTAGGCAGATACGCGTGGGAGAGGTTACCTTTTTATCGAACCAAAAGCACCAGTCACTAGCTCATGGAGAAGCTTACTTTTAAATATTAAGAAAATATATAAAATAAGTTACTGCCAAAATTAATTCAACAAAACATTTTATAATGCACACACACACATTAAAAAGATTCTGAAAATTAAATCAACTAAATATATTTGATTTGGATTATATGAGCAGATGGAGGTGTTTAATAGATTTAAATACAATTTTAATATTTTATTAAGTATGAACATGCTACATAATTTATGCAACCACCAACCCAATCCCTTTTAATCTTAGGCCAGAAATCTCACATTTAAACAAATGCTAGCTTACTGATATACCGATGTGACCAAAGCAAAATGAGATAGTTAGCATAACACAATCATGCTTACAGAAAATTTACATCTGTAGCATGATATCATTAGAAAAATAACAAATCATGGTGAGAAGGAATGAGCATCGTCCCCATGATACAAGAACAAAATTATATGAGAAGCTCTGTAAATGGTGATAGCGGTCTTTGCAGGCTTACTGTACCAGTCAGAGCGTAAGAAAATCAATAGCATAAGAAATACATCTATGTCCATTAATGACATGAAGACTACTCTTTTGGGTCATATGTTCAGATGGGTATTATGTCCTGTATGCTAATGTGGTACAAGGAAATGAGTATCCAATGCACCTACTCAAGTTACATTGACATAAAATATTTGTACATCTATCCACTAGCACCGATCCAACTATGAAACATAGCCCAAAATTAACACATTTTAAACTAACAATCTTATGAATCTATGCAGCCATTAATGCTCAATTTAATTAATTAATTTAAAAGAAATTACGAGAATGGAAATGATATTAAGCATATTTTTTAAAAAAGAAAATATGTAAATAATTTAATATTTAGTCAGATAAGAGATTTATTTTAAAAGTTAATGACATTTACAATACAGGAAAAAAGTTTGCATTATATGATTAATGCTCATACTTCACTTAAAAGAAAAGTTTATACTTTCCAATGCTATAGGTAAAGGCCATCTTTATAATCCTTGATGCATGGTAGAATTCAAAGTTCTTTTCATTTCCTATTCTTCTAGATGGAGAGAAGTCCATTGCAGGCTATTTTCTGGGAACTGTCCTGTCCTGGAGACTGCTTCAGCTGCTGCAAATATGGGAAATGTAAATTTTTACTGACCCCTACATTTTGGAGATCCGCAATACACTTATCAATATATTTTATAATACACAATCAGTAAGAGCAATCCAAAAATTCTTCTTCCTTTAAAGTTTTTTTTTTCAACTCTTATCAGTAATATTTTTTTAATTTATCTCTTATCAGACTATATGCCCAAGGGCCTGTTTGCAATTACCTCAAAATAGAAAATCATTTCCATTATAAGAATAAAAATAACTAATTAACAGCATTTTTTTTAAAAAAAAAAAATTATATTAAAAATAATCTTGTTTTTAGTTTTTAACTTTAAATTATATAATTAGTTTGTGATCTGTGCATTATATATATTAATTCAAATCAAATTATTAAATCCCCCCCCCCTTTTATACATATATTTCTACTCGAAAGTGATTATATATATATATTACTTCTATTTGAAAAAAATGTAACGACATATATTTATTGATATATATATATATGCGTATGTGTGTGTTCAAGTTTATCAGTGTTATGAGATAGTGTGGAGAGTGGTGGGTTATGTGAAAGTCTGTGCTCATATACCCTATCTATATATTACATATATAGACACATGTATATAATAAGCCTGTGTGTTTCAGTTATTGATATTTATTTATTTTCTTCATGTAAATAGCACAATAAATTACAGTTTATAATAATAGTTGAAGTATTGAAGTTAATAATATTATTTTTATTTACCTGTAACTCAATTTATTGTAAATAAAATGTTAATGATTTTTTTCAATTTAATTTTGTATTGTGTTTTAATTATTTTGCACATTTATCATAATAAATTTAAGTGACATATCATGCTTAATAAAATATTATATTTACCTTTGAGTTTAAAGAATAATTGATTATTTAAATATATTTTGGAAATTAATAAAATATTCCATTAATTTCAAAATACATTATTTAACTTCTCTTCATATCTACTAAAAAAAATAGATATAGAAGTAATTTTGAAAAAAATGCAGTGTATCATTACTTATACTTTCCAATCTCAAAATTATAAAGATTGGCGGTTTTTCACCTTTCCTATTTTTATTAGAGATTATAACTAGCTTTTCAACAACATATACCATTATATAATTTGAACACCTTAATTTGTGGGGGGGGGGATTTCCACCAATTATTTTATATATTCAATTTTGGGGGGATTTAGCAGTGCTTTCCTCATCTTAATTTAATCATATTGCAATCATCTATCATTATAAAAACTTAGATCTCCTTAAATGTATAAAATTTTAGACATATTTATTTGCATTAATTTTGGTTATATGAACAGATTTTGCAAAGAATATGTAGCATACATATTTGTGAATTTGAAATCATTTACTGTAATGATCTTGTGTGATGTTACTAATATTAAGTTTACTTTTTATAGTTCACACGTTGGTATTACGTGTTATATAGGAAAAATCTATCAACTATTGTTTCTGGATAAACATACTTCTTAAACTTGCTGAACAGTTATGAGCATGATAAAATGGATTAGTCCAAAATGCATTTTGCATATTTGTAGTTCAAGCTGCTTATTAATGATATAAGAGATAATTTTAATTTGAATATATACTTTTTATTGTTTTTCATACATGTCTATACTGAAACTTTATAGTTTATATTTGGAAATTTTGTTTCGAAATTTTTTTAATTAAAATTTCAAACTAACACTATTAATTTTAATTAACATGTTTTTGAAATAAATGTGTTGATTTATTTGTTTTCTGTTAATTAAAATCTATATATTTTATTTATTTTCGACTTTTTATTAAAGAATATTTTAATTAAAATTTATCTTTCTATTTTTTTTTCTTAGTATACTAAATTTTAAAATGATTGTTTTCTTTATTTAAAAAATGTTTTACAAAAATAAGTAAATAACAACTATCTTATTAACTACTCAGAAATTTTTTTGAAAATGCTTTTAATTTCTTATAATCAATTACTTTTTTTTTGTTTTAAAAATGAAAAAAATCAAATTTTAAAGTTGTCTAAGTGTACTTTAAAAGTTAATTAGTTTGTATTGACTTGTGATATAAATGATAAAATTACGAATTCAACATTTTTTTTAAAAAAATAATAATGAAAAACACTAAAAAATGGCAATAAGTATTATATACCATTCTAGTTTAATTAATTCAATATACGATTAAAATGTTGATAAAAAGCAAAGTTATTTCTAATAACAGGGTATTGTCTACTTCCTTTATCTTGCTTTCCAGAAAGAAACTCAGATTAATATACATATCCAATACATTTTTGTATATAGTACTTGCTTCACTAATTGTTAAGTTTATAAATAGGTAATAAGATTTTAAGCTTCAGCAGACTTATAAGTGCCCATTATTATTAGTAGCATATAAGTAATATGTAATATTTCTTATGCTACTGAAGTGCAATTATACACTTGTGCCAGATATTAATAGATTAATGTTCAGCATTTACAAAATACAACATGTGTACCAGATGTACACCAAATGTATTTGTTTCACAAACAGTAAAATGGAAAAATAATAAATGATAACTAATATAAACTAAAATAAAGAGAGTACTAAAAGCTCTAACAAGCTTTATTCATAAATGCCACAAGAGTAATCATTTAATTTTTTCCCCACAAATTTTCACCAGACCGGTTTATAGCTATTGGCTTTCCTTAATGAGGTTCTAGGATATTCCATACACTGAGGAAAACTAAAACTGGGCTGGGAATGGGAATAATATTTAGATAGAGTTTTTAAGTGCTTTCTTTTGAGGCATTTATTGATAAATCTTGTTAGAGCTATTAGAATGCTCTTTATTTTAGTTTATAATCAAAAGCTTATTAAATTATGTCACATGATGTATGCCTTTATTTTATTTGCTATGAAATCTAATGTAATATTGTTTTATTATGATAAGTCAAAATTAATGTGCACTTCAGTGCATATATATATATATATATATATATATATATATATATATATATATATATACTCAGATTGATTACCATTTAGGTTCTATTTTTAATGCACGTTCTATTGACAATTGACAGTTGTCTGAAACAACAATATTCATTCTTGTGAAAAATTTATTAACACATCAGATGACCTCTAATGGAAAATGCATGATTTTAAAACCATTTGAAGTTGATTTTTTGAAATATTGTTTTATCCTAATTAAGCCAAAAATGAATCAATGGAAGATAACACAATTATTTCAGAAATTTTAGATAATTCTTAAATTGATTCCTAGGATAATAATAGCTATTCATTTTCTTAGTGATTTCTTAATAAAGGCATGCATGTTGATGATTTCTCTTCTTTCCTCCATATTGTAAATATTGGGGAAAAATCAGCAGAAATAATTAAATTCCTCAGTTAACAACTTTTCTCTCTACTTAGTCATTCTTTAATAGAATTGAATCCAGATAAAGTTTTGCAATTACATCAGATAAAAAAAAGAATGAATTGATAACAAAATTTGTTATTCTTCTTCTAATGGCAACTGTCAATAATAATCACTCTTACTATTGCATTTAACCTACACTTGCATGAGACACTGAGTTAAGCTTTATCATTAGCCAAACTATCGATCTTCAAAAATAAATTATTTTACAATGGTAATATATATATATATATATATATATATATATATATATATATATATATATATATATATATATATATATATATATATATATATGTGTGTGTTAACATAAATAGTTTATGATAATAAAATAAACAAATACATTTGTAAGTTACAAATTCTTTTTGAATAAACAAATATATAATTTTTTTTTATATATTATAATTATGAATAATATCAAAGTGAGTCACATAGCTTCTTTATTCAATCTATATATTATCACCACTATTTCCAAATTGCAGAATCATAAATAGGCATATATATATATATATATATATATATATATATATATATATATATATATATATATATATATATATATATATATATATATATATATATATATATATATATATATATATATATATATATATATATATAAATATATATATATATACTACAAAAGTAGGTGAATAAACAAAAAAAATATCAATAACAAACAAAATACATGGAAAATCAAATGAAGATAATAAACAAAGGGGAAGAAAAATTGCAGCAAACTTTGAAAAAAAATTGTGATGTTTTATAAATTGTAAAAGCTATAAGTAAAACAGATATGTATGCCTCAAAATAATAAAGTGAATCTTAGTATTTTTTTTAAATATTAGTTATTTATAATGCTACTATAAAGAACGCATCTCTAACCTTGAACAATTTGATGTTAGAAAATGCTACTATTATTATTATCATTATGCCTTATTTATTTGTAATAAATAAATGGTCTTCATTCAAGCACAATATTGTTTAAGATTATAATAATTTATTAATTAATGATAGCTTACAGCAATGTGGATGTTACATTGGGCTTGAGGACATGATGTTGTATGTAATCAGTGGATCATGATCATAGGCTGGCTTGGTTGTGAAATGGGCATTGGTATAAATTCAATAGTCTCTTTCCAGCACACATAACACTGAACATTCCACACATATTTGATCCAGGTGTTCCAGACCATGGCATAATGTAGCTAGATAAGCTTCCCAGAGGTATGGGGAAGTGGATGATCTTCTTTAGCTGAACATGATTTGCTACACACTGCAAACTTGCATGAAAGATATATCACAACAGAAAAAAAAAAGCCAAGAAAAATATAAAATTTAGCTATTTATACATAAGCAAATATTAAAAGAATGCTGGCCACTGCCTCAACCTCAGACACTGGGTTGAAATTCAAAGTTGACCTCCATTTCCATATATGGGAATGAAAAAGACCAGAACAATGATTTAACAAAATAATTAAAGAATCTCTGGCATCTATCACTTTTCATTCATCTTTTAGAATGGGACACTCACCCTCAAAATTTTATGACTGACTGATTGCATTGTTTCACTCCCAAATGTCAGTAGACTCTAGCAAATTGTTAGTAATAAATTTTGAAGATACTTTTGTTTGTCTCTTAAATTACAATTTTACTTTTACACAAATTACTAACAATAAATTTCCAAAATACTATTGCTTGTCTCTTAAATGACAATTTTATCTGTAAACAAATTATTACTTGCAAAATATAAAATTTACATAATATATATACACATTGGCTAGAAAGTAATTGAAATAAAATTACATAATTTCATAACTTTCAAATGTTAATTTTCACATGCACATACCCGTGCATATTCAATGGGCAGACAAACTAAGTGTCTGTATATCCATACATCTATTTATATAGATACTATTGCCTATTAAATTTAGATATAATTTGGGTTCAAACTAGTTCTAGTGCTTATATAATTGGCATTAGGTGAAGGACAATTCTGCAGAACAGATTTCCAGCTTCATATCCATCGAATCAGGAAATACAAAAAACAAACAAAAAAAACATATTACTTCCTACAATTTTTCAGTGGCATAGAGAATGACCAAGAGTTTCAGACAACTTCCACATCATGTACAGTATTTCAATCTTAATTATGAAAATGCATAAGCCCTTAACATCTGTCAAGGTAACTCTGTGTCTCCTGATCCTATCCAATTAATTACAAAATGATAGGGTTTAACTAAAATACATTTCAATCAACTATTATTACAATACTTTTAATCATGTCCAATTCAGTTTCCAAAGGCTTTTTCAAAGGGGCCTTTGTCTGTGAATATTCTATATTTTTCCAGGATCTAGGGGTAAGTTGGAATACGGCTCCAGATGCCTCACATCAAATGTTCCTTTTATCACTCCATGTTCAATTAAGATGACTTACCACTTCTCCAATTGGTATTCCTTCTACATTTATTTCTCTTCTCTTTTACTCTGTCATCTGTCCTTTCTTTATCTCACTTCTATGTTCTTATATATTCCACTTTTGTGATTATTACTGAAAGATGTTTCTCTCTTTTATCAATCATTTCTAAATCAACTTTCATTTCTTCCACTCTACATTTTATATTTCCTATTTTTTCTGCTTTTTCTAAAGACTCAATGATTTTGTTGATGATGAGTATCATTTCTTCCTTGAGGTATGCAATTATTTTACTAATTCCTTTCTTAATCACCACCTTTTCTTTCTTACTACTAATTTTTGCTTTATCTGTCTTTACATTGTATTCTGTAATATGTTCTTCAATGTTCTCCTTTTCTGTAATATGATGTTCAATTTGTAGTTTCTTTGGAATATCATTGATTGGAAGTTGTAAAGTTTTTGGAACTGGCTCTACTTCAGCTATATCCTCTGGTTCCTCCATTCTTTTATCACACTTCTCTGCAATTACATTCTTTTCAGCATATTCATCATCCAGCATACAAAAATGTGCAGTTTTCACAAGTTCATTTTCTTGGAGGTCATATACTGGATCTGATAACTTTACTCATTTGTTATGATAATGAAAATCCATATCTAAATCATTTGTAATATCAAGGTTTTTGAATCTTCTTCTTTTACAGAATAAGTTTTCATCTCTTGGCTTACCATCCTTGCCTTCCTTTTCTTCCTCTTCTATTATTATTGGTGAAAGCTGTCTTTCATACTTCATCATTGTTCTAGCTTGTCCCCACTTCTCTTCCAACATCATTTCAATCCTTTGAGTTGCCCTTTATGTAGTCTTATGCATTTTCTGGTTTGACTCCATCAGTCTAACCTCCATTTCATTGTTAATTTGGTTTGACTCCAGCAGTCTCACTTCCATTACCTCTCATTCTTTCGGTATTGGGCTATCATGCTTTGGAGCATGACAATCAGGTTTTCAGTTTGTTGTGGAGGTACTTGGTTCTGTTTAGCATCATAAGAAATTTAAGCAGATTTTTTATCATGACTTCTGAGACTAGTTCCCCAATACTTTCATTCCCCATAAGGTTGCTAGCATTATCTCATTCCACCCCAGCATCATCATCTCATCTCTTCTCGTCCATAATGGGTTTTGGCTAGGTTTCAAACTTCTTAAGTTTATATGGTTTCAATGAAACTTGTATTTTTAACTTATATTTGAGTTTATATAATAGTAACAACTAGAATGTATACCTTAATATAATTAAATAAGAACTATTTCTAATTTCTCCTGAAATCTAATATAACTAGCATGTCCACTTCCCCCTCTGCTTACTCATATTTTAGCTCATTCTCCCACTGTTCCTTATCTAACCTGATCTATAATTACACACACTCTATACCAATACCAAGCCTGAAAGTAAAGAATTATATAAGTCACCTACACAAAAAAATATTTTACTTGTAAATGCAGCATGATCCATTAGTGCTTCCTTTCTGGGTTATCCACATCAGTCACTCCCTTGTCCCTAAAATAGACTAAAAAGAAAATCAGTGTTTCAAACATTCAAGATATATGTAAAAAAATCGCTGCCTTTCTTCCCTTTTCTTTTTTTGTCACTCTCCAACCGAATCTGAATCACCAAAGATCATTGATGAATAAAATGGTCAGTTGCCAAGGATTATCTTTTTTTTGACTTGATAACAAAATTTATAGAGGTGACTGATGATTTAATTCAGCCACCAGAACCCCATGTTGCCAGGATTAATGATGCAATGTGCATGGGCTAGCTCAACATGCAACATATTCATGATAATCAAGACATGAACAGAAAATAAAATAAAACTACAATTTCCAGGCTGACAACTCATGGTTATAGCACATGAGTTTTAATTCTCCATTTTTTAAGCAAACAAATCTCCAGCCTCATAGTCACAAATCAGAAAAAAAATTATATGGTTGTGAAACCAGGTAAAAGATCATTATATCCATGGCAGTAACACATGGGTTTCAAATCCAAACAAAATCCTCACTTTTTATATGTTGTAAAATCATTACACTTATAAATTATTACACTTATGGTCACATCATATGGCTTTATAATTATAATTAAATTCAAACCAAACTTTAAATTCACGTTTGTTAAACAGGGTGTTACAACAAAACAAAATAATAATTAATAGCTGTCAATTATTTATCTATTTAAATAATTTCAAACAAAAAAAAAATTTACGGTTGTGAAACATGGTGTCACAACAAAACAAAAATCCCCTGTATTTTTCCTATGGTTGTAAAACCAGGTCTTCATGTTTAATTAATTAATTATCAAACAAACAAAATTTTAATTTATGGATGGAAAACAGGATATTTCACTTATATTATACAACAACAGCAACAAAAAAATGTTAACTTGCGATCTATAGCAAAGTTGCCACAATTATAAATTTAATTTATGATCATATAACAGGGACTTCATTTTGAACTCATTAATAGTACAAACATAAAACACAATATTTGATATAATCAACATAACAAAAAAAATACAATTAAATCACTTTTATATATAAGAAACTGTATGTGTATAAATTACATATCAAATTATATATATAATGAAATAATGTATGTATCATCAGTAATTCTGTTTAGATATGTAGGTATATTATTCAGAAGGCCACATTTGGTGGCAATCCCAGGAAAGAAAAAAAACCTTGACATATATCACTTATTGCACCACAACACATACCCTCAGAAAACAGACTGTTCAGGGTCACATGAAAAACAGTTCAAGCCAATACATTTGGAGCTCCAAGACCAGGTGAAAAAAAAAACTGTACTAGTTAATATCATGTGTTCATTCAAGAAGACCTAGAATCCAAGCAAACTATAGCAATCCAGCATGTTCAAGATACACCTGTCTGGAACAATACTAAACACTAATCTATTTGCCTGTGCTCCACGATCTCTGGCTATATGGACAATGCTTTTGAGGATACTAGCTAGCTTTCATTTGCTTCAGACCCAGTAATAAGAAAAGGTTGAGCAAAAAGACTCAGGGATCAGTAATTTTCAAATAATTAGCTAATGATTATTACAACATATAACACTTAAAGAGCAGTGCAGACTATTGATTAATATATTAATAATCAGATCCACAATATTGTTCAAGGCAACATTAAACAAAGGGAGTTTAATTAATAATACTAATAAAATCTTCCAATTTCAAATAACTTAACTTAATTAAACAGTCATACTAGAGTTTCAGGCAATAAATGCCAATTGGAGAATAAAGAACATGATATAATATCAATTTTATTAAATAATTAAATAAGGTAATAAACAAAATAGCTATATGGAATGTCTGTACAATGGGAATTACAAATTTGATTATGGTTTTATTGCAATCACACACTTTATGGATGAAATCAATAAATCATTGAATTTACATAAATACATAAAATCTTTATGTAATTACATAAAGTTAGTTAGTGTACTACATATATAAAACAATAGTAGTTTGGGCAATTGCTCATATATGGAGGTGTGGTTGATATGTCAAGGATTAAATAAATTAATTAGCTAGTCAATAATATCTTGTAGCTTCACCCTAATTTAGTATATTATAGATTTACACTAATGAGTTCTATTAGTCATTACATATATGAATAAGAGTTTAGAATGTGTGATTTGAATGTCTGTAATATTTGGGAGATCACTCAGATGTGTGGGAGTAAAATAACTCAGCTTAAAAGAAGCTGTAATTCATAACCCGACTTAGAAAATTAAATCAACAGGATGGCAAATAACATGCAATTACGATTGACAGAGAGTATTGCAGATGGCTAGATAACTTAATAATAATAATAATAATAATAATAATAATAATAATAATAATAATAATAATAATAATAATAATAATAATAATAATAATAATAATAATAATAATAATAATAATAATAATAATAATAATAATAATAATAATAATAATAATAATAATAATAATAATAATAATAATAATAATAATAATAATAATAATAATAATAATAATAATAATAATAATAATAATAATAATAAAAGTGGTACCACGTTATTGCTCACAATCACATACAGAGAAACATTCACTTAAAACGCTCTTGAGTGGCTTCGTCATGTTTGTATGAAAGGAGTATGTCTGCACGATGGCCAAGGTCATATTTCTGAAGAACGATAGCACTAGTTGTATGTCGGGATGTTTCATCCCTATGTTTCCCATACACTTATTTATTGCAGGTGCCTGAAAAAGATCCTGAGTAGGAAATACATCTATTTTGAGAGAGATTGCAAAGAGTGGGATTGGTCATTCCAAAGATGCAAAATACATGACAAAGCAAGAAAATCATAAATAACGATTGCAACAATACACCTATAATGCCTAAAACAGATAAATAATTTCTGTCACTAAATAACAATGGTAAATTAATAAACACCTGATTATTATACGATGGACTCCTGCTTAATGGAATGCCTAAACACAAAACATCTCAGACAGTTAACTAATGTTTAATAAAATGCACATCTGGTGTAAGGGTTAAAACTAAAAGGGAATAAATTGCTCGTTCCCACACCTCGGAAATACCTGCTGACATTTCTATGAACAATCGTTGCACAGATAACTGATATTACTTACAAAATAAAATTACAGATTACATATTAAATACACTTCTGATGAGATTTAATTAGTTAACATGATAAAACAACTTTAATGATTAGATGAGGGCTAATTTTTGCAATTAGGGATAACAATTAAACACAAATATCAAGACCTTCCAGTCATTTAAAGAATAAAATTATTGAAAATAATTTATAAAACTGAGCGAGTATATAACAACGAACTTTCAAGGATATTTACATCTCCATCATTTATTAGAAGAAAAATATTGGCAGTGGGTTTAAATTCATTCACTAGATTGTCTACCTTCTTAGCATATCAAAATGAATTAGAATAATAAAATAAGAAAAGTAAAATTAATTCTAAATTGCCGCACCAAAATATGAAGAATTTATATAGCATGAGTATAAGTTTCGCAGATATTATCAACATTTATATAACAGCTTGAAAAATTAAGGAAAAGGAAAGAAAGTCACACAATATAGTTTAAGGTTAGAATAATTTATTAATTAAGAGTTCATAGCTGCCAGAAATATAGATGTTACCTTGGGCTTGAGGACACTATGATATAGGTAATTGGTATATCATGATCATAGGCTGGCTTGGGTTTGAAATGGTCATTGGTAGATATTTGTCACTTTCAGGCACACATATCACTGAACAGACCACACTTATTTGAGCTAGGTGTTCCAGACCATGGCAGAGTGAGATAGATAATCTTCCCAGAGGTATGGAAAAAGTGGACAATCTCTTTTACCCCACCATGATTTGCTGCATGAAGGATATGATATCAGAAAAGAGCAAAAAAAAAAAAAAAAACCAAGAAAAATATAAAATTTAGCTATTTATACATAAGCAAATACTTAAAGAATGCTGGCCACTGCCTCAAACTCAGAGACTTGGTTGAGATTCGAAGTTGAACTCCATTTCCATATATGAGAATAAAAAAGACTAAAACAATCCTTAAACAAAATAATTAAAGAACATCTGGCACCTATAACCTTAAGTTCATCTTTTAGAATGACACAATGGTTTGTAAATTTTTAAGATTGTCCAATTGCATTGTTTCACTCTTAAATATGAGTTTACTCTAGACAACATATTAGTAATAAATTTCTAAGACATTGTTATTTGTATCTTAAATGATAATTTTACTTTTACACAAACTACTAGCAATAAATTTTCCAATTACTATTGCTTCTCTCTTAAATGACAATTTTATCTCTATACAAATTATTACTTGCTAAATATAAAATTTACAAAATATATATAATATACATTGGTTAGAAAGTTATTGAAATAAAATTGCAAAATTTCATAACTTTCAAATGTTAATTTTCATACGCACATACACATGCAAGTTGAATGTGCACAAGAACTTAAATGTTTGTGTATCCATAGATAGATAGATAGATAGATAGATAGATAGATAGATAGATAGATAGATAGATAGATAGATAGATAGATAGATAGATAGATAGATAGATAGATAGATAGATAGATAGATGGATGGATGGATGGATGGATGGATGGATGGATGGATGGATGGATGGATAGATAGATAGATAGATAGATAGATAGATAGATAGATAGATAGATAGATAGATAGATAGATAGATAGATAGATAATATTGCCTATTAAATTTAGATATAATTCGGGTTCAAACCGGTTCTACTGCTTACATAGTTGACACTAGGTGAAGCACTAATCTGCAGAACAGATTTCCAGCTTCAGTATATAGACTGAAATAATTAACAATTTTCAAAAGCATTTTGTCTTAACTCATTCTAGAGATTATATAATCTCCTCTTTCAGTCTGACCAATTGGAGGTTTTATGCTTATGTCAGAGAATATGAGAATTAAAAAATTGAAAGCTAGATCTAATGCAAGTTTGCATTTAAAAATGACCTTTTATTTTCTTATGCTATTCAAGATATCATGATCGAATTAAAACAAAAACTTTGTAAGTTTTCAACACTAGACAAATTCATTAGTATAGTTACATAGATAATACACCAAGTCAATTTGTATATATTTTAGAGACCTCAACAGCATAATAAATATTATTTTTTATGCTTTGTCTAGAAAAGTTAACATCAATAACAACAGATCAGTTTTAGTATATTTGAAAGATATTAGTTCTATAACAAATATTAACTTCTATCTTTTGGCTATAAAATATAATACCACCAACAATAATTCAGGTTATCTCATGTGCTTACTTATGTGTTTTTTAAGAGCTGTCTTATTTTATTCTAATCTAGAGTTTTTTATTGTAAGCATGAATAATCAAGTGTCACAGTTCATTATCTCATTTATTCTAATAAAGCTTATAACCTGAGATTTACAAAAAAAGTCTTCAGTTTTAAACTCATGCTGACTTTTGTTTTACAAATCTATATAAATTTTGCATGAGGCTAGCTTCTACATCTTTTAGAAATCTCAATTCTTCAAACATTTGTAAATCTGTTCTGAGCTTTAGTATTGTTGTTGTTGTTAAATCTTTAATAGCATTAAGAATTCGAAAATAACTACTTGATGCAGAAATGCTTTATTTCCACTTTTGAATCCGGATTCATTGGCTAAGGTAAAAATCAGAAATTATTCAGTCTGGAGATGAGGATTTTTGACCAATATAGTATCTAATATCCATTGATTGCAGTAAAAAAGGCCTTTACAAAGCATATAAAAGGTCAACAATCCTGTTATTTGGAATTAGTATAACATAAAGCTTTACTACTAATTGATAAAAATCTAGTCAGTTTTTTAATGATTTATGTAAAAATCATTTTTGTATTGTATTTAATAATTATATATTTTAATAATCATTTGTATGTAACATAAAATAATATATATATATATATATATATATATATTATAATATATATAATATATATATGTATATATATATATATATATATATATATATGTTAAAACGAAGATTTGCACGGGTTAAATATATAAAATACATATTTTGCGGGTTCATCCGTGTTAAAAACTTTTAATATCAATATACTGACGTTTCGACTTGGTCACACAAGCCATCCACAGAGTTATAACTCTGTGGATGGCTTGTGTGACCAAGTCGAAACGTCAGTAAATTGATATTAAAAGTTTTTAACACGGATGAACCCGCAAAATATGTATTTTATATATATATATATATATATATATATATATATATATATATATATATATATATATATATATATATATATATATATATATATATATATTACTGCCTGTATTTTTTCTTTCCAAATTTGAACTTTTTAAAATTAAATAAATTCTTGATAAGTTAATTAGGTTTCTCAGTAAATTTAAGAAAAAAATCATCACATCAATAAATAATTCTCTAGTTGTTAAGAAAAAGAATTAACTTTTTCTGTGGCAAGAATAATCAATTAATTAATTGAGTAACTATCAATTTGCTATTTTTTTAGTTACAAAAAAAAAAAAAAAAGATTTTGAGACTAATAAAACTTATATTTGTCCAAATTTCATGTTAAAGAAATCGTTCAATGGGGTTACATAAAATAAATTTTGGATGACTTTATGATATAAAAGATATATCAATAATAGAAGTAATTATTGTGTTATAAATGTACACACATTTAAAATATAGGTACATACTTTGTTATTAATGGAACTGTGTTTTTCTCTATCCTATATTATTGCAGCCATCATTATTATATGGTGGATTAGAGTTTAATATGTCATTAACATCTTGGTTAATATTTTGAATATAATTCTAAGTAGTGGTTTATTGGTAGGGTCTGAGTTCTGCTTCAATAAACCCCAATCAAAAAACTATTCTAAATAAGTTAATGACAAAAAATTGTTTTAGCCTCAAGCATATTATCAGTTAGTAATAATTGATAGTTTCCTGGCAAGAGGCAAAATGAAAGTTATCGTTGTCTCCCTATGTTGATATAATCTCTTAATTTCGATTTTTAATCAAAATAAAAATCCATGGAAAAAATGTAATTCACACACACACGTACATATATAGATTAATTATTTTTAACAGATGTCGTTTTATTGTTCTCATTTTAGATGCAAAAATTCTTTACAGTTTAGTATTTTCATTCATTGCTTCTCTAACATCAACCGACTATGATTTTTCGAAAATAAAATAAAACAGATATTTCTACATTCTTAAAAATATTTTAATTTATATATGATCTACTTGAAATTACGTCTAATATATTTGGAATCTATTACTGGTTTATTTTACTAATTGTGATAGCAAAGCAAATGAAGGAAATCATATAGTTAGCTGACTTCAACTTTTTGGCATATTTGAAACAAAATAATGTAACCGTCATACTTCTTTACCCTATTCTCATGCACCATTATTATTTTTAATATAGTCCATTTTACGCATGTGTATTTTTACAACACATGTACACACATGATTTTTTTTACGTTGAAATGCAGTTGAAAGCTATTAATTGTTTATTTGATTTTAGATTTAAAGAAAAAAGCGTAATATATTACGGTTAATGTTTTTTGGTTAACATTTACAATGTGATAGCAGTCAGGTTTATTTTTTTTTATAATTTTGTTAAATGGGATTGTAGTCCATCGTACCTTATTGATTATATTTTGGCATCAATAATATATATATATAACAAATTTATCTTAACATTGATTAAATATTATTCTATGAATTTTATGAACTTTTTAAAATTCAGAATCGATGTATAGTTTTTTATTATTTTATATTTGAAAACATGTAATTCCTAATTGCAAATATTTACTGTTTTGAAATTTACTATTGTGCAAAATTATTTTAGTATATATATATATATATATATATATATATATATATATATATATATATATATTAAAATATATATATATATATATATATATATATTGTAATAGCAGAAGTTATGTGAAATCATCAATGATAGTCATAAATAAGAGTATCCGTTTTTTATGGTTATAAAAAGTAGCAAAAATTAGCATTGAAACTATTGTAATTAATATGTAAATTTTAAATCTACCATCACCATTAATAATTATCACTAGTCAACAGTTGTAATTGGATTTTAAAAAAAAATGTACTTAAAATCTGAGTCTAATTGTCATCAATACAATGCATTATTTACAACATAATAGAAAAAACAGTTATCAAAATTTTATTTACACACAAATATTTATGTGCTACACTCTTTTCACCCTTAATATTCTTAGTTATATTATATAGCCTAGTCACTGCTATTTAATTTTAAATAAATATTTATCACAATATAACAATATTCTGGGTCCATATCTTACTAATTCAATGTTTTAAGCACTGTGGAAATGCTTATAGAATCAAATGTTTTTTCCATTATATAAAATACAAAGCATAATGACAACTGATGTTTACTGATACTTTCTATAACTCCTTTCAATATTTTGATGTATTCTTATATGTAGTAAAACCAATACAAAATTCTGCTTCTTTTTTGACTGGTTTAAATCCGAAGTATGCTGTAGATAAATTACAATTATCATAATTAAATATTTTGTATAGAACTTATAAAATACTAGTAGGTATATCATTTTTTAATATCTTCTTTATCACTTTTTAAAAATATGAATATCACTATTGCAAACTACCAATTATCTACTACATCCATATTATAAGATATTTGGAATATAATTTTGCCAACAGTTTTTCTATGTTTTCATTACCTTCTTTTGAGATAGTCCTTCAATTTTGGGAGCTTTTATTGCATGTCTCACATCTTCATTTAAAATTCTAAAAAACTCAAAACATGTAGTATTTTTAAGGGATACTTTGTTTCTTGTTTATTATTACTATATTATTATTACATAATACTATGTATAAATCTTCCATACATTTCATATTGTTGTCTCTCCTTTTATTACTAGTTACATTTTTTTCTTCTTACAAAAATAACTTTTTTCCAATACCAAGTGTTGTTTTACACTTTTGATATTATATCCTAAATGTTTTCTTATTAATTCACAATTGTATTTTCTTATATCATTATTAATTTTTGTTTTTATCATTTTATTAAATTTTAGACATTCAATTCTTTTTAATCACTCTTTTTTACATTTTTTTTTCCATGTATTGTTTTTGGTGAGTAAAAAATATAAGGGTAAATTGCTGCCATTTGGACCAGTTATTTTTGTTGAAGTTTTTCCTGTTGATTTTATTCAAATATGAATCATTTCAAAATCTGTAATATTTTAAAACTATGTACAAGTTATAAATTCAATTCAATAGAGTGTTTCTGAAGATTATAAATATCTATTGGTAAATATGCTTTCTTTTTTGTATGCTTAGTTTTGCATTTTTATGTAACTTATAACATAATTGCTCATTTAGAATCTATTATGACCTGGAAATCTTGAAATGCATATTTTCCGTTAGTCAAAATATAATCAAGTGTTCTGTACTTTCACTTGTATTTTTCTATGTTCATTTTTTGTTAGACTTTTATTGAAATTAAAAAAAATATGATATAGTTTTCCTTTTTCTGTAACTTCCATAAGGGTGTTCTCTATCTCATTTTTATCACTATAACCAAATTTAACATCAGCATTTTCATTTTGCTATAATTTGCCAATAATATTCGAGACTTCCACAACAATATTGAAATGTTGTTTCATCTGATCAAAAACATTTTGTCCATCCTTATAAAAATCCTCTACTTCATCATTATAATAACAACTTGTTAGCATATTCTCAAAGTTTGGTAAGAGCCTGTTTTACAAGCTCTAAATATAACATTTGTAAAAATAATATTTTGTTTGTAAAACATATGAGCTTTATTAAAATTATGTCATGTGACATCTGACTTGATTTTTTTTTTATCATTTTATTTTTGCTATTAAGGCTTTGGTGATTTTATATTGCTAAAGCTAATAATATATGGTATATTTGAACTTAGTTTAGTCCCATATGACTATTTGCATTAGATAGCTGGATTTTTAGACATATGGATGTCTGAAAATTTCAGATTTTCTTCTCAATAATTATACATTAAATAAAATGCTGTGCTTGTCCTAGTATTTTTAATACAATGAATATCATGGCACCTCACTAATGACACCAGAAGATGAAACCAGTCTGGGTTGATGATATTCTCAAAGCTTGTTAATAGTTTGTTTTGTGAGCTCTATATATAAAATTTGTAAATATGAGCTTTATTAAAGTTAAGTCAAGTGACATCTGACTTGATTTATTTATCATTTTATTTTTTGCTATTAAGGATTTGGAAATTTTACATTGCTAAAGCTATTACTATATGGTGTATCTGAACTTAGTTCAGTCCAATATGGCTATTTGAGTTAGATAGCTGGATTTTTAGACATATGGATGTCTAAAAATTTCAGATTTTCTTCTCAATAGTTACACATTACATAATGTGCTGGGCTTGCCATAGTATTTTTAATCTTATAAATATCCTGGCACCTCACTGATGACACCAGAAGCAGAAAATGGTCAGGGATTGATGTTATTATGAAAGCTTGTTAAGAGCTTGTTTTGTGAGCTCTATATATAAAATATGAATTATCTGCATCTATTACTAAGTAGAATTACTGATCTTGCTACTCTATCTAATATATAATTAATCTTCAAATAACTCTAATTCACTTTTTATTTATAATTCTGCTTCATTTGTGCTTCCAATATTTGTCTTTATTATTATTATTATTATTATTATTATTATTATTATTATTATTATTATTATTATTATTATTATTATTATTATTATTATTATTATTATTATTATTATTATTATTATTATTATTATTATTATTATTATTATTATTATTATTATTATTATTGTTGTTGTTGTTGTTGTTATTATTATTATTATTATTATTATTATTATTATTATTATTATTATTATTATTATTATTATTATTATTATTATTCAAATAAATAAAATATCAATTTATTTTAATTTATATATATATATATATATATATATATATATATATATATATATATATATATATATATATATATATATATATATATATATAATTTAGAAATATATAAAATTATGATGGCAAGAATGTTATAAACATCTTGCAAATTAGATATGGATTTTAATTTAATAAAATTATAAATGTAAGCATTATGTTTAACATCTTGTAAGTTAAATAGTGAATATTGTTTAGTAATTTTCAGTCAATTGTTTCAATCTCAATTTTTTTAGAAAATAAATTATAGCCTATATGACAAACAACATAGTTTTTGTTTGTTCAGTTAATGTCATATCAGGAAAAAAATAGCAGAAGATAATTAGTCTCCACTAGAAATTGGGTTCAGTTCAATTACACTGACTTCTTTTTTTTATTTGTAGTCACTAAAGCAGTCTTATTAGCTCAATACTAATGTTTACTATTGAAACTTATATTTTTATTGCTTTTCCAGAATAAAATACAAGTCATTAATTTTTTATATCCACAATGTGAAAATAATATCATATGGATAAAATATTTTTTCTGTCTTAAATGAAATGATAGAATCAATGCAGTTTACATATAAACTAAATATTGATCCATGCAACACTACCTATAATCTTTAAAACTTATAATACCATTTACACCGTCTTAGAAACTTTATCAATACGTTTATTTGTATTACACTAACAATTTTCACTTTCATTTGTATTATTTGTATTACACTAACACTTTCGACTGCCCTGCAGTCATAATCAGAGCTACAATATTCAAATATATAATTATACAATTATTACACTTATCCATATATATATATATTGTAACGATCGAAAAGCAAGTGAAGATCGAATCTAACCGCAATCTGCACTATAGAAGCGCCATTTAGGCATTGGAGCCTAGAAAAATTTATAAAGTAGGCAGATATGCATTGTTAAGATTCCACTTTATTTAAATATTCAGATCGTTAGCCCAAGTCACTAGCTCAGTGGAACAGCAGAGATTATAAAATATAACTTTTTTAATTGCATCTTAAATATATATATATAAAAAAAATAAAAGCCACTGCCAGAAATTAACACATAAAATATTTATTTACACACATATAAAATCATTCTAGTTTGAGGAATATGTTTAACATTTTAGATTTTTATATTAATCTTTAAATTTACATTTAAATAGATTGCAGTAATGAGTTTAATATTTATTTAGTGAGTAAAGTATGAATAGACTATATAGATTGTATTTGAAAAGAAAAATGTTCTATCCCTTATTTAACCTTAGGCCAAAAATTTTGCAGTCAAATCGGTGCTAATCCATCTGATACATTTATGTATTCAATGTAGCATGAAAATACGACAACACAAAATACTATACTGTCAGGAATGTACATCTGAACAGTAAGTAGAGTTAGAGAAGACATTGTCTCTCCACCAACAGGAATGCTACATCAGTTGGTGAGTAGAACAATAAACAAAAAAACTCCATAGGAATGGACTGCGGTCCTTTGCCGACTTACAAACCCATCCATAGGCAAACAGAAGGTGTGTGGCATATATATGCAATCCTGCCCATAGTGGATCTCATACTACATCTACTAATTACACAAATATATCCAATCCATTGAGCGAATTCAACTACAAAACGAATAACCTAAGATTACCCTCCCTTAAACTATCTATATAACTTTACAAATCTATACAGCCATTCATGCCTGACTTAAATTAAACCTTTAGTTACATCCACACAGATGAATTTTATACAATTTGTTTTAAAATGTTGAGTATAGATTGTCTGCACAGATTCCGCGGTCAAAAACTTTTCAAAATAAACACAAACGATCAAAATACAAAATCATCGATAATGTCAGTTGCATAGGGAATACAAAAACCCAATAGCATTCATCGTAAGATGCTGCAGTGACATTGATGACTTATATATTCCAATCGACTATGAAACAGCAACATAATTAACTGCTAACAAATCTATGCAACATCTATACCCAACTTAAATTTCCTCATTTAAAATTTATACAATAAGAAAAAAAATGGAAAGGATTTTTATCAAAAGCAAAACATATAAAATTAAACATTATCAATTGATTTTAAACTTAAAAGTCAGATAGAAGTTCATAAGCTTGAATGAAAGTTCTTAATTATTTTAAAATTGTAGAGTTCATGTCAATGGCTTACAGTAGAAGAATCACTGCTCTTGATGTAAATTTCCACAGAGTCTTTATTTGAAAACCTGGTCAGATGTTCCGAAGGTAGCATTAGCTGGTTCATTTCAGTATCACAGTCAGTTCATTTTTAAAATACAGAGAGAGAGAGAGTGTGTGATATGTGCATCCTATGATGACCCTCAAAAAAAAAGCTGGAAATCTGCAGGAAAACTGAATATTTCTCTTTTTATATTCCTTCTATGGATTCCATGAATGAAAAACGTCACTGTTCCAATTTTTCATTGTGGTCTGGGCCTTTATTTGCTTCCATTGGTCAAGCTAAAATCTATTTATTGTCTTATCTATTTTTCATCTGACTTTTTAATTACACAGCTTTTGGATAATTAATAAACAATCATTTCCATCTACAAAAATTTCTTATCTTTAAATCTTGGAATTTTTTATAAAAAAATACATTCAAATACTTTTTTTTAAATGTATATATATAAAAAAATATTTTTAAAGTTTAGTATCAGTGCGAATATATACGTTTAACAAACATTTCATTTTAGCATTTAGTTTTTTTTTTTTTTTTTCAATAGATTTTATTTTTCTTTGCGGACTTTAAGATTATGATTAATTACACAAATAATAGTAGGGATAGAAAAATTAAATAACCAATTTTGATTAAGAGTATAAAACCAAATCTTAATAGAGATTTTGGGGTAAGAGCAATAATTTTATAAACAATTGTTAGTAATAATTAGAATTTGAAAAGGTTAAAAAAACAAAGTTAAAGAAAATGACAATAGAGGAAGGGTTAAACAAATACAAATTTTGAATTTTTTGTCAGTTGGGTTTTGGTAACAGAATCAACAAGAAGTAAGTAATTTTTGTAGTAAGAAAATAATAATAATTTGTAATGTGGGTAAAGTTAATTGATAGAAATATTTTAAAAAAGTAAGACAAGATTAGAAGTTGATTTTATTTTATAATATGAGAAAAAATGATAATAATATGCATTAAATAGTAAAATAAATGTTAGAGTTATAATTATTATATTAAATAATATTAAAAAAATAAAATAAAGTGATATAAAATAAATTAATATAAAATATTGATAAAATTATTTAGAAGATAAGGTAATAAAATGTGAAATGATTATTTATAAAGATCATATTAAAATGTATAATTACTTTTGTTTACATTGTGTATTATATATATATATATATATATATATATATATATATATATATATATATATATATATATATATATATATATATATATATATATATATATATATATATATATATATATATATATATATATATATATATATCATCAACCATTATCAATCCACTGCAGGATGAAGGTCTCTCCAAGTTTAATCCATCTTCTCCGATCTTTAGCTTCTCTTCTCCACAACACCCCTGGACATTTTCTTATTTCATCCATCTATCTCACATGTGGCCTTTTTCTGGGTCTTTTACAATCTCTTGGAATCCAGTTTAAAATTTCAATTGTCCATTTATTATCATCTCTTCTAGCAAAATGTCCAGCCCAACTCCATTTCAATCTTTTATTTTTTTCAATAAGGTCAGTAACACCTGTTTGTTGTCTTACCCATATATTGCATTTTCGATCTCTTCTTGTTACTCCCAACATACATCTCTCCATACTCCTTTGAGTGGTCTGAAGTTTCTGTATTGCTCTTCTATTAAGTGTCCAAGTCTCAGATCCATAAGTAAAAACTGGTAAAACATATTTGTTAAAAACCATCCTTTTCAAACACGTAGGCATATTTCCTTTTAGTATCAAGTTATTTCTACCAAAAGCACTCCAACCAAGTTTAATTCTATGATTAATTTTCTCCATTATGTTTCTATCTGTATTAATAATCTGACCAAGGTATTTGTAACTGTTAACTTCTTCTAATTCTTCATAATCAATCTTTATTTTCATATTTTGAGCAAATCGATTAAACATTACTTTAGTATTTTTAACATTTATCTTTAGTCCTACTTTTCTACTTTCATCTGCTAACTCCTGCAACATTTCCTGCAGCTCTGAAGCATTATTTGCAAAAACAACTACATCATCTGCGAAATCTAAATGACTTAAATACTCTCCATTTACTTTCACTCCTTTAGTTTCCCATTTTAATCCACAAAATACTTCTTGCAGCACTGCTGTAAAGAGTTTTGGAGATATGGAGTCACCTTGTCTTACACCTTTCTCAATGTTGATTTTTCCAGTATCATTATGTAATCTAATTGTTGCTGTTGCATTTTTATAAATATTCTGTAAAATATGACAATATCCTGGATCTATACCTTGATGATTCAATGCTTTAATCACTGAATAAATGTGTATAGAATTGAATGCCTTTTCATAATCTACAAATCCAAAACACAATAACAACTCATATTCGTTTGTCCTTTCTATGACTTCTCTCAATACCTGGATATGATCTATTGTTCTAAAACCACTTTTAAATCCAGCTTGTTCTCTTGGTTGGTGGAAATCCAAAGTTCTCTAAAGATGAGTTGTAATTATCTTGGTAAAAATTTTATATAAAACTGATAAAAGGCTGATAGGTCTGTAATTTCTAATATCTTCTTTATCACCTTTTTTAAATATTAATATTATTACTGCCTTCTTCCAATCTTCCAGTACATCATTATCATTTAGACATTTGGTATATAACTTTGCTAAAATTGTTTCTATTTCTTCACCTGCTTCTTTTAATATATCAATTATAATTCCATCATTTCCTGAAGCCTTTCCTTTCTTCATACACTTAATTGCATATCTCACTTCTTCATTTAAAATTCTGGGCAATTTGGAAGATGTAATAGATATAGGAGGTACTTGTTCTTTATTACTATATAATTCTTGATAAAAATCTTCTACCAATTTCATGATGTCATCTCTCTTTTTACTAATAATTCCATCTTTTTTTCTTATTGCAGATATAAATTTCCTATCAATACCAAAATGTTGTTTAACATTTTTGAGACTTTTATTTTCTTCTACAGCTTTCCTTGCTATTTCACAGTTACACTTTCTTATATCATTTTCAACTCTTTTCCGTACCATTTTACAAAATTTGAGATATTCAATTCTTTTTAATACATCATTTTTGTATATCTTCATATTCCTTCTTTTCTTCATAAATTCTCTAGTCTCAGTAGAAATTATATATATATATATATATATATATGGATAACGGTAATAATTGTATAATTATATATTTAAATATTGTAGCTCTGATGATGACTGCAGGACAGTCGGAACTGTTAGTGTAATACAAATAATACAAATAAAAGTATTGATAAAGTGTCTAAGAAGTTGTAATTGGTATGATATGTTATAATAGAAATCTATACATGGGAAAAAAAGAAGTAGAAAATGTTTAAAACTTGCAAACTTAAAATTAATGTTCTGTATTCCAGACTTTATACAATTTTTTAAAATTATCTTTGAATAGTGTCATTTATAAAGACATGTATAAAATACAAAAAATATTACTTTTATTTTATTGACATTGCTTAGTCTGACAATTAATATCAAAACTAATTTTTTAATATAAGAATTACAAAGTTTATGCAATTTATTAAAAATATATTCATGATCAATTTCAATCCTGTACAAATTTGATTTTAAGCGAAATCTTTAGTCAAAAAAGAGGATTTAAAAAATACAGTTGGTTTTTTAATGGAATATGTATCTTTGTTTTGTGAGTTTATATACTTTAGTTATAGATGTAGAAAACTGTGCTATAGTAAAAAGTTTTATTGTGTTATTTGAGATAATGTACAACTTCTAAAGAAGATAACAATTAAGAAAACGCAAACTGATTTTTCAATCTTTCTCCAGCTAATTTGATATATGTAATCTTTTTTTTTATTTTCCAGGACTATTCCATAGAAAAAGAATATAGTGCTTAATTGCTAGAAGAACATATTTATTGAATAATCATTTAATTCAATGTTAGATATATATTCAAGATATTTAACATATTTTTTTAATATGTTATTCATATTAAAAGTAAAAATGTGGACATTTTTATATTCTGATAAGTTAATATTAATATTAATTTGAAGGGCTGTTTAACACATGATTTTTTTTTCTGGATCTTTATATAATTTTGTAAATGAATTTGAAAAAAATTGACTTGATTGCAAGTTTCAAAAACAAATGTTCAATTTATTATTTTTTTAACAACTCCATATATATATATATATATATATATATATATATATATATATATATATATATATATATATATATATATATATATATATATATATATATATATATATATATATATATATATATATATATATATGTGTGTGTGTGTGTGTGAAAAGAAAGTTACTGTTAACACTAACTGAAATAATTTTACAAATATACAAACCATTATACAATTACAAATATCCAGTAATCCCTTCTGTTTAAAACCTATATCTCAATAATCTTTAGCTACAAGAGAATATACATGTAAATGGAAAAAAAAAAAAAAGAGTGATTTATTGTGTAAATTATGTAAGGAAGGAATAGAAAATATTAGGCATTTGTTAATTGAATGTAAATGCTTGAAAACAGAAAGGGTACATATAATGAAGTTATAGAAGAATAAATATGAAAAAAAGTGATTATATAGAAAGTGAATTATTGGTTATTATACTGGGATTGGAAAAATATAAAGAGGATTTACATATAAAGGTTATACACTTGAAAAATATTATATTCTGGAAATGGGATGGAGCAGAATATGGGAAAATTTAAAGTGGGGAAAGGAAAATAAAGTGGCTAACAGGTTTATCTGGGCATAATTGCTGAGATATTCTTGACTTCGTTTAAGGAGAAGCCACAATACATTACATCACATCACATAATGGTTTATATATTTATATATATGAATTTTTAAATTAGCATTTAAAATTTGAAGTTTTATTATTTTGACGGTCACAATCTGTAAATAATGTACCATTTATAAGCCTCCACGCAATTTTATTTGATTCAAATCATTTTATACGTATAAATATTTAAATTATTACTACTGAACATCAATCATATTTACAAGATGTACCCACATATCTATATAAACTTTTAAATTAATATCAGAAAAACAAAAAAAATAAAATATCATTATAGAGATTGTAAAATAGAAAATATACCGATATGCTTTCTTTATATTCAAAAATTGTATTAAACTGAAATTGATAGCCGAAGGTTGATCGTTATTATTAAATTATTTATTTATTTATTTCCTAGCAGTGAAATATATTTCTATTTCATTTTATGTTTATAACCATTATTATTATATTTATTTTAGATTGCAGGAAGAGAGAAAGATCTATTATTAACAAAAAAAAATCTCTAAACAGAAAAAAAGAAAATGTTGTGCTTCACAAATATATAAGTATTAATATTCGGATTACTGAAGTTTTTGACAAATAATAAAAAAAAAAAATATTAAGAATTCTTTTTTTTTTTAAATTGTCTATTCATAAGACTTTCTACTTATTATTTGTTTCTCCATTAAAACAGTCTCAGAATAGTACAAGTGCAAAATAAATATGTTTAATATCTCCCAAGAGAAATAAAAATAAATGCTCATAAGATTTTTCAATTGCCAGAAAGGCAGAAATATTGGAGACTTTACTCTC
The DNA here is from genome assembly GCA_028023455.1 of Epiperipatus broadwayi. Taxonomy (NCBI): domain Eukaryota; kingdom Metazoa; phylum Onychophora; class Udeonychophora; order Euonychophora; family Peripatidae; genus Epiperipatus; species Epiperipatus broadwayi. The sequence goes on along the minus strand of JAQFVV010006213.1, from coordinate 9,193,453 downwards.
TTTTGTTTTCGGTTTTAGTTATTTCTAATTATAAATCTATTTTCTGATCATTGATTAATAACAGTGTAGACAGGCTGTATAACAGAAATTTCATAAGAATGCTTGCAGCATAAAAATATATAATTTTAGCCATATCAAACTCTAATCCAGTTTGCGAATATTACAAGCATATGAATTTATTAATAAGCCCCAAAGCTTTTTTTATGAAAAGATTTTTAATAGGGGTAATTGTTTAAAGGTTTTCAAGGATGGCAATTTAGTTGTAGTTATATCTTAGTCGATTTCTGCCTTTTAGTTGAAATTAGTAAATATTTTTAGAAATACTTGATCTTTCTTTATATCTTTCTGAATGCATTTAATTGTTAATAATAATAATATAGAGATTAGTAAAGACCGCAATATTTGAATAACATTTTTTTTTTCTTGAGGTGTGCTCACTTGACAAGTGACAGTTATTGATCACATTAAAATTCATGAATTACTCAGTTTAAATTGACGGATTAATCAGCTAATTTATTCTGTCAAGGTAATAAAAAAATTTTATTTACAAAAATTTTCCAATTTTTAGTTTTTTTATGTTTAAAGATAATGAGTGACTTTCAGTTATTATGGATGATCACACTATGTTACGTTATAAGTTTATATAGATATGACAGAAATGATAAAGCATGGACGTATCAATATATATATATATATATATATATATATATATATATATATATATATATATATATATATATCAATGATTATATTTTCAATTATGAAAGTGTAATAATATTGGAAAGAAAAGAAAAATAAAAAAAAATAATGAAGCTATTCACATTGCAATATGCAAATAACTTCATGAGCTAACTAGAGTAAGAATCCATAAATTATGCAAACTATTAATTGACCTTGCTTTTAAATATGAAAAGAAAATTGAAAAATCAGAATGGCTATTATAAATAATTACCTAAAATTTCTACAAACTGTTGTCTTTGACAGAATAGTTTGATTACAACATTATTATACAGTCGGAATTAATTATTCTGAAAGTCATCAGTTCAGTTTAACTGTCACTGATTAAATCAGTCATACCTGAAAAAAAAATCAGAAGAAAAATACCACTTGAAACAATGGGTTCATACTAATATGTTTATTATTAACAATTGATTATATATTAGAGAGTTGTAAGTAAAGTTTGAAATTTACAAAAACTAATATTTAGTACAAATGCTTCATAGCAATTAATATCAAACAGAATCTACCATGAATAAAAGTAGAACTAATGCCACTTTTATTTCATGCAAATGTAAAAAAAAATCAATTAAACCTAAAATAATAAAATCTAGATTTCAATGATCATTGATTATCTCACAACTTATTTATTCATAAAGAAGCATACTATTTAGGATTTAATAGTACAAAAAGGTATTGTTTGATTTATACATGTTTGTAATGTGTTTACAGGTACATATGTACTGTTTGTTTTTATGCAGGATTTAAACAACAATTAAAACTCAATTGATTTGTACTGGTTTGTAATTTAACTATTCATTGTCTTGTTCCATAATTATGTTATATAGATTGTTCACTGTTAGCTATTAAATAATGGTAATCTCATAAGTGGAATTCAATTAAGTACTTATGTGGACTTCATTAACTGACTGACTAATGATGTTTGTTTTATAAATTTGTCATGCCACATTGTTTTCTTCCTAATTTCATTACACTCATGACAAATACTTTTAACATTTGAAATATTAATGTTATGATTTAGTCAGGGAATATGGAACTATAAGTTGACTTTATTCTTCATATTGTATATATACTTCCATATATTAATTACATTTTGTGGATATATTTGCCTTGAATTTACCAAAATAAATAAAATGAAAATGAGATTTTGGGCAACTTACTGTTTGTGCTTTTTGTCATCTGTAAATTTAACTTTAGAACTTTTTTAAAAAAAAACCTTTTTAAATTATAGTGTGCTAAAGCTACAGTTTACAGAACATTTTTATTATTATATATCTCTATCACATATGGCATAGAAATCCATATCTTGTTTTTTAAATTTAAAATTGAGTAATTTTTAATATGAGTAAATTTTCTGATAACATTATTAAATATGCTTATTATATTTTAGATCCATGAATATCTAACATAATCATCAATATTTTATTTTGTCTGTTCTAAATTTACAAAATGAATTATGAAATAAGAATGCCTTAAACCTTATATATTTGTTTAAACATAGATCTCATGATATATAAGCATTTAATACCTTATTATACCATATTATTATTTAACTAATTCTAAAAAAAAATGATTACAAATATATTTTAATATTTTAATTATGTAATGACATTTTTATACTTATAAAGGACATTTAATATTTAACATGCAGTCAGTTATTTCCTAGGCTGCATTTATAAACACTGTGTTCCAAATATTTGACATCCAGTTGTTTATCAGAGATATAATGATTAAAAAGAGAAGAGTCAAAGTTTTTTACCCCCTCAAAATGCATCATTACTCAATAAGCCAATAATGTTCAAATTTAAATGCATTAAAGTTTTGATATATACATTTAAACAAAAAAAAAACTATATATATATATGCTAAGATTATTGTACAAAATACTGAAATTATATTTAATTAAAACTAAAAAAATTGATTCAAATTAAGTTCTACTATATATATATATATATATGATAAACAAAAATGCTGAGTTTGAAGACATTACGTGTCTAAAAAATTCACGCTTGCAAGCTGAATAGAAATTGTTTCATAAACGCTCAGAGTTTGTATTCAGATCTAGTTTCTTTATTCCTGTCTTTCACTGACGATAGCAAATAGCTTGAAATCATGATCTGAAAGTGGAATTATAGTTAGAGATAGTGAATACTAACTACTCTGACGTTTATGTAAACAAAACATACGCTTGATTGGCAGTCTTGGTAGGACGCCATCTGTGGACATAAATACAAGCGTTAGCAAGTTTTTTAACTTGCATTTTTGTTTATCATAAATGTACCTTTGAGGTCTTTCTTGCAATGATATAGATTGCAGAGGCTTCTACTATGTGGTGATGCTGAACTGAGATCAGACCCATGTAGCTATCTGGTTTGCTATGCTGAGTTTGAAGACATTACGTGTCTAAAAAATTCACGCTTGCAAGCTGAATAGAAATTGTTTCATAAACGCTCAGAGTTTGTATTCAGATCTAGTTTCTTTATTCCTGTCTTTCACTGACGATAGCAAATAGCTTGAAATCATGATCTGAAAGTGGAATTATAGTTAGAGATAGTGAATACTAACTACTCTGACGTTTATGTAAACAAAACATACACTTGATTGGCAGTCTTGGTAGGACGCCATCTGTGGACATAAATACAAGCGTTAGCAAGTTTTTTTAACTTGCTAACGTTTATCATAAATGTACCTTTGAGGTCTTTCTTGCAATGATATAGATTGCAGAGGCTTCTACTATGTGGTGATGCTGAACTGAGATCAGACCCATGTAGCTATCTGGTTTGCTATGCTGAGTTTGAAGACATTACGTGTCTAAAAAATTCACGCTTGCAAGCTGAATAGAAATTGTTTCATAAACGCTCAGAGTTTGTATTCAGATCTAGTTTCTTTATTCCTGTCTTTCACTGACGATAGCAAATAGCTTGAAATCATGATCTGAAAGTGGAATTATAGTTAGAGATAGTGAATACTAACTACTCTGACGTTTATGTAAACAAAACATACGCTTGATTGGCAGTCTTGGTAGGACGCCATCTGTGGACATAAATACAAGCGTTAGCAAGTTTTTTAACTTGCATTTTTGTTTATCATAAATGTACCTTTGAGGTCTTTCTTGCAATGATATAGATTGCAGAGGCTTCTACTATGTGGTGATGCTGAACTGAGATCAGACCCATGTAGCTATCTGGTTTGCTATGCTGAGTTTGAAGACATTACGTGTCTAAAAAATTCACGCTTGCAAGCTGAATAGAAATTGTTTCATAAACGCTCAGAGTTTGTATTCAGATCTAGTTTCTTTATTCCTGTCTTTCACTGACGATAGCAAATAGCTTGAAATCATGATCTGAAAGTGGAATTATAGTTAGAGATAGTGAATACTAACTACTCTGACGTTTATGTAAACAAAACATACGCTTGATTGGCAGTCTTGGTAGGACGCCATCTGTGGACATATATATATATATATTGTACCGGTCAAAACATGCTTATCCATCTTTCATGAGCTGGAACTCATAAAATGTACTTCAAACCCAGTTAAGCCCGAGATTTTTGTCAGGGACCAGCCCAGATTCGAATCCACTTTCCAAGCCCCAGGTCAAACACCTAATGGACAACATAACAGTGATGGTACATGAGAATTAATTTTTAATCCAGTCCACTAGAAAATTGGAGAAAACAATAAGACTCATGGACTTAAACATATATATATATATATATATATATATAAGCAACTTAAATACTAGAGACATTCCAAAGATAAAATCTAATATATTAATTTAATAGGGGCTTTACTAATGAAAAGCTATGGGCAATTAGTGAATTGGATTGATCTAATAATGAGACAGAAACTGATATATGATGAATTAAAAGTATGTTTATTGACAATTTGAGATGTATTTTGATATAACATTATTGTTGGCAAATGCACGCAGGTATTTTATTTATAAAGTAACATTTCTCTAGGCCATTTGAACAATAATTGATACGTTGGCAAATAGGTTTATTGATATTATTTAATGGAGCCAAATATCATGCTATACAACTAATCACTACATTAACTTATTAGTTATGACCTTTTATAATCAGTTTGAGTGTTTATTACACATGAAATCAAACCAAGTCTGGAGTGAAGCTTAATAATACATCTGATTATAATAAATTTATATATTAAATATCGGCTTATCAAGCATCCCAGATAGCTTAAGATCGAACGGGTTTTCAAGAATGCTTCGGATCAATGCTGAAGACTGCATATTAGGGGGGCAAGAGTTGGCTATAGAGATTTTACTAATATGCTAGGCACAAGTAAAATATAATAATAAAGTTGCTCTGCAGATAGACGAATAGTTTTAGGGTTTTTGTGACAAACACCAGTTTACCCAATAACCGATCACCATGCTGCTAAAAGGGAAACTTTATTTGGTTCATAAGAAGTGGGGGACTTACGGGTTAATCTGGCCTGTAGCTCAGACTTCGCTACTGCACTACCCATAAAAGAGGAAGATGGGCTGGACTTACCGTGGTTCCATCTGATATATATCAAAACAGCACAACAAGAAAATATTAATAAATTTCCCATCCACCAAGCCGAAGTATATTATAACTTAAATATGATACATCAAATGAACACTAGATCATCAGCTTGATCAAAAGAGCCAACTCTTCTGTAGCATGAGAAATACAATATGCTATTGATGGAAATGTGTATATATATATATATATATATATATATACACATTTCCATCAATAGATTGATATGGGATAAAGTAAAGTTTGTATATATATATATATATATATATATATATATATACAAACTTTACTTTATCCCATTCAATCTCTTTAGTTATCTATAACTACTAAACTTTTAAAAGCGAGAAAAGTATATTTAATAAGAGACTTATGAATACTTTACTACAACAATATACTTATGATTACACTCCAGGCTAGTTTAATCTTTAGTAACATAATAATTAAAGGTTGAAAAGTCACATTTTATATTTATATTAATTAATTAATAAATGACTAAATAACAACAAGCACAAACGGGTCACCGCTATTTAGAAATTAGGTTTTCGAAACAGAGCATGAAATGACACTATAATAACTAATAATTCGAAGATTTTAAATTATATCTTTTAAAAAAACATATTTGGTAATTAAAAGCATGCCATTTCAAAATGTAGGTATAACTAATAATTATTAAAATAATCAAAAAGAAAGCAAATATACTGCAGTGATTAAGTAATATAGCAAAAATATTGAATTAATAAAGAAAAATTTGCAAAAGTATTACATTTTATAGAATTTAACTATTATTTAGAAAACAATTTAGAAAGAAGTTACAATAATATGGTTAGCTAACCTGATTTTGAAGAAATAATGATTGTTTTGAAATTTACACAGAGCTCTGCGATTTTAATATTAAAACAGTTCTCCTGTAGTTGGACTGGAAATATTCAAACTGAAACAAAGGTGAGTTCTTTGGCAGCTTATGACATCTTCAATTTAGTTGGGAGATGATTTTAAAATGGTGTTGGAACGATGACAAGACCCTTTTAGCAACTTTCAGCATCTTTTATTTGGTATAAGCTTGTTGGTTCGGCATTGGATGGATTGAACTTCGGCGTTCTCTCATGGGAACGGCAGCAACATTTTGCATGACTTTAGCCAGACATGGTAAAGTTAAACAATTTATAACTTCTGATATTAACAGCTCTTCAAAAGCAAGATGGAGTATCTCTTCTCACTTAAAATAAGGCCTATTTATACATTTCCACTAAACCTTAACACCTTTTTGGAATTCTGTTTGCCTCAGGACCAATTGAGTTTTAATTAAACAAAATAGTATAATCTAATTTTTACTGCTGATAAAGTCTCCGAGGTGTTATTTTTACTTTACTTAAAATTATTAAAATATATAAATTATATAATTTGATTCAGTTTCATTAATTAAATTCCTTTTTAGGTGTTGTAAAATGTTAAAGCTTAGAAGAAGAAACGGTATTCTGATTTAATAATAAAGTCTTTTGTTGAAACCAAAATCAATCTGTAAACAGATTTTACTTTTAACCCATGTGTGGTCACTAATTGATTGCTTGCTTACACAAAATTCTCATTTTTAATTATAAATGAATTTTTATTTTACTGAAATAAATAACTTTTAACATATTTGTTTTTACAAAATAACAAATTGGACAGATTTAAAAAAAAATACTTTAGTTTCTGTTATATATATAAAACATTAAACCAGAAAACCGTTAAATATATTTTAAAGAAAATGTTTTACATTATTTCTTTTTTATTCAAACTTATATATATATATATATATATATATATATATATATATATATATATATATATATATATATATATATATATATATATATATATATATATATATATATATATATATAAATCATTTTGCCGTTATTCCAAGGTTTAAATTATCCATCCACATATGAATATAATAGCAAATATAATTAAGAATTGACTGAAAATTAATAAAACATTTTATAATAATTTATGAGCATCTCTATGTTATAATTTTATCAAACCTGTCTAATTATAGCATATTTACATATGTAAATGGATGATACCATTCAAGCGGCCATGATAACAAAGTTTTCCCACTCAACTTATATATAACATTTTTACATTTAAAATAGGTTCAAAACTAGTTCAGATGAGTAGGTTATTAGGTTGATGTTGAAAGGGAAAGAGATTGGGAGGCTTCCATTTCAATATATATATATATATATATATATATATATATATATATATATATATATATATATATATATATATATATATATATATATATATATATATATATATATATATATATATATATATATATAAAGTTTGACATCTGTATTCATTTCACAATATATGTAATATACAAATCAATATATATATATAAATACAGTACAATTTACATAAATTATATTATTTTTAGAACTACTTTCGACTATACATTTTGTAGTCTTTATCAACTATATAACATTGAGCAATCAAAATGAGACAACCTTTAACAATACCCATAGTTCAACCCAGATTTCCCACAATTCTGTTGTCTTAACATTTGATGACTGGCGATTCATTAACATTTGACAATTTCTTGAAATCAACATAGCCTCTTTTATTTTATGTTTATTATGACAACGTTCAATTTGAATAATTTTCATATATTTATAATCAAATTTACATCCATATTGACAAGATTTATTATGATCTTGAATTTATTTATTATAATCTTGAATTGAATTCTGCAATAGAACATTCATTTAGTGTGATACTAATATTTGTAATAACATTGTTAAAGAAGTTAAAAATAAAAACTTTAAATATAATAGGAATGATAAATGGTTAAGTCAAATTAATAAATTTAAAAGTTTTCTATTAAATAATGACTTAGTTTGTTTAAAAGAGGTCAAGGGTCTTCATGTGTGTTTGTTTATGAGAGCGAAATATAATGAAAAAGTTATGGATCAAATAAAAAAACTTAAATTTCAAAATAGTAAAATAATAAATATAGATACATCTCACATGAAATTTTAAAAAAAGCAAAGAATAAAGCTACTGATAGTCATACATATTATAACTTATATCCATTATCTGCTATTTGCCCTAGGATATGTTCGAATATAAAGCTACATAAAGAAAATTATCCATTGAGATTGATGGTTGATTTTGGTGGTGCATATTATTATCAAACATGTAGATATATTGAATTATTACTTCAAGATATTTTAGGTTTTGTAGAATATACTGTTTCATCATCGTTTGATGTTTAGATAAAATTAAGAATATAAATATAAAGTTACATGACACAACTTGTACTTTTGATATAAATGAAATGTATGGATCAATAGATCGAATGAGTCAATTAGTATTATTTATAATGCTCTTGTTTCAAAAAATGTAAAGTCTGATATTATAAATTTTATTATAAAAGTATTGCAGTTTATTGATAAAAATATTTATGTTAATTTTAATAATGAATATTATAAAATGAGTTTTTGTTGGCCAATGGGTCTTCCTGCTGTTGCTCAAATTTGTAAATTTGTTATATCAACATATGAAAAATTTTTTTTAAAACAGTTGAATATCAAGAAATTAAAGTATATCATAGATATGTGGATGATGTTTTTATTTGTGGAAAACAAAAATTAATAATCAATTTATTTAATGAGTTAAATGAGATTAAGGATATAAGTGGGTTATAACCAAAGAGAAATACAATTCCATAAAATTCTTAGATATTCAAGTTACACTTAATGATTACAGTTTGGATTATCTTACATTAATTAAACCAATTGAAACTAGATGTGTTTATTCCATATAAATCACTTGTACCTATATGTCATAAGTTGTCTGGATTGAAATCATTCTTATTTCGAAATAAAAAATTGTGCAAATATTCTAGTGATAAAATTAAAAATGTACATTTAATTGTTAATGACTTGTTGAAAATTGGGTATTATAAAAATGCTATTACTAATATTATTAAAAAAATTAAAAGAAGTCAACACTATAATAAAATTAAAAATAAAAATATCAAAATGAAATGGATTTCAATGCCATTTATAAGGAGAATTTACAATGTTTTGTGTCATATTGTTTTTTTTCTCTACAAATAACATAAACAGATTACTTAATAACTCTAAAATCCAAAATTCAAAGTTTAATTAAAATTCTATTATATATAGATTGATATGTGGATATGGCTTACAATACATCCGTGAATCTAAGTATACATTTGAGAAGAGAATAAAAGAGCAAATGCTTTTATATAATAGAATTCAAAAAGAGAAACAATCTGGAATAGATGTAAATAAACCTTCATCATCTGTTATATTTGACCATAATAAATCTTGACAATAGGGATTTAAATTTGATTATAAATATATGAAAATTATTCATATTGAACGTTGTCATAATAATAGTAAAATAAAAGAGGCTATGTTGATTTCAAGAAATCGTCAAATGTTAATGAATCACCAGTCATCAAATGTTAAGATAACAGAATTGTGCAAAATCTGAATTGAACTATGGGTACTGTTAAAGGTTGTTTCGTTTGGATTATTCAATGTTATATAGTTGATAAAGACTACAAAATGTATAGTCAAAAGTACTTCTAAAAATAATATAATTTATGTAAATTGTACTGTATTTTGATATATATTCTAACCTCCCCCCGCGCATTCTCACCCCAAAATATACTGTTTATTACGAATATTACAGGTTCTAGCTCAGTTAATAAATAAATAAATGAAATATTCAGCATTAATTACAATGATTACTAACTCTAACCTTAAAATACAAATACGGTTCAATTTTAAAATGAATTAACAAATATTTACTATTTTCATGAGACCTGGAGTGACAATACAGGGAACGAGATAGACTACATTGAGCCATTATCCACATGATACTACCTCAATGGCATAAGAACACTATCCCCCCTTTTTTACTATACCAAATAACTAACTCATAGTATTCTTACGACTTTCTGAGCTCTATTCACTACAATTAAAATAATAATCATATCTTAATCTTCTTTATAACAAGAATCTAGCTTAATTAAATAAAATGAAGCAAAATAAATAAAATCTCAGGTTCATAAATTGTATTCTAACTGATTTAAAATTACGGTAGTAAAATATGAAAAGGGAATTTTATGTCATAATCTACTACACAGCAACTAATAATAATAAAAAATAATAATAACAATAATAATATAATATAATCTTATTTCTTCCTGAAATGAAATAAATAAATACGTACGTGGTAGTATTTTAATAATCTGACAACAGAATATGTGTGGCAACATTAGCATATAATTTAATGTAATATTGTGGCAACCTACTTATGACCAATAAATAATATACAATTATGATCTTTTAATTTTAACATACCAATAAATTCTCAAAATTCTTATAACACTTTTATGTTTACCTTTTGTGCAAAACTTATATGTCTGTTTCAATTATAAATGTATCGTGATTTCATGCATCCATGTGGAGAAATAACAACTCGGACACAAAAACTTTAAAACAAATTTAAAACAAAGTTTATTAACAACATAAATAAATTAACAATATTTTTACACTATATACATTGGATATCTCTTACTTTCATATCTCAACTTAGTTTATTAGTTTATAAATGAAATCAAAATATTATTTACTTTTCCTAGTTAAATCTTTTTTTCTTTACGCTTAAGAAAATACAGCATTATTACTTGATTTATTATTATGGTTATCTTATTACAAAATGCATTTCTTATATGATTATTACAAACACTTTTCATCCCTAATACTATTAAAATTACATTTTTTACAAAATTTACATTCGTAATAAAACTCTACAAAATAATAAAATTTAGTTTCATATTGGTTGTATGGAATCTTACAAAGTCAAAACACTATTCTACATTCGGTATTAGGTTTTTATTGTTCATTATCCGATGTTTATTAATCCTAATATTCTCATTCAAGCCTTACTTCGGATGATATAATTACAAATATTAATATACCATGCACCAGTATATGTTTATTATACCTTATTGAATTTTCTCTTGATAAATATGCAATACTCATTCCCTCCAACATTAATATTTTAAAAAAAAATTCATTCAAATTTTATTATCACTTTTAAAATACTTGGTTTAGATTTCTTTTCAAAATCTTATATTCATTTCTGAATTAATTTTACAATGTATTATATGATTCTTTCTCTCTTTATGATATTTTGGACTTTCAATTTTAAAGTTACACAATTCTATACATTCAAGCAAATAAACTATTCTTACATAAACGATAATATATCTTCAGTTCTATTTTATTCATTATTTCTTTGAAAATATCTTTCTGACCGATGCAGATTCACGAAATAAGGATAGCGAAGATAGATGCATAGGATCAAAATACAACTAGAATATTACTCGTCATATACCTTGACAATCATGGCACAGTGAATTAAAAGACACTATAGAGGAGTGACCTTTACCTGTCTACCAACCTCTATTATAGGAACGATGCTAAAGCTATTTCTTCAGCTTTATTCTAACATCAAAAGTTTAAAGATATGCAAAACACTGTCCAAACCATATGTGTTCAGTCATAGGAGTTTGTTAACTATATTAAATCACACAAAACTAAATATGATCCAAATCCCTTATATTTTCCTATTTCTTATAAAAAAAACACATCATCTTGGTTTCCTCTCTACTAGTACTTCCAAGTCACTATCCGATCTTATTTCTCAAGATTTTTTCTATACTGTACATCGACAAATACATATCTGCATTACTAACAATAATAAAATTCATTGATATTTTAAAACTATTCCATTGTTCTATAAGAAAATCTTTTTACTACTTTCCTCCATATATTTAATCATATACAAACTATTTAAATATCTGAATACTTTATCACATGAAAGTTCAATAGAATCATACAATTGTTCTGTTAAATTATATTATTAATATACTTTAAATAAATTGTTGCATGCATATTCTGAATTACTCCTATCTCATTATATGTTAAAATGTTGCATAAAATGTGTACATATAATTAAGACTTTCCCACTTCATTTTTAGGTCAATAGATGATCTAAAAAAATACATTATGCATTATAAATAACTATTAAAATTACCAAATGACCTTTATCTCCTCGATCACGTTCTGTAGGCTTCACCATCCATTTGATCCTTGTAGATATAAGATTCACATCCATACACTTTATTTTAAACACTATTTCTATAATTTTATCAAGTTATTATATTTAAATTTTAATATTAATAAATTTATGTTTTATGTTTTCCCTAATCTCACATAACATTTTATATTTTAAAATAAATTAGTAAAAAATATTCAAACTATATTTACTGTACACCTTCATCAAATTTTCCTGAAAAACCGTTCATACTAAAGCCAAAAAAAAATTGTTTATCATTTCTTTTCCATTCACTTAATGTTCCTCTCCCTGCTTGTTCAATTTTAAGATAAAATAAATATTACTTCGTTCAATAAATATTCCTGAATGATAATCCTTGGTTTTTATAATATTTAATACAAATTATTAATTATGATATTAGTTAATCCCATAAAGAAAACTTCTAAATATTCTCTTCTAATATTTCTTGCTAATATTTTCTCCCGCGCGACTTTTACGATGCATCTTCTCAGTACTTTTATTTAAATATTCAATAAAACTTTTCTGTTTCCATGGATTCATTTCATTAACTAAATTAGATTTATAGTTTCCAAATCTTTATCTTTATTAATCATTTCACTAATGGACACTTTATAATATTTTAATTCTTCTTAGAGAAAGTTTTTCTGTTCCTTTTTCATAAAATCACAATAGCTCTTTCATATTATTATTCTGTAACTTTTTTCCTTCTTTTAAAATTCTGGTACTATATACTTAGTAATGTTTCCTTTAAAAAGATAAACATTCTTTCTCCATTATAACTTTTACATAATTTTTTTTTATGATATATGCATCTTAATTTTTCCATAGAGAAGAATAAAAAAAAACTTAGGAGTAGCCTTTTAAAATTGTGCGTCATAATTTTTCCTGACGACAAATAACTTTTCTTTTAAGTTTTCGGTATAATGTCCAAATTATATTTATCTGAGTTCTAATGATTTTTTGGTTGATCACAAATAAACTGTATTCAAGGCACTTTACAATTATTTTTACTTTATCAATACTTTTAGGTACTTTTTTCTGTAGTATTTCCATTTTACTGCAAGGTTTCGGCTAAACTTGAATAAAAATCCTGGCAAGAAATCTTTTAAATTAGCCTTCCGTTTAAAGGCAGTTCAAAATATTATATTTTAAAACAAAACTTTTAAAATAAATACAAAATTTTTTTAAATTATAACACTTTTCTAGCTTACGATCTTATACAGCTAAAATATATGTTCTTCCTTCCTTTACTTACACATTCCTTCTCCAGCTCCGTCTAATTCCTATATTTCGTCTGCTAAAATACCTCCGTTGATTGGTTAATGGCTTTTTTAGCACGAACATATTTACACATTTTTAGTTTTATAATAGATTAAACTTTTTAAAATAAAGAATTTATGACATCATTTTTTAAAATATTATTTAGAATAGTATTTTTAAACTCAATTATAATTTTATCAAAATCATTTAAACTTTAAAACAATTATTAAAATAACATTTAATATTTCAACTTTTACTTTAAAGATAGATAGCAATTATATTTAGTTTTATAATTCACACACTTTATTATTATATTCTAACAAGTGTGTGTGTGAAGGTATATAATATACAGTCACATGATTAGTAACTTTATCAGATGATTTTTTTTTTTAATTTACGTCTCGGTCTAAATTACCAAAACTGATATATTTTATAAAAATTTGGAAAATAATTTAAAAATGTAGAACTAAATATAATTCTCACCATCCCAAAGTTTATCTTAAAATATTAGATTAAATTTGAATATTAATTATAATTATAATATTACATATAGCGTTTATTTAATTTATTAGTTTTAAAACATTACAATTGAATTGTTAATATAATTTTAACTATTTATAGCTGTATTATTTTATATGGCCAGCTTTTACAACCATAAGCAAGGATATAATTAAGCTTTATTTAACTGTTTTTTTTTTTAAATAATCCATTACACTTTTATATACCAGGTATTTTTCAGCCTTAAATTGTACTATAAAATCTAATCGATCATACAATTATCAATATATTACACAAACGTATTTTAAAATTTAAAATTTTTTAGCAATTGACCATTCTACCTTATTATGACCTATAGATAAGGGCACAATATATATATATATATATATATATATATATATATATATATATATATATATATCAAATACATTTTTTTGAATTATTATAGTGCAAATAAAGAAATTATTACATTTATGTAAACAACTTAGAGAACACTTTTTCTATGATGTTTTTTTCAAGGAAACCTTTTCTATTTCCAAATAACTTTTTTGACGTTTTATCTGACATCTAAAGATTAAAGATTTAAGGAAAGATATTTTTTAATTTTCATACTTACATTACTTACTTGATAAAGTTTTAGAAGTCACTAGCTTAGTTTGCATTTTATTTTATTTAATAGTAGGTAATGTTGGATAACTATTAAAAAATCAAACACTTGATTTGCTACACAAGATAAATTTTTTAAGTGCTTTTCAAATAGAGCAGACAATTTATAAAAGTTTTCAAATCATATTATATGGTTGTTACAACTGATATAATGGCATAATGATGATATTGATATAATGAAACTTGTTAAGAATTAAATAATTGATGCATCAACACATCATTTTAAAGACTATGTCTATTTTACTAATTCCATTTTTTTTACATAGACAATCATGGAATTTGTTACCTATTTAAAGTGGGCCACAATTATGTAATGAAAAACAATAATTTTCAAATATATTTGGATAATATTGTTGATTAATTATGAGTTTTTCATTGCATATCTGCAGCTCCTTTTGGGTAGCTAACAAACAGAATGAAAGTACAAATCCAAAAAGAAAGCAGATTAGTAAAACATGTGAAAATATAATATTGTTTTTTTTAATAAATATGATTGATGAATGTAACTACTTATCATGTGACTGTTGTCTGACATTCTGCAAAATTATTATAATTTTTATTAGATAGTATTTCTGAAAATGTTTATTTAAATAAATTATTATTAATAATGCATATATATGCATAAAATGATCTTTATTTTTTAACGCAGTTCATATTTGAAAATGTTTATGTTTAAATAAATTATTAATATTAATGAATCATTTTTTATAGAAGTTAAGATATTTAAATAAAAGTAATTTCCTTAAAAAAATCAGTTCATACAATCGTGTTAATGTTGGTAGCAAAACCTCTTCTTAAAAGCCCTTCTTCTAAGAAAGCACTTGAAACATTTGTCAAAAACAAAGTAAAATAGTAATCCTCTCATATTAATATCAAAAATTATTTACAATCAGAACATGTTCCTAACATTGGAATAATGCAAAAATTAAACATTTTGATTTACATAAATCCAGAAAAATTGTTGTATTCAGAAAAATAACTGTGATCTCTATTTAAATTCAAATTGTGTTTGTATGGTCATCTATTACATACATTTTATCTAATAACATTTTCATTTTAAAAAATCAAAAAAAAACTGGCAATTTTTCTTTGTTTGGCATATTTTATTATGCATGCTTGTGTCTATTTTTAAAATTAATTCAAGAATGTCTTTGGATTACATAAAAACTTTATTTTTTGTGAAGTTTATTAAGATTTATGACTATTTTTACATAATATTTATATAAAAATTATTAAAAATCAAAAGTATACATAACACTTTTATTTTATACATTTATTTTAAAATTAAGAAAGAAAACCAAAGCATTTTGATTAGCCCATGACATTAAAATAAAGTCTAATGTGTCATAGCCATTATTGTCTTACAAGAATTTGAATATTTTAAAAATTATGAAAGAATTTTTTTTTTCAGTGGCATAGCATCAGCCGGGACACAAACCTGCAATCCAGGCAACTGCCTGCAAGTGCAAGGCAGTCGCGATTTTAATATTTTGTGATAGATGTACCGTAGATTAATATTTTTTCATTTGCATGTTGAATAAAGTTCAATTGAAAAAAAATTTTTTTTCATTTTCTGAAGTTGCTGTGCTCTGACTTTCAATGACATAGATGTCTTTAGTTGCAGTTGTGAAATCATATTTTTCCTTTATTTGCAATTTTGAAATATGAATTTTTAGAATTCTTATTATTTGAAAATGTATATTACTATGAAATAAAGTGAAATATATTGTTGATACAGAAAAATAGTTTAATATTAAAATTAAAAGTTGAAAATACACAAAAGGACTCACCTGAGATGTCCAGTAGAATTAAAATTATTGACAGGATGTGAATAAATATTAGGTCGTTTTTATTATAAAAAATACTTGCTCACATAAGTTGTTTTTTTTTTGTACAGAATGAAGTGCGCGCACACACACACTTATATATATATATATATATATATATAAGTGTGTTTATATATATATATATATATATATATATATATATGTTAAAACGAAGATTTGCACGGGTTAAATATATAAAATACATATTTTGCGGGTTCATCCGTGTTAAAAACTTTTAATATCAATTTACTGACGTTTCGACTTGGTCACACAAGCCATCCACAGAGTTATAAAAAGGTAGAAAGACGGTTGTAGAGGCGCTACAATCACTGGTTTGAATAAAACATTAAAAATCCCACCAATAGCAAAAATGTTAAATTTAAAAATGTTTTTTAAAAAAAAAATCTTTCCAAATAGGAGGAAGTTTGCACGTATCATCTCGCTTATTGATACAATCTGGCCTTTTAAGTATCTCAATGGCTTCTCTGATTTTGCATTGGTAGAGATTATCACATATGGATATGATCCTGGTACTAGAAAAATCTATTTTATGACCTGAATCTATAGTATGGAGTGAGAGTGCTGATGATGATGAGTGTTGTTTAACTGCATTAGCATGCTCATCTCTCCTAACACTGATGCGACGATTACTCATACCTATGTAAGAAGCTTTACAATTTTTACATGAGATTTGATAGACACCATGAGATTCAAGAGGGATTGAATCCTTAGACTTGGTTATTATATTGCTGATCTTTTGATGAGCAGAAAATGCTGTATCTATATTATAGCGTTTTAATATACGTCCGATACTGTCTGTAGTTCCTTTTACATATGGAACACAAATCCTAATAGCTGACTTATCATCTTTTTGTTTCCTATTTTGTCTATTTTGGGCTTGAAATAAAGCTTTTTTTATAAATTTGTAATTATAACTATTTGCTAATAAAACACTATTAATATGATTTATTTCTTCTTTCAGATGTGTGTCATCTGAAAGGTTAATTGCTCTATTTAAAAGAGTTTTGGCTACAGAAACTATCTGAGTTGGGTGATGATGAGAATGGAAATGTAAATATCTGTCTGTGTGTGTATCCTTTCTGTAAATAGAAAAAGATAAACTATTTGGTGTTCTGGTGACTAGAACATCAAGAAAAGGGAGTTTTCCATCAGACTCTGTCTCCATTGTAAAATTAATATGAGGATGCATATATAACAAACTAACCAAAGGAAATACATATAAAAACAAAAAAAAAGACTTATAAATCCAATAAATAATATTATATTTCAACCAGAGGACTGGTTTTCATCAGAAAGAAAAAAAATACACAGTAAAATGGCGATAATCAAAAATTACAGATTTGGTAAAAGATTAAAAATTTAACAAAACCCCCCTGATTGGTCACAAAATCTAACACAGAATATCTACCCAATCAATGACAAAATTCAAACAAAAAAAAAAAACTACATTCCCTCCTAATCAAGCTTAAATTCTATTTAAATTAAAATAAATATAAAAATAAAAAATCCAAAATTAAAAATTAAAATATACATATGTGCATACATAGAAAAATTAAACTATGCTCACATACAAAAAATAGCTGTGCTCACATTAATATTCATTAAAAACTAAAATACTTATACATTTTAATCAAAAATTATAGTTAGTGCAAAGTACAATAATTTATAACTAATTATTTATCTATAAACCAATTAAACACAGATATTAAACATCCATGTAACCAATCTTTACATAAAAAACCTCATATAAGAAACTTTTTACATAAAAAACACACATATAGAAATCATTTAAGAGACCAGGTAACCCAGAGATGTAATAGTTCCAGTGTTCAAATTCAATCCATGTGGTTCTAAGGTCTTGAAATGGGGACGCAGACAGAAATATGTAATTGTCAGGAATCACAAATTATTATACTGTGTGATACTAATGGGATCCTAATAGATGTTGAACAATCTTGCTTGCCAGGGAACGTTTTGGAGGAATCATTATGGGATAGATCTCCAAAAGTTTTTAAAGAAGATCATACTCAACGTAAAGATGATTCTTTAGACCTTTCATTGGATGATATAATTTGTAACATTTCCAAACAGAAGAACTTTTTAACAATGACTATTTCTGATGTTCAACAGATTGATGGTTTTGCTGCTTCAGATCAACATATAGATGGTGGTAAAGGAGATCCGGGTAATTTAGAGGTGGGTGTAGTTAACCAAATAGATAATGGATTGATAATTGGCACTGATTTTAATACAATATCTAGCGTAGATACAGAGTTGGATATTAATAGGGATTATTCTAGTAAACAACATTTACAGGGTCTAACATTAATTAATACAGGGGCAATCCCTAAACGTTTTTCTAGACGTCTAAATAATAAGCAGGTTATAAGTAATTGACAAACATTACATAGTACATCGTTTCTTAAACTTAGGAAATTATATGATAAATTAGTTAGATATAGACAACATATTAGTAATTTTGCATATTTTATTAACAATAACATAATTCCTAAAGGCCTCAGAATAAAAATTATTGCTAACATAGACCAATTTCCTAGGGAACATGCAATTAAATGGGATAATACAATAAGAGAAGCATCTGTTGCATTAATACATATTTTGAAAGATGCATTTTTGGTAAGACTTAAATTAATTGAAAAAGAAATTATACATTTTGGTAGTTGTAATTTAATGAATATAGATGAACAGAAGGAATTACAGGAATGGGTTTTTTTGAGAGAGAAGTTATTGGTGAAGAAATTTCATAATAAAATGTATCATTGGTTCAAAGTTATGGGTAATGAGCCAAGATTTGAATTAGTTACTAATCAGTCACAAACACTAATTAATTGTATGACTTCTGATAATCATACTGTGTCAGATATTTCTACATCGGATATGATTCCAATTGATACTGATCAATCATTTATATCATCTTCACATTCATTAGATTGTGCTGAAATGTTACCATCTGTTCTTAATAGTGATGCTGGTTTAGCATTGGTTCATAGAGTTACAGATTCTTCTGAATGCACTAACAATATTTTAGTTTCTGGAAATACAAATACTAATAAATCTAACTCAAATATTTATAGCAATGACTTTTTATGTTTAGCTAATAAGGAAAACAATGTGATTAATCTAACTAACATTAATCTTAGTGAGGCAGAATGTTCACTGTTAAATAAAGGTTTATCTTTTTGCCCTACAGTTCAGTCATTTTATCAAAAAAATGAATTTAAAATTCATCAGGATTTAGATAATTTTTCAAGAAGACTTAGATTAAGAGAATTTTTTGGAAACCAAGAATGTGATACTATTGGAAAATTACGATCTGATTGGACACCACCACATCAAAGGAATGTGTTATTAGATACGTACATTGATAATGTATATCAGGATATTATTAATGAAATTAGACTTAAACAACATAGTAAGTATAAGAGTAATTTAACATTGAGAGAGATGAATGCATTACGTAATTTAGTGAAAAGACAGGATATTATTATAAAACCAGCTGACAAAGGTGGATCAATAGTAATTATGAATAAAGATGATTATGTTAAAAAAGCTCTGGAGCTTTTAGATGATAAAATTTTTTATGAGCCTATTTCACTAACCACTATTAATTCATTATTCAAGGGTATACTTTTTAGTTTAAAAGATATGAGAGCTAGGGGTCTTATAAATAATAATGTATATAACTTTTTAGTACCAACCAAAATTCATCCTAGTAGTTTTTATATTTTGCCAAAGATTCATAAACCTGGTTGTCCAGGCAGACCTATTGTAGCTAGTATTGGTAGTCCTACAGAAAATATTTCAGCATATGTTGATAATATTATTAAATTTATTCCACCATCATTTAATTCTTATGTTAAAGATACTACTCATTTTCTTTGTGTGTTAGAAAATATTAAATCTGAATTACCAGTTGATTGTTTTTTGGTTACTTTGGATATTGTATCATTATACACAAATATACCTCATGATGATGGAGTTGAGGCTATTAAATGTGCTTTACAAGATAGAGAGTATGATCATGGTCTTATTACTACTATGGTTGAATTAATATATTTGGTTTTAAGAAATATTTTTTTTACTTTTGATTCTAGATACTATTTACAGAAACAAGGTACTGCAATGGGTACAAAGATGGCACCAAGTTATGCAAATATTTTTATGTCAAAACTGGAGTCCTCTATACTTGATAATGCTAAGCTGAAACCTCACACTTGGCTTAGATATATAGATGACATTTTCATGATATGGCCACATAGTGAAGTTGAACTTCATAATTTTTTAAGTTATTTAAATAATTTTAATAAACATATTAATTTCACAATGAATTTTTCAAAATCAATTGCTCATTTTCTTGATGTTGAAGTTATTTACACTAATAGAGTTCTTACTACTACTGTATATAGGAAACCAACTGATAATAACCGCTATCTACATTTTTATAGTAACCATCCTAAACATTTAAAGGCTAATATTCCTTATAGTCAATTTTTAAGGATGAAGAGGATTTGTAATGATGAGAAATTTCTTCAACAAAATAATAGTATTTTATATAATAGATTGCTCAATATGAGGTATCCTAAGACATTGTTGGATAATGCAGTAAGGAGATCTTCTTTAATTGATAGAAAGAAACTTCTTTTATCTGAAAAGAGTAAAAAACAATTAGATGTTCCACCATTGGTTCTTACTTTTAATAGAGATTTACCTAATATTAACCGGATATTGGCAAAACATTTTAACATATTACAGTCCACAGATTATTTAAAATCTATTTTTTCTGATCCACCTAAGGCTGTATATCGAAAACATAGATCACTTAGAGATATACTTGTCAAAACAAATTTTATTAGTAGTTCTGTACAGGAAAAAGGATGTTCTCCATGTAAAGATAAAAGATGTTTTACATGTAAACATATTGTTGTGACAAAAGTGGTCTTTAGTACTAAGAATTGTAATTTCAAATGGTATATTCCTAATTATGTTACATGTAAAAGTGTTAATTTGATATATTTGATAGAGTGTAGTAGATGTTTAAACCAGTATATAGGTGAGTCAGCAAATAGTTTACATGTCAGAATGACTAATCATAGATTTGACATTTTGCATAAGAATAAAGATAGACCGGTTTCAAAACATTTTAACTTACTGAATCATTCAATTGATGATTTAAAAGTAGTGATTCTTCAGGAAGGTTTTTCTTCTACAAGGGAGAGGAAACAAAAGGAGAGTTTTTTTATTTTTAAATTCAAGACCTTAGAACCACATGGATTGAATTTGAACACTGGAACTATTACATCTCTGGGTTACCTGGTCTCCTAAATGATTTCTATATGTGTGTTTTTTATGTGAAAATTTTCTTATATGAGGTTTTTTATGTAAAGATTGGTTACATGGATGTTTAATATCTGTGTTTAATTGGTTTATAGATAAATAATTAGTTATAAATTATTGTACTTTGCACTAACTATAATTTTTGATTAAAATGTATAAGTATTTTAGTTTTTAATGAATATTAATGTGAGCACAGCTATTTTTTGTATGTGAGCATAGTTTAATTTTTCTATGTATGCACATATGTATATTTTAATTTTTAATTTTGGATTTTTTATTTTTATATTTATTTTAATTTAAATAGAATTTAAGCTTGATTAGGAGGGAATGTAGTTTTTTTTTTTTGTTTGAATTTTGTCATTGATTGGGTAGATATTCTGTGTTAGATTTTGTGACCAATCAGGGGGGTTTTGTTAAATTTTTAATCTTTTACCAAATCTGTAATTTTTGATTATCGCCATTTTACTGTGTATTTTTTTTTCTTTCTGATGAAAACCAGTCCTCTGGTTGAAATATAATATTATTTATTGGATTTATAAGTCTTTTTTTTGTTTATATATATATATATATATATATTGAAATCACTAATATATATATATATATATATATATATATATATATTAGTGATTTCAATAAGTTTTCTTTTATTGGCTTATAATCTACCTGGTCAATATTTGTTATGAGGTATTGATTTTCTTTCTTAAATGATTAGAAATTTGGTTATAGATGAATTTTGCCAAGATGTCATGTTCTGAAAGCTTATTTTAGTTTCAGGTAAAAATTTCTTGCAATTGCAGCTAACAATTTATTTATCCTCATCTATCAATTTTAATTTTTACTAACTATGGTCTAAAGGCAAATATTTTATTTATAACTTTGGGCATTTGTTAATATCCTTTGTTCTTCTTGATATTATATTAACAGAAATAAATATGGGGTTCAAATAATATGTATATCAAACCTTATATTTTGCTGAAGTCATCAATAACACTGATTATATTTATTATTTTATGCTCTAAGACTGTAATCCAATTTATAACTTTCAGACACATATTTTTTAATATTGTCTGCTAATTAATACTAAATCAGCTTTTTTTTTCCATATGTCATAGCATCTGCCGGGACGCGAACCCACACCGTCTGCAACCGACTACTTGCTTGCAGGGCGGCTGCGATACCTCTCGGCTAACAACGCAAGACTTTTTTGTAATGATTATGATTTTTTTTGGGAATTTATTATATGTGATTCTCTTTCATCATAATTTGCTAATAAAATAATATTCAGAAGTTTATTATATACTAATAACAATGAATTTAGGTAAAATACCATAGCATTATATATACTATTTTTATGAAATTTATTTATTTTCTATTGTAATTTTATCTTTATAATATCTCAGTTCTTTTTCAATAAATGCAATTTATTTCCATTGATCATTCTGAAAACTGTTAAATGTTTTCATTATTTATTTTATTTTATTACTTTTTTATATATTTTGAAAAAGTTAAATATATTTATAGGATGTTTTTTATTTGTAATCTTATATTTCTAACATAACAAGTCCATTCTATTAATTTCTAATATCGAATAAAGATTTAAGATTAAAGTCTAATGTTGAATAATCATAAAAATTACAACATAAAGAAGCGAGGAAATATGTTTACTATTTGAAAAGTTAAACGTTGATTGAATCCAGGCTTTTCCTTTTTTTGTTTTTGGCTTTTCATTTGAAAAGAGAATAGCCACTGAATACCTTCAATTGGCATTTATTATATACTTCTAGATTAATCTTATTGTATTTTTTTTTATTTTAAAAGATGGTCTACATGTAATCATTTGACTGTTTTACCTTTATATACGTATGTGTTAAAATTAAATTAAACAGTTATTTTTTTTTTAATGTAAAATATTTATTCGAAGTATTAACTTATGTATTGAAAGATTTTCTTACTCTAATGACATAAAAAAAATATCATGAAATGATAGAAAAAGGAAATATTTCAATATAGTTGAACCTTTAATCATTCAATTCATCTTAACTAATTAGATGATTGGATATAACATCTCAGCGACATGTCAAAGCTGAACTATATTTTTAACGAATCATTTCAAAAGATCTAATTCTGTTTAATACTATTTCGTTGAAATTAAATCTATAAAATTACTTCGTTTTAAATACATTTTACAAAACAAATTTCCCAAGTCGATTTTTTTTGGTATGACAGAAATGATTAAATAATTGATTTTGTAATTAATGCTAATTGTTTCATTGTTCATAATTGATAATTAGTTTTATTATACTTGATAGATTCATTGGCATATATAATTTAAATATATTGAAGAAAAATAATTTGTACAACATAAGCATAAGTTAATTATTAGCATACAGACAATGAAATATATATATATATGATTTCAAGGCAATACAGTTAATGTACACGTCTTCGATATTTATAACCTCAAGTTCAAATTTAGACCAAATTACATCCCAAATAATTATAGTTTTATTAGGTAGGGGCTCCACATTCAAAAAGTCGTTTGTTTTCTTATTCTTTATAAATAAATTAGTTTCTGTCTGTGATTATTTAAAGGATAAAAGAACGATTTTCAAAATAAAATATTACCTAGCAATTGTTTGGAAAACCTGATGGATAGGTTTTCATTATTTGTTGAGAAAATTTTTAAAGGTTTTGACTTAAAGTGTGATTTTTAAATGCGGTTCTAATATATATATATATATATATATATATATATATATATATATATATGTGCTCGGGCGCATGTGTGTATTGTGAATAAGGTTACAACACAGATAAAAAATTAAAATCTTAATGAATATAAAAGTAAATAGGGTTTTAAGTTAGAAAATAAAGGATTTGAAGTATAGCATTTGGATTTCAAAACGTAGTTAAAGGAAATGAATATTTATTTATAGCATGGAAATATGTGTGTCCTCAATAGATACGTGTGTGTGTGTGTGTGAGTGTGTGTGTGTAAAAGACAAATTTACAACATTGAATAGTTTCTATTGCTTGCTTATTTAAATACTATATGTAGAACATTTGGCTCTGTAAAAAAATACCAAATGATTTTAAACTTGTTTAGAATAGTATATTAAAATAATAATCACTTAATATTTGTACAAGCTTATTATATGCTAATTTTACTAACATAACTAATATGCGCTGTTATACACAGTGATAATATTCACATAGAAGTTGAACTCACATCTTTAGATTTTGAATATTGAATTTAAGGCAAACGCTCTAACCAACAGCTATTCTGTCAAAGCTCAGTTGGTTAGAGCCTTAAATTCGATATTCAAGAATTTAAAGGTGTGAGATCAACTTCTATGCAAATACTGTCTCTGTGCATATCAGGTCTGCAACAAATAAAGAATAATGGAGTATAATACCACACAAAACGTTATATAATTACTAACTTGTGTTGTCTAATTGTGTGTTGTTATTATTAATATAATCAGAACTTAGTAAGATCACCGTAGCTGATGTAGACACTTTTAAAAGTTCCAAACTATTATTATTTATCAAAAACTAGATACTAACAAAAAACAAACAATATAAACCTTTGTACTTACTATTGCTGTTTTTTAACATTCTTATTAAAATAATCTCAATTGTCAATAACAATTATGAAAGTGAAGGAGGTAAAGAAATTAGCTTTAAATTTTTTCAAATAATTTTCTTTTAAAACATTTTGAGGAAAACAAAAATAATCAAAATTTTGTAAATTAATTCATTTAACAACTAATTTATCTACTGTCAATTACAATTGGGTTTTAGGTAAAAACATTACTAATATTAACCTTTCCCGAGAAACATCCATGGCAGGATGGTGCATGGCTTAAAGTCATTCGAAAATGGTAAATTTTTGAGCTAAGGTAGTGTTTTTATGATTATTTTAAAACTTAAAATGTACCGTAAGATGCTGTCCTATCTAGAATTATGTTACAAGTAAAAAAAATCAATAATATTGACATAAGAAGCTACAAAAAAGTGAGAAAGCAGGCATTCCTAGATGATGATTGGTTCATTTGTATTTCAGACAATAGAAGAGTGTCTGTCAATAATTTTCATCACTCCAATTTCTGTTTTGAATTTGAAAATGAAAATTAATGTCTTACAATGTTTTTTGTTATTTTCATACATATTATGAATTATTTTCATAAAATATGCTGAAACTAGTTAAATTCATTATTGCTTCCCTGTCATGGCTTGACTCCCATATAGTTACCCACTTTGAAAACAAGTGGTACACAATGCAAGATGGATAACCCATGGGCCTTAATATCAGTGGTGTTTTATCTAGCATATATTTAAATAAATACGAGCTATCGATCATTGCAAAATATCACAATATAAATCAAGACATCACATATATTCATTATGTGGACGATATCTTTATCATAACCTCTAAAGATAATACTTTAAATTTACAATGTGATTTACGAAACTTAAGCAAACTTTCATTCATCATCACATATGAAAACAATAAAGAACTTAAATATCTCGACCTCTCTTTATTGAGAAATCGCCACTTAATAGATTACAAAATGATTGTTAAACCATTTGAAATTCGCCGCTATATCCACCCTAACTCTAATTCACCTGCACCACATAAATTTGCTGGCCTTAATGCATTTTTGATTAGAAACTTTTATTTATGTAAATATGAAGCAGACAGGAAAGAAAACATAAACAACTATATTAAATATCTATTAGCAGCAGGGTTCAAATTCAAAGCTATTAAAAATAAAATCATAAAATTTAATAATACAATAAACAATAATGTACCTTACACCAATCTACCTAGAATAACAATCCTCTACATTCCTAAAATATCTAACAAACTAATGAAAGCATTGTAACAGAAAGGGTTCGAATACAAGAGATAATGCAATATAGAGTGAATTGTGAGAGTTGATATGGAATGACTGTGTATATGCGAAAAGATATATATAAATAGTCATTCAAACCCTGTTACAAAGAGTGTGAAAGTAATGCATAATCTGTTAAAGGCTGGACGGTATGCTTATATAAATACAGTTGTATGTGTGTTATTATAAAGTGTGGATATGTATTAATGGTTATATGTCGGATTGACGAGAGGCAATTATATACAGAGTTGTATAAATTTGTTATTGATTATACATATATATTTTGTTGTTTGTTAATTTTTTTAAATTCTACATTTTAATAATATTGGTGGTAACACGTGTTTCTTGATGAATATATTGAACACATAAAGCTACAGAAATAAAATGAATTAGTTGCTGTGGGCAGTTTGAATTAATGACTCTGTCGTCTAGAAGTCTGAGAACTGGTCACATTGGTATTCTGAAACAATAGAAGATCTGGTCAGCGGCGTACAAATATATAAGGAAAAATACGAGGTTAAAGAGTGTAAAAAGAAAAGAACTTTTTTGTGCTCGAAAATATATAGGTGTGATTAGACGGTGTAATTAATTAAGAAGTTTTAGTAATATTCCCATCAAAATGTTGGGGTAACTAATCAAACTGGTCCAGTGGATTGTCATTGTAGAACTCACCTGAATTGGATTTATTAAATTCGCTGTTTAAAATCTATCAAGTGTAATGGCGGCAAAGTACCTTCGACAACTTGGACCTCTTACGTGAGTGAAATCATCTACTCCACCTCTATGATAAACTATTCGGCGTATCACATTGCGGACTGTTTACCATCCATAGGATCGACAAATATCAATAAGGCCAGTATTTCTTTAGAATTATAAATGTGTGAACTGTTAGCTTTGACCACAGGGACATTCAATGGTAATTAAGGTAAATTGACCTTTTCTCTATATGTGTGTTCTATAAATGTGTATTAATGAAGAGAATCATGTTACTTCTATATATTAAATACCGTAGTAAATCTTGTTTAAATTAAATAAAATAAAACATTAAATAAACAGCTCTGATGTGTAATTGCACTCTTTTGTTGATATATATATATATATATATATATATATATGAATTATATATGTGTGTATCGGAATAAATGGGTTGTGTGCATGAATATTAAGATATGTATATGTGTGTATAAAGCTTAGAATTAAATGATAACTAGCGTATAGCTTAGTTTTGTTATAACTTCTGGGCTGGGTAATATAATTTATAAACAAGTAAGTTATTGTATGGTATGCGTAGATATATAAGACATAGTCGGGAATTGTCTTTGCTTTGTTCTCTAGTTAGACCATGTTCCCCAGACCTTGTGATTGAGCTAGTCTGGATGCGCTGCCCTATATATATATATATATATATATATATATATATATATATATATATACTGTAACGGAAATATAGATATAGATATTTGTAACAGAAATAAATATAGACGAAATTATCTGCACCACTTGTAGCAGTATGAATAAATAAAAATGAACTGACAAAAAGGTTGATAAAAGGCTGTTACTTTATAACTGATTACAATCTATATATTGATGAGTGATAAAATGATAGTTGCTATAATTCAATAACTAAACACTAAACAGGATATATGATATGCTCCAGTGGTTCATTATTTGTAACCGAGTAAATTAAATGAGAAATGAATTCACTGTGTTAGCTAAAATACAATTTATAATTAAATAAGGATGATGCTAACATATAAATAAGAACATATACATATCATGCTCTATTTGGATGTCTATTTCTAATTAATTAAATATAACATTATAGCCTGAATTCAACTACACTAAACATTAATTCTGTTACACTAATAATGAAATAAATAAATTATCTCATTTCTTAAAACATAAAATAATAAAATGACAATTAAAACTATTATCATTAAAGTTTTAAAATATTTGGATATTGGGGAAGTCATTTGAACAATAAAATATATTAGCCATTCCTATTACACAAAATAATATTAAATATAGCAACTGAATAAAATTACCCACTGTGAGATCCCTGGAGTGCATTTCGCTTATCTCCAATACTAGGTTCTTTTAACAAAGAATCCTTCCTATTCTTCTTTCCAAATATATAAAACCATTCATGGTCACAAACACACACTGGTGCTATTCATGACAACTTATAAAACATATTACACAAAGTTAATAAGTTGGAAAAGGGATGGGATCACTTTTTATTCAGTTTAGCTAAGTATATGTGTTTTCCCATGATCGCCACTAGATGGTTTTAAATCTAGATAAATATCTGTTTAGAGTGTAGTGTGTTGAAACTCCTTCCATACATTTTTATCATACATGACCTGGATGACTAATGAAAAAAATGACATTCTTATATTTTACTCATGTCAATAAAATCATAATATCCCATATCACCAAAATGTATATAAATCAAAGACTCTTATAGACATTGCTAGCTCATTTTATGTATATTGATGAACAGACAAGTATAATCTTATTAATGGCTTCTAAACAAGCATCATGAAGCCCATTATTGATATTGATGGCCATTTAACTAGAATATTTATCACAATATAATGGTAATAATGATGATGATGATAATAATAATAATAATAATAATAATAATAATAATAATAATAATAATAATAATAATAATAATAATAATAATAATAATAATAATAATAATAATAATAATAATAATAATAATAATAATAATAATAATAATAATAATAATAATAATAATAATAATAATAATAATAATAATAATAATAATAATAATAATAATAATAATAATAATAATAATAATAATAATAGTGGTGATGATACCAGCCATAGCTTATTAATAAACTCACAACAATAAATTTATCTTTATAAACTCATAACCATTTTTTAAAATCATCCTTTGTCACAATGGGATTTAAGTATTACATTCACTAGCATTTATATAAGTTTATAGTTATTTACTAAAATAATTTTATAGTTAAAACTAGGATTTAATAATACTAGTGATGATGACTGATCATCACGAATCTCTATGCATGATATTCAACTTTCTACAAATCCTTATTTACTACATATATTAATTATGTTAAATATTAGATTTAATGATTATAATTTATTAATGATGATGGTGATCATGACTCATGTACAGTATTATTTGAAACAGTGTTTTAAATAAATAATACGATATATATCTTTGATGAGGATGATCAAAACTCATGGACACAACATAATTTTAGCTTTCTATTGTTGAACTATAATTATTAAAATTTGGTTATTATCAAGCTTAACCCTTAAATACTTAAACACAAATCAACATTCTAGCTTAATTAACATTTTGTGAGTGCTTTTTTAATATTTGAGAATGCTAATGATTCTTAATATCTACGAGCAATGATGATGATGATCATTTAAAACTATAGAATTAAGACAAGAAAAATACAACAATATTTTTAATAAGAACTCAAAAACCAATTAAGATATATAATTATATTTTATTAATGCTATTACTCTTTCTTTAAAATCAAATTTACTAATTAGGTAAATGGCTTATTATTACATTAATTCAATATAGAACTAATACAAAATTTTATATACAAGTTCGTCATTTTGGATATTTTTAAAATAAGCTGGCTTAAAATTACATTTAAAAAATATATTTCATGAAATGCTTACTTAAGACTTTCCTAACTTATTATATCATAAAAATAAAATTCATATGTAACTTGTGTTTTATTTCACTTCCATTCATATGTAAGCCTTGCTTTATAATTTCTCATATTTAAACCAATTATGTATAACCTATTCTTTTGACGTGTTTGTATAAGCAGTTATACATGCATACATTTGGTAATGTTAACATATATGTTTAAAATGTATACCCCTATATTAGAGATTAATACATAAATTACATATATAAAAAAATATTCTTGCAACCTTTTAGCAAAAGAAAATAAAATACATTATATCAATTTTAATATCCAACAAGATAAAATAAAATAAAAACATTATAAATGCACATTTATAGGCTGCTCATTATCATTACAACTGAAGAACAATTAAAAAAAACATTTCAATATTACAATATATAATATAAAAAATAATAAAAAGATAATGAAAATTTAAATTTAAAGATTTAAATTGTGTGTTATGTTATGTGATATTGAGAATAACTATCAATAAACAAGCCTTTAATGTTTCTGTATCAAAGAAAAAAAAATAATGCTTTGACCAATAAATTAAGGTTTACTTTTAATAAGCAATAATAAAAGATCTGTTAAGGAAAGTTCATAGTTACCCGATTACTTTCACTTCTTACAAATGTCCTAAGTTTGAATTTTCAGACTGCTTGTCTTTGCTCCATTTAAAAAAAGGAAAAGTTCTTGCAGATACTTTTAAAATACACAAGAATTAATTGACTTGCTTATTTCTTCAATTTTAAAATTATTTATTGTTGATACTTTTGATAATGCTGAATTCATTGACTGGCTTGCTTCTATGATTTCAAAAAGAGTTATTTCAAATACTTTTAGATAAGTATGAACTGGTGGATTTGCTTGTCTCTCCCATTTTAAAAAAAATCCATTTAGACACTTTAGATGACTATGAGGAAAATTCTAACAAAAATTTGATTCATAGCTTCTTCAAACTTGGCTATATATGGCTTTTATACATTTTCTTTTCCTCTTCTTTTCCTTCCTCTATCCATCCAAAGATAATGAGCCTAAAATAGGCCAGGAGCCCAAAACAAAGCATTTCAAATAGCTTGTGTGGTTGGCTTTAAACTCGATCATTTTGTTGGTTATTATTTGACTGGTATATGAGTCCATAGACAGATCAGTGATTTTAATCCATGATGGGGATCTCAGGAAGCAGAAGAATGGTTTTAGCAATGCAAATTCATTATATTATACACAGCAAAATATATTAATATTATTTCATAGAATTGTTAATAACTTCTTCCAATAAATTCAATTTTGTTCCATTTTTTTCTTCTTTATCTTAATCTTGCTGGGAATTTCTTATATATACGCACATCTTCATCTATACTGACTTTAAAACAAGGGTCATTTTTTCTACCTCAATTTTTAAAGAGTAAAAAAAAGAGAAATCGCTCACTCTCTTTTCATAACATTAAAAAAAAACTGATAGCTACATCTCCTTTTCCCAACATTAAAAAAAACTGACTGATTGCTACATCTCTGTTTAATAATAAGGAAAAACTGACTGCCACATCTCTCCTTCAATAACATTGAAAAAATTGACTGACTGCCTTTTAAAACTACATATTGTTAGATCACTCTCCTCCAAACAAAAAATTGAACTACCTGCCTCTAAATATTGTTTCATTCATTTACATTGTGAATCTTGGTCAAAGAAAATGACCACCTGCAAATCTTATCTTGAAATAAAAGATCAAAAAAATCAGAGTTTGACAAGTTGATGTTCTATCACGATTTTACAAGAAAATTAATAATCATGTTTTATTACATCAAAGCACCCCTTTTATAAAATAATCTTAGACACAGATAACAAACAATAAATCTGGCAATCTATAGTCATTAGAAATAGATGTAAAAGTGTTTTTGTGTTTATACAGATGTTTTTCATTCTTTCACACTCTTTTGCACTTGTACATTTTTTTTATTTCCTAATCTTGATCGCCTTATTTTACACTTTCTTTCTGATCTGCTTTATTTAATAAGAATTAATGTTAAATAATTTAACACCTTATTTAATAAAAAATATAATACATCAATAGTAAATATTATTACCTTCTCTCTTTACAACTGCTTATTTATTAACTATTTATAAAATATATAATAATAAATACACACATAAATCTATATATATAAAGGAAATGTTTTTTAAATAAATAATATATCTGTGTGTTTGAAATGAGTCATATACATACATTTGCCTCACTCCCAAACAAAAAAAATTTTGATAGTCTCTCATGACACTATCTTCCTCAAACTACTAACCAACTACTTAACATATACATTTGTTTTTCTTATTAACACAAATTTGACTCTAGTTTATTATTGATGACTATCCTCATGAACCATTAAACAAGTGTTTTACATGCATCTCATCTTATTGATTTCAGAACAACTTGCTATTAATTTTTTTTTATTTTCATTGATCGTGGGTCTACAGTTTTCACTTAGATCATTGAATTTATTCTGAGGCCTACTTATGTGTGATTTACTGGGTTTTGTTGGAAAGTGTCAGCCTAACTGATTATTCACAATCCTTATAGTGGAGATTTTATAACTATATCTCGCCTCCCTTCTAGAATAACCTTCAGCCTTACTTTTTGTAACTCCCAGGGCATCCAACAGGTCTGCCACTCTTATTGGGGAGTACACATCATCTGCTATCATATATATATATATATATATATATATATATATATATATATATATATATATATATATATATATATATATATATATATATATATATATATATATATATATATATGTTCTCAGGCATTCCTATGTTTGGTTTGCCAGGTTTTGTGGGAAATTGTTGGCCTAACTGGTTTCTTCCACCTCTCATATTGGAGACTTTATAGCCATAGCTCTCCTCCTTTCTATGATAAATTTAGCTATCCTTTCAGTATCTCCCTTTGTCTCAAACATGTCTGCTATAATTCCTGGGGCATATACATCAGCAGATATCTTTAATTCTAAGAAACTAGCTTTACTGATTACATCTTTCCTGAGGTCAATTTGTTCCTGTACAGTGGCTACCTTTATTTCTAGGTTATGGATCTCACTGTATATATCCTCTTTGGAATTACACTGTTCTTGAACAGAAGCTACCTCATCATTTCCATAAGGCTTGATTATAGTCACACAATCTCTTGACTTTTATCATACATATCTTCACATCCCATTTCTCTTGACTGGCTGTCCATGCATTACTTATATTTCTTCCTAGATTTTCTATTTTTTGAGTTTGTTGACTTATTTCTAGTTTTAACTCTTGTTTTATTTCCTGAGCTTGTTGCTCTTGGTTATTAGTCAATCTCTGAGATTGTAGATCAAATTTCTGATTTATCTCTTGTTTCATTTATTGAGATTGCTGATCCAGTTTATTATCAAATCTTTGAGATTGTTGCTCAAATTTATTATCAAATTTCTGATTCATTTCTTTGAATTGTGCCATAATAATTTGCAACCACTCTGGAGGGCCTTGCTTCTCTACCTCCTCCACTCCTTCAATAATTAATTCTTTCTCTTGTTCCATTTTAATATTTTTTATACTTATTTATAAATTTACAAAATATTTATATTACTGATTCTATTCTTCTTTTATTCTGTTTGATTTATTATGTTCTGCTCCCTGATTTCCTATACATCCAGAGTTAAACACCTTTAACTATCCACCCACATACTTTATAATTTCCAACAACTCTTTCTCAGACATAATTCTCCCCATCAATCTATCTATATCTTAAGTGCCTTTAATTAAATTAACCTCCATCATCACTCATTTTACCTATATCTAATTGATAAAGTATGAGGTCATAGCCCCTATTTAAAAAAATATTTAAGAATAAGCCATCTCTGTATAAGCGTGCCCTTTTTTATGCCATCATTTATCTAGTTTTTTCTTGCTTTTATAAAACTTAACTCTCTCTATGCCCTATTTTAATACACTAAGCCAAAAAAATACTTATATAACATATGTGCCTATATTTATAACAGAGTTCATACCTCAAGCTATATATATATATATATATATATATATATATATATATATATATATATATATATATATATATATATATATATATATATATATATATATATATATATATATATATATATATATATATATATATATATATATATCTCATCTACCCTTCCAGAGATCCGACAGATACCAACAGCCAAAAGAATGATTAGCAATTCACAATTATGAGATAGATAAAAAAAATCAATCATCGCACTTAAAGCATACAATGCTCCATGAACACTCAGATGATCACCTCAAATTCAATCACTCTAAGCAATTACAACCCATAATAGTTTATTGCAAACACTGTTGCATTGCCCTGCTTACTTCCAAATCTTAGGGGCTTTAATTCATAAAATACTGCCTTGCTTTTCTTTAAAGTCTTAGAAGTAACAATTGTATATCAGTAAAAAAACTATGCCTTGCTCTCTCTGGAGTCTTAGAGGCAAAATCATGGCAGGCCTACTGTTAACTGCTTCATGATAAATAATAACTGATATTATAATCTGGGTTGGAGCAGTAAATGAGATAAATCACTCACCAGTGGCATGAATACATCACATCCTCAAGGCAATGACAAAAATTATCCATCCATCATCAAAATTGTAACACAACCAACCAAACTCCAACAATCAAATATCCAATCCAACCTCCAAATCATAGATTTTCTATAACACAAACCTTTCAAATATGAACAAAATTATTATTCTACAATTCAAGGCTATTAATATTTCTATGCTTATCTAGTAGCAATGCTATATTTCACTGATAAGCAAAATATTTAAAAAAAAAAAAAACAGTGCTATTAACTTTAACACTTATTATAAGTTGTGATATCTTTATATTTAAAATTGAAATTAAGCTGTTTAATGGCTGTATTTATTTATCATCATCTAAAAATGCAACAATAGTAATCATCATCATGAGGCCAAAATATTTGCATATAATAATAAAAAAGTACACACACACACAAAAAAAATTTTTTTAAACCATACATTTGTCATCATTATATACTACACATCTCTCAGGTACGTGGTGTATTTCAAGCTCTTATTTGGCTTATTTCGAGTCTTAGTTGGTGCAACATTTGTAACAAGAAAATAAATATAGATATGTAATGGAGAAAATTATTAATTATTAACATACATATTTATTATATACATTACAGAACCCTTATTTATGTTTTCGATGAGTATAATTCTTATCAAAGTGTAATATTGGTGCTTGAGATGGGATTAAACCCATGCTCATAAATATACTTACTCGAAGCTGTGGGAAAGAATGTATATGTGCTAGATGCTTACAATGGTGCCATCAATGAATGGGGCTGCAAATAGTGGAGAACGGGCATTAAAAGGGTATCCTAACATAACGTAAAAAGAGCTTTCAAATGAGAGTTGGAGAATTTTTTTTTTTAAAAAAAAAAAGCGATAGAGAAAACAGAAAGAGTTTAAACACATATTGGAAATATAGTAAATGGGCATAATTTGCGATGTGTGAATATACGTGTAGAAAAGTTCTCAAGTGGTCAGAGGGGAAAATAGTGTTGATGTCTGTTCTGATATATATATATATATATATATATATATATATATATATATATATATATATATATATATATATATATATATATATATAAAGTCATGGTTTATAAAATAGGGGTTTAAGAATTTTATCTAACATTGGGATATTATAAAAAATATTGTTCCATATGATAGTAATGAGGGATGAAGGTCTATCAGGTTGGTCATGCAGTGGACCACTGGAAGCCGGGGTGATTAACTGGCACATAATTAAAATAGTAATAGAAACAAAATGATGCCAAAAAATAAACAGAAAGGGGAAAAGCAGAAGGCAACAGAAGAGAAAGAAGTAAAGGTAATATAGAGAATTTTAGATCAATTAGAAAGTCTAGAAGTCCGATTTCAAGAAATGGATGAGAGGTTCGAACTGAGATTTCAGGAGATAGAACGGAGACTCGGGATAGAAAGCAAGGAAAGGGCAGAGATGTCTGACGATAAAGAAGTAGAAGGAAGGTTAGATGAAAGAGAGAAGAATATAAAACAATATAAAACAGAGGCCAAAGGCTAGTGATACTGAAAGACCGGAGCATATGGGTAAATGTATGGGTATGGCAATACAGACCCACGTGAAACACTTCTTAACGATACAGCAGTTTGAAGGTAAAATGAGGGAAGCTCCCGTGGAACATCTGCAAAGCCTACAAAGATACTTTGGCATAAATCCCATGCCAGAGGAAGGTAAATTGCTGGTAGCATACAGTCATCTAAGTGGGAATGCCCAAGTGTGGTGGAACTCATTGTCCCAACAACCCACAACCTTTGAGGAGTACCAGAAGAAGATACAAAAGACTTTCTGGTCGGAAGACTGCCAGGAACTTGTGCAGTACCAAGTGATGTGAGAGAAATATGAGGAAGAGAAGAAAGAAAATTTCTCTCAGTTCTTTCATCACCAAGTGGCGAGACTGAGGACACTGGATGCATGCCATTTGTCAGAAAGCCATATCATTCGAATTGTAAGGCACAATATGCCTATGAATGTAGAAAAAATGATGTTGGGGGTCAGAAAGGTGTCCATCGAAGAAGTGTCAGAGTTGCTTAATGCTCTGGACATGAGTATATATGACCATAACTTACCGTTGGAGCGAGGGAAAGAAGTTCAAGATCAGCAAAGTATTAAGTTTGGGATGGAAGAAGGACATGGTAGTGGGGATGCCACACATAGAAAAGGTGGTGATGATAATCACAGACTGAGATGGCAATATGAACCGGAAGCTCGTCGTCCGCCAGATAAGCCAATGTTCAACCAAGAAAAAGGACTGTGGCCACCGAAACAGAAAGGTGGTATAGAAGAAAATAAAGGATAGGGAAGAGTCATTTAAAAAGCCGATCAAATACACAGAAGGTATTTGAAGGCTATTGAACCAGGGGGTATTTAACAGATGGGGTTCGAATACAAGAGCTAATGCAATTTAGAGTGAATTGCAAGTGTTGATATGGAATGACTGTGTATATGCGAAAAGATATATAATATAAATAG
This sequence comes from Epiperipatus broadwayi, assembly GCA_028023455.1. Taxonomy (NCBI): domain Eukaryota; kingdom Metazoa; phylum Onychophora; class Udeonychophora; order Euonychophora; family Peripatidae; genus Epiperipatus; species Epiperipatus broadwayi. The sequence continues at coordinate 9,155,661 of JAQFVV010006213.1, read as the reverse complement.
TCATTCGAACCCTGTTACAAAGAGTGTGAAAGTAATGTGTAATCTGTTAAAGGCTGGACAGTATGCTTATATAAATATAGTTGTATGTGTGTTATTATAAAGTGTGTATATGTATTAACGGTTATATGTCAGATTGATGAGAGGCAATTATATACGGAGTTGTATAAATTTGTTAATGTTTATACATATATATTTGGTAGTTTGTTATTTTTTAAAAATTCTACATTTTAATAATATTGGTGGTAACACGTGTTTCTTGATAAATCTATTGAACACATAAAGCTACAGAAATAGAATGAATTAGTTGCTGCATGCAGTTTGAATTAATGACTCTGTTGTCTAGAAGTCTGAGAACTGGTCACATTGGTATTCTGAAACAATAGAAGATCTGGTTAGCAGTGTACGAATATATAAGGAAAAATATGAGGTTAAAGAGTGTAAAAGAAAAGAACTTTTTTGTGATCGAAAAATATATAGGTGTGATTAGACGGAAAGAGAAAGATGTGGCATGGATTTCGGATTGTATGAATGTGTAATTAATTAAGAAGTTTTAGTAATATTCCCATCAAAATGTTGCGGTAACTAAATAGTGTGAGTTTCATCAAACCGATCCAGTGGATTGTTATTGTAGAACTCGCCTGAATCAGATTTATTAAATTTTCTGTTTAAAATCTATCAAGTGTAAAGGTGGTGAAGTACCTTTGACAACGTGGACCTCTTAAGTGAGTGAAATCATCTACTCCACCTCTATGATAAACTATTTGGTGTATCACATTGTGGACTGTTTACCATCCTTAGGATCGACAAATATCAATAAGGCCAGTATTTCTTTAGAATTATATATGTGCGAACTGTTAGCTTTGACCACGTGGACATTCAATTGTAATTAAGGTAAATTGACCTTTTCTCTATATGTATGTTCAATAAATGTGGGATAATGAAGGGACTCATGTTACTTCTATATATTAAATACTGTAGTAAATCTTGTTTAAATTAAATAAAATAAGACATTAAATAAACAGCTCTGATGTGTAATTGCACTCTTTCATTGATATATATATGAATCATATATGTGTGTATCAGAATAAATGGGTTGTGCGCATGAATATTAAGATATGTATATGCGTGTATAAAGCTTAGAATTAAATGATAACTAGCGTAGTAACTTATAGCTTAGTTTTGTTATAACTTCTGGGCTGGGTAATATAATTTATAAATAAGTAAGTTATTGTATAGTATGCATAGAAATATAAGACATAGTCAGAAATTGTCTTTGCTTTGTTCTCTAGTTAGACCATGTTCCCCAGACCTTGAGATTGACTAGTCTGGATGTGCTGCCCTATATATATATATATATATATATATATATATATATATATATATATATATATATATATATATATATATATATATATATATATATATATATATATATATATATATATATATATATAACCCTTATTTATATTTTCGATGAGTATAATTCTTATCAAAGTGTAAGATTAGCGCTTGAGATGGGATTAAACCCATGCTCATAAATTTACTTACTCGAAGCTGCGGGAAAGAACGTATATGTGCATGAATTATGCAATAAGATTATGAGTAGACACTTACAGCATTAAATGATAAATTTAACATAGCAGTTAGAACTCCACCTAATTTTAATAGATTGATTATCAAGTCTAAAGACCACATCGATCGATCATTCATCCCACACGTGGGTACTTTATTGCCTGCCCTCATGCCAGATGCTACACTATATATTATGGTGAAATGAAAGCTACAATAAATAGACTGGCTCAACATATTTATACATTTAAGAGAGCTCAGAAAAACAGCAACACATCCTCTGTATTTTTGGAGCATACTAAACAATCTGGACACAACTTCACTCCAGCCAGTCCCACAATATTATGCTCAGAATCAAATGATCACAAAAGAAAAATAAAGGAGGCATTTTACATCAATGGAAACATCCATGCCATTAATAGAAAATACACTTGTTTCAATATCTTGAAGAAATGGGCTACGTTATATTAGCTTATTTGAATATTTGTATTTGCATACATTTCATTATACATTTTATGAAGGCTATGAATATGAGGCATGGATCCTTGAAAACGTTAAGCTGATAAACTTTAATACTAAATTATATCTTCTCTAATTAACAATTATATATTTTACATATAGTGAGAAGTAAAGCTATATTTATTATATAGTCATTTTAGAAAAAAATAGTAAAAAAAATAGTAAGATTTTAGTAAAAAAATGTATACTTTTAAAATAATGTAAATTCACATAGAGAGCGTACCAATAGCTCAAACAAGCTCGTAATTAACAAGTGAGGTTATGAGAAATATTTAAAATCTTTATCCAGAACACTCCTATCTCCAGACCATGGTTTTGGGCTTATGGCCCACGTCAGTGGGGAGCTAGAATATTCGGACACTAGACCTAAAATATCAACTCAAAAAAAACAGCACTTATTTCAAATGTATATTTAAGAAGAAACTCTGAATTTTTCGGACATGAAAATGTCTTTAAATCCAGCTATCTAACTTAAATAGCTATATGGGACTGAAGTAAATTCAGATCTACCATATTCTAATAGGCTCAGCGTAGCCAAAGCCTTAAAGGTAGAATTATAACCCGAAACTATGGTCTGAAGATAAGAGTGTTCTGGATAGAGATTTTAAATATTTCTCATAACTGCACTTGTTAATTATGAGATTGTTTGAGCTATTGGTACGCTTTCTATGTGCATTTTTGTAACTACAAGCTCATTAAAAGTAATGTCACGTTATATATGACTTGCTTTTTTAATTATTATAATTTTACCTTTAAGGCTTTGGCTATGCTGAGCCTATTAGAATATGGTAGATCTGAATTTACTTCAGTCCCATATAGCTATTTAAGTTAGATAGCTGGATTTAAAGACATTTTCATGTCCGAAAAATTCAGAGTTTCTTCTTAAATATACGTTTGAAATAAGTGCTGTTTTTTTTTTTTTTTTGAGTTGATATTTTAAGTGTAGTGTCCGAATATTCTAGCTCTCAACTGATGTGGGTCATAAGCCCAAAACCATGGTCTGGAGATAAAAGTGTTCTGGATAGAGATTTTAAATATTTCTCATAACCGCACTTGTTAATTACGAGCTTGTTTGAGCTATTGGTATGCTCCCTATGTGCATTTTTGTAACTACAAGCTCATTAAAAGTAATGTCACATTATATATGACTTGCTTTTTTAATTATAATAATGTAAATTGAAAATGAAGCCAGTGCTAACAACAATTTTGACACCTGTCAACAATTTTCATTGCCCCAAGCTCTTTATTTTATTTTTCAAACAGAAATGAATAATTTAAAGTATTTTGCTGGCATTTATGTACATATCATAATGTATTTTGGTAAAATATGCTAAAAATATAATTTTCCTAAAGTAAAAAAAGTAAGATTTTAGTAAAAAAAATTTACTTTACACTAATGTAAATTGAGAAACAAATCAATGATGTCCACAGCACTTTCTAATTTATTATGAACTTTCTTCTTACGTCTATCTGTATCGAATATTTTTATAATTATGAATAGAAATTTCATTTTGAAAAAAAAAACATTCATTCACTTTCATAATCTCACAAATTATTATTATACTTTTTACAAATGAAACTAAAATTAATATAATATTCAAAGATTAATCTATTTTTAGAGCTAAGTTTGTTAATTGACCAATCAAAAGTTGTAAAACTTGAATTCACATGGCCAATAAAAACTCTATTTAGTTAAAAATTATTTTTTTCTAGGAAAGAGTTAATATAAAAAATATGATAATATAGAAAAGATATCCAAATAATTATTAAATAGATAAAAATAGACATAAAAATGGCATCTTATCTTACATCACTGGGTTAGTGGTAATATCATAACAATAGTTCATGAAAAAAGTTTTTTACCTTCACAGAGAACATGTAAAAAGCAATTATTTTTGAAAAAGATTGAGTATATGTGCATACACATGCTGTCAGATTAATATTAGTTTATCCATCTGCTTTCTTGTTTTATTGGTTGGGTGTTGGGCTTTCATGCAGCTGCTTCATCAGCAAGGAGAAGTACATTGCTCAGTCATTCTTTTAAATTGTAGTTGTTGACTGATGTTTGGCTATTAAGAAGGCCAGGTTAACATACAATGTCTACAGTTTCATGCAGGAGAGTGAAATTTATTTTCGGTGCTTTAGCATGACATTACATTGAACATGGTCACTGAAACATTCTGAGTTCATTATCTAGCTGGGCACAAATAAAATATAGTGAAATGACTACTGAAGTAACTAAGCCACAATGCAGAGTTCCAAGTAAAAAACGAAAAAGGTTGAGTATATGTGAATAAGCATAATCAATAATGCATAAGAAGAGCTAAAATATAAATTGCTAGCTTTTTAGACCTAAAGTTCATTGTATAGCTCACTCAAGAATTTCAGGAATTTCAACTTATTAGCAAGCCAATGATTTATTTTGAACACAAATAAACTAGTAATTTTTAATTAATGATTTCACCAAATTTATAATTAATTCTATATAAAGTTTTACAGATAACAAACATAACATCGGAACAATACTTAATGGGGGGGGGTATTTTGTTAACATTTTAATTAATACATTGGATGGAATAATAATAGTTAAAAGAATTTTAACATTATGTATTGTTCATGACAAATATAAAAAAAAATATAAATGGATAATGAATTTGGCTGTAAAATCTGCATTTTTTATTTTTTTTACGTTTAAATAAACTCAGTCAACATTAATGTTTGTGTGTGTGTATATATATATATATATATATTATGAATCAGTTAGCTTTTCAACCCAACTGTTTCACCTACTATATATGCTATATAGTAGTATTCATACATATATAGATACACCAATCCTCACATATTTATTAATAATGATCTAAATAAATCCCGCCTAAATTTAAATGTAAATAATTCAATCATGTATGTGTGCATATATGTTTAAATAGTTACTGAAATATTCATTTATATAATCATGATACCAAAATACGCACATATATATTATTAATAATTACAAAGTGAAAAACTAATTGTATGTGCAACTTTAGACTGCGTATATGCAAGAATATAAATGTTAATAGTTTATAAAACATTTTGTTTTCTACAATTTTATATATTTTTTTTAAATTATATATTTCAAAATTGTATAATTCTGCATATATTGGTAAATTAGAATGGTCAGGTTACATATATAATAAAATGTTTTCCAAATCTTAGATTTGTTTTTCTGGACACACGGTCGCCAGTATAATTAATCTTTACTGATATTAGATTAATTAAAAATGTATATTTAGAATAAAACTTAGAAAACTGAATAAATTATGGCCTGTGAATAGTTTTTTTTTACCTATTTAAGATTTAACACAGCAGGCTCCTGCTATAATTGGTTACTATCGTACGAGCCAGGAAAACATTTATAAGAAAATAAAATAATGAAAGAGAGGGGGGATAAAATATAAAAGTATTGGCAGCCATCTTTCAAACTTACTTGGTTAAATTAATCACAGACTTAATTAGAGGGCTTTCTAAAATATATTTGTAATAAAGTGAATAACCAGCATGTCAGGATAGAGTGGGCTCGAAATCTAGCCTTCTGCCTGGCTAACAGCCATCTAAGCCAAAACAGTATGAGTTGACCACTGCCAGAACCTAAGGGATGTCACGCCATTCAAAGAACATGCCAGTACAAAGAAAAATCAAGATAAACAATGGTAATTACTTCTTCCATTTTAAAAACTTCAACTAATTCCAAATTTAAATGCTAGCTTAACCTTTAAATTAATGGCCATCTTAATATTGAAAATGAAAATTATGTATATTTTGTTTTATAATTTTAATTTGAAAACTCACCTAAATTATCAATGTAATAGCTGTATTTAAATCCTAAAGCCTTTCTCTGATTTTAAAACTGATATATAAATATAAATGATATAATAAAAGAAACTAATATAACTGATATAGATTTAACTGATACAAATTTAATTGATAAAAATGATTTACCTGATATAAACAAATTATTGAATGATTTTAAAATATTGAATGATTTAATGGGTTTGAGTTGATTTAAACTCATCTATAAATGGATTATGGTTTATCTAAAATACGCGCATTAACACACATCTTTATTAATATAATTGTATGATTTTTATGTTTTGGTTTACTCGCAACCTAATGTTTGATTTAGTTACGTATTAATTTGACTATAAGTAATTATATGATGTCTGTTTCAATTAGTTATAACGTAGAAATTAAATGTGGTTATAAATTTAATAACATATAAAATACAATTAGCTAGTTTTAAAGTAATAGTTAAAATTTCTTTGATAATTTACTATTGTCCTAGGTTAATGATAATGTTTGTCGTCATTAATCTTACAGATAGTATTATAAAACTAAATCAATCATATTTTAGCGAACCTCACACAACTTTCTTTTAAAATGAACAATTATCAAATTTCACTTGCTTAAAATTTTATTGTGATTTAAAATGCATTTCTTAAGTTAATCTATGCCAAATCTTATTATTATTTAGTTACGTTATCTTGTTTATGCTATAAAACTTCAAAACTGAGCTTTATTCTTAAATTAAACTATTAGCGAGTATTAGATAAAGATTTGCTCGCATATATATATATATATGAAATAAAAAGATCTGTTTTGGAAAGGATAAAATGGCTAGAATTAGATTTGCTTTTTAAGTTGGTATTTTAAATAAATATTTAGTTAAAGTGATAAAAAACACAGCATAAATCTATAAGTTTATATTTTAATTCCATATATGCTGTAATCCTCCTTAAGCTAATTAAATCAAAGCCTATATAGATAGCTTTACTATTAAGAGTACTGTAACATGGACTGATGGGGGTAGTTTCATGAAAGAAACTTGTATTTTAGCATCTTAATTGTTAAATATGATTATCTAGTCAGTGGTACATATGTGTCCTTACGAAACGCTATGGCATATTTTCTTATTGCTGAATTTCTTTAATGGTCACATGTCATTGCACTGTACCATTACGTTTGGTTCTGGCAATTATTTTCTTCAGATGGTGACTGGTATAAGCCAACCCATTCTGCATTCTTGTGGTAGAGTGTGAGACTCACTCAGAGCATAAGACTTCCACACTCTGTTTATTTTAAACTGAGCATGAGACTCATCCAGAGTGTAAGACTCCCATATTCTTATATAAATTGCTCGATTAGCTGAACTAAAATGGCCTCCAATACCACAGCAATGAGAATCAGTCCCAGGTAACCGTTACCCGGTAAAAATCCCATGAATAAGAAACATATAAGATGCAATAAGACTCAGAATTATATGTTTTTCTTCATGCACTTGTATCTGAAGTCTAACTTCCGTTAATAAGTTCAACCTGCCATTTTTGTTAATTCAGCATTGATCTGAAAGGGAATCCAATCTAAATAGCATATTACTGTGTAGAGAATATATTAAAGTATTCATGCTAGTGAAATCATGTTAAATTAGGTTCTTTCAAATTTTATTATCACTTTCTCTAATATGGCAAATCTAAATCCTTTATGACATAAACCTGACATAGATAACCATGAGCAAAGACAAATCCTTCTAAATTAAAATTCTGCTCAAGTAAATTTTTACTGTATTATCATTTTATCACCTGCGAGTGATAGAGATATATATGTATAGCCAAATAAATAATAAACTGTAACCTACATACTGTCACCTGCATGTGATATGAGGCTATATATATATATATATATATGTATATATATATATAGAGAGAGAGATAGAGAGAGAGAACGGACATGCAAAACCTCCAAATTTTATTGTGTTAGAAAATTAAAACCACTTATAAGAAAACTATCTTATACACATATATATATATATATATATATATATATATATATATATATATAGCAGTTTGGTTTATATATATATATATATATATATATATATATAAACCAAACTGCTTAAAGCTGTACATCCAAAATTTTCTATTGATAATGCATCACTTACGTGTGAACCCTTTTGAATTGTAATGTATCTGAATCACCTGCATGTGAAATTAAATTTTTACTTTCACTATTGTTATTTTAAATGATTGTTTACATTGAATATTATTAAATTGATTTAAAATTTACTTTGGTTTCTTGTCTTGGTCTTGCTCACCAACTCACTTTAATTAATATTTAGTAATTAGCTTTCTAACTTATTGAAATTTTATATATAATTAATCATGATAAGAGTGCCACATGATACCTATATAGATGTGCTATACAAATTACCCATTGTTACCCATCTTGTGTACTACTGATGAGCTACTGCCGCCATGTGAAGAAGAGAAATTCTGTTGTGATCTCAACAGTGTCATTTGTAAGGTTGTAAGTCTATGAGCAATGGTAGAAGAACTAGGGTTAGGCAAGAGCCATGGCTTCCAACACGGTAAACCTGGTGGGCCTTAGGATGATCTATCAGAGTTCTAGATTTTGTTGCACAAATGCACATATTTGACCATTACAATATATATATATATATATATATATATATATATATATATATATATATATATATATATATATATATATATATATATATATATATATAATACCACATCTTAAAAAAACAACTTAAAATAAACTTAATCTTCTTCTTAGCCAATATTAATTTTTTGCACTTAAATGTTAGAATGGCAAAACTCCAACACAATATATATATATATATATATATATTGTGCCCTTTTCTATAGGTCGATGATGATTATAAATGGTCAATTACTAAAAAATTTTAAAATTAATATTATATAGTATTTAATATTATAAACAATAGTTAAACAGTAAAAGATTAATGTAATATATTTAACAATAAGTATTGTGATGGTGGGGATTGCATCTAGTCCTATATTTTTCTAAATTATTTTTCAAAATTTTATATAATCATTTTAAATAATATAAGTAGCAAATTTATTAATACAGGTAAAACTAGACTAAACACCGGAAATGTCTACGTGACTGTCTGGAATATTCTATGTATAAGCACAAGTTTAAATTAATACTAACAATTAAAATATTTAAATATTATATTATGGAACTGGATGGAATTGTCACACATTATAATAAAAAATAAGATTATACATCTTTATTAATTATTGTTTCAAAATTATTTTAAAAGTAATTAAATTGTAATAGATAATAATTGATTTAAATAATAATAGGTTAATATTTAAGTCTATTACATCACGATTTTAAAACTTTAGAAATTGTCTATAAACCAAAGTAGGGATTGACCAATAAAAAGATAGATCTTGGCAGACAACAGAAATCGTGCCAATTAATTGTATAAACGAGGAGAACAAAAATGTGTTGACTCCAGAGCAGAGGTAAAATTTTAAGCTCTTTAAAATTTCTTTCTTTCTTCAATTTATTAGTCAATTTTATTATAACTTTAATAATATCTTTGAAAGAAACTAACTGACAATTTAAAATCTTCCGAAGAGAATCTAAGAATAAAATTTTAAAAAAAGTTCTCATAATAATGTTTCACTAACTCCACAGTAACCTGCCAGTGGATTTTATTAAGATATAATCTGAATTTTCAATAAAAAATGGATAGATTCTTAAAACCAAGTTATAAATTTTATAATATTCCAAAAATGTTAATGTTATTCGTTGATATAGTTTGTATAGTGTATTACTATGAAAACTGCTTTCGTGTGTATAAAATTAATGAAAGGACATTGTGCGCAAAGTTAATGAATATAATGGAAAATAAAAATAAATATTATTCGTATAAGAATAAATGGACAAAAAAATTTTTTATGAATTGCTTTCTTTAAGATGACTTGAGCAAATACTCCAGAAATAGTTAAGGATCGAAAATGTTGTATATAAATTAATAATGAATGAAAGTGAAATTTACCAGGAAAAACACTTGCCTAGAGAAAAAAAAAATATTTTACAGAGAAATAAATATAATAATTGGATCCATGGAGAATGCAATTGGTACCGTAATGATTAAATAATTGTAGTTCAGCTAGAAATAAAGATGCATCAACGCGCCGAGGTAATATTCGCCCGAACATTAAAAACTTTGTGGGATAACTAAATAAATGTTTTTTTAATAATTTTGAATTAAACATTGAAACTAAAGATCATCTAAACAGTTTACTAAATGAACTAATTTATTTAAAACTTTAATAATCAGAAAGGAGAACATTCGGACAAAGAAGAAATAATAAATATTATGGGACTAACCAAGATTTACCACCAGAAAAATATGTGATTATGGTTTAAATTATTTTCTTTATTAATCTAAGTTAAACATTAAGTTTTAGATAGCGTTAGGGAAACAAATACATTAATTCGCAATATAACATTATATAAAATAATATGTTTTGATTTTGAATGTTCAAATAAAATTGTATGTGTGTGGAAATTTTGTATGTTTGCAATGCTCGAGGAGAAAGAAACCTACTACGAACTCTAATAGGAAGGTAAAGATTATTTTGGTACATTTTATAGTTATTAATGATATAATGTATGTTTTATTTATTTAGACCAGCTGTGAATGGAATGAATGTAATGCAAAAGTTTTATTGTTATAATTATTGTAAAACGCATTTTGAAAAACAACACTCTAAAACACTTTGAGATGTAATTAGATTTTTTAAAAATATGCATACGATAATCATTTAATGTGTTATTAATATAGTTCAATATAACCGATGGTTATGTGATATTTTCTGTTAATTTTTCCGATTGGGATATTTAAGTGTTATTTTAATAAAACATAGATGTCGAACCTACAGTGTAATAAAGCAAGACAAATTGTTCTTATGGAGTAGGGAAATGTTTTTATAGTAGTGAGTTTTGTTTATTGTTTTAAAAGGTAGTTAGTTTTATCGATGTTGGATACAGTAAAAATCTTGAGAGATAGTTTGGGTAGTGACTTGGTAGTACGTGGAGATTCGGAAACCAAGAGGATGTATTAAAAAACTAGGATGCTACAGGGAATGAAATAATAAGTAGTTTTAGATGGTAATCAGCATAGTTAACAAAGCCCTACGACTGTTACACATGTTGTCATGGACAGTGTTATTTTATCTTGCTTGTGAATCTTATTAGATGTTTGGTAAAGCTGAATAAATAGCTGCCACATCATGCTTATCGCCAGGGTTATTAGACAATGAATGTCAGCCTATTCACACTGTTCCATACATTTTGAAGTATATAGTTTGATAAGTTATCTATCTATCTTCCCAATATCCTATACATCTTTCACTATCTTTATCTGTATTTCTTGCAACTACATCGTTATTTGATAAGTCTATTGAAAAGAAACAATAGATATTTTAGAATGTATGTCATGCTGTTATTTGAAATAAGAATAGTTAAGTATTAATGAAGAATAGATTATTATTATTAAAAGAAAGATGCAGATATCCTAAGAAAGGAAGGAGTCAGATAATTATTTTAATTTTTAAGAAATGAACTATAATTTTATAAAAATATATCCAAAGAGAAATATACAAAAATATTAAAAATGATTTAACGTTTTCTTATTGTTGATTATATTTAAAAATATAAGTATTGCATATTTAAAGAATATAATAACATTCGATAATTATAATATATGTGAAACTAAAACAGGTGATAATTAAACCCGTGTTATGGCATTATACATGAGTATGGCTTATGGAATAAATGTATTAGAGTTTACAAGCATTAGAGAACAAACATTATAAGTAGTAATAATATTGGAGCAATATGCAGAGTGACTTATATAGAGTTACAAGAAAATGTAAATTTTTTAGAGAAAAAACCATATTGATTGTAAATTTATAATGTTATCAATGATGTTTATCCACATATATAATTTATAATACGGTAACTTTAATATTAAAAGGTAAAGAATAGTATTACCCATAAAATAGTTAAAATAAGTATTATAATAAACCTAATGAGAAATAAATAAATAACTTATAAAAGGTATAATAATTTAAATTAACTATAAAAGAAATCTAAAAATGTATAATTCAACTATTGTAGTGTAAAGAAAAATGAGGATATCTCTTGTAAATAAATGTAAATAGATTTGTTTGTTTTATCTTAATTTTAATTGTTGTTAATAAAATTCTAAAATTTGTTATTAAAACTTGTGTCTGAGTTTTGTTTTCTCTACATCATTGCATGAATCCACAGGATATGTTTACCGTCATTAAACTAAGTATATACTTGTTTTGCACAAAATATAAATAGAGAAGTATATTTAATCTTAAATATTTATTGATGTTTTTTGTAATTGAATAATTATAAAATTGCATTGCGTTATTGGTCATAAATCCATTTTTATAATAATTTGCTAAATTGTATGCTATTAGTTGCCACTTGCTTCATTTATCAGATTATCTAAACACTGCCACTTACTAATTTATTTTATTACTTAAAGATAAAAAAAAAAGAGGATATTAGATTATTAACTAATTTATTATGGTTATAAATTTGTGATAAAAGAAAAGCTGTACTAGTTAGATTAAACAATGAAGATTGTGATTATTATTATTATTGTTTTATGATTAATCTAATTTCAGAGTAGTAAAATTATGACACAAAATCCCTTATCATATTTTGCTACCTTATTTTAATTTAACCTTGAATAAATTTAAGAACCTGAGATTATTTCATTTGAGCTAGATAATTACTATTATTGTTATTATTGATAAAAGATTGATACTTTAATTGTTAAATGAGTCTTAGTTATTAGAAGTTGCAGAAGTCATAAGAACACTATGTTGTTATTATATGTAATAGTAGTAAAAGGGGGGATAGTGTTCTTATGCCATTGATGTGGTATCCGATGGGATATTATCTCAATGTAGTCTACTTTGTCACCCTTATTTCCACTTCTAGTCTCATGAATTCTGAAATAGTTATTTGAGTTAGTCTAAAACAGAACCTAAGTTAACTTTAAGAAACCTGAGCTAGTAAAGCATTTAATTAAATATCTCATTAATTATTAGAGCTAGAACCCGGTTAGGCAATTTTCACTATCTATTATTTATTTGGGGGGAAGTGGAGTACACATATACACGTAATTACATGTAGGGTGAGAGGGTGGATTGTGGCGTAACGTGGTGGGCTCGATGGGTACATGAGTACACATAATAGAGGGCAGAATATATATATATATATATATATATAAATTATGTGTAAAAGGAAATTATTATTAAGAATGATTGTTTATATTTAAAGTTATTTACTAGATATGTTGATGACTATTTGTTTGTAGTTGTGAATGATAAATTGAAAGTGTTGGTAAATGAGTTTAATTGTTTTGAACCTTCTATGAAAATGTTGTAGAAGGAGGGAAAATTTGTTAAATTAAAATCTTTAAATCTATTGGTGATTAGAAAACATAAATAATAATTGTTTTGTATGTAGTCATTTTGTTAAAAATAAAGTGTTAATGTTTGTAAATAAACATGATAGGTATCATTATGTATCTCATGAAGAAGTTGATTTAAAAATATATTATTATAGATATAAAAAAAATAATTCTAATAGGTAACTTGGCTTAAAAAGGTCAATTTTACAAAGATTATTTGAGTATTGGTTACTCTAATAAATTTATTAATAGTAATATTATTTTTAAAGAATAAAGGAAAATATGATTGTATTTATTTTCCATTTAAATTGCCTTCTTATATAATTCTATGTAAAAATAATAATTTGTTTATAAACATGAAAATTACGTGGAGAAATGGTATTAATTTGAATAATTTATTAAGTAATACAAAGGAAATTTTGATAGAATGACTATTTCTGGAGTAATCTATATTATTCATTGTTTTTTGTAAGAAGATACATATAGGTCTGAGTAGTTTGAGCTTTAATACAAAGAATAAAGGTACATAAAAGTAGGATTATAATAAATAACTTCTGCTTTATATGTTTATGAAAAAGATACAGGCCACATAAGTAATTCTGATGAAGCTAAAGTTGTCTTCTTTGAAAGAAATTAAATAAAAAGAAGAAGAAAATAATTTTTATTATGAAAAATTTATAATTCTAATGCAGTTAACTTATTTAAAAGTTATTTGAATATTAAGTGTATGGGAGGTGAGTGGAATTGTGAATAATACTAACTTTAAATATGTTGTTATTTTGTAGTTCTATACATTTGAGAAGCCTGCTTGTAGCAATGAAACCATTTGTTGGGTTTTAGACTTTAGTTTTGGATAAATCTGGTTAAATTGTCAATTTAGGATAATTTGATTATATATATGTAATGGTATTATAAATTAATGTCTGTATTTCTTCAAAGGAATATATATCATCATCAATTATTATCAATCCATTGCAGGATGAAGGTCTCTTCAAGTTCAATCTATCTTTTCCTATCTTTAGCTTCTCTTCTCCACATCACCCCTGCACACTTTCTTATTTCCTCCACCCATCTCACATCTGGTCTCTTTCTCGGTCTTTTACAATCTCTTGGAATCCAGTTTAAATTTTCAATTGTCCATCTGTTATCACCTCTTCTAACAATATGTCCAGCCCAACTCCACTTCTGTCTTTTAATTTTTGGAATGTAGTCAGTAATATCTGTTTGTTCTCTTACACATACATTGCGTTTTCGATTCCTTCTTGTTATTGCCAACACACATCTCTCCATACTTCTGTGAGAGGACGGAAGTCTCTGTATTGCTCTTCTATTAAGTGTCCAAGTCTCAGATCCATAAGTAAGAACTTGCAAAACACATTTATTAAATACCGTCCTTTTCAAACACATAGGCATATTTCCTTTTAATATCAAGTTATTTCTACCAAAACCACTCCAAACAAGTTTAATTCTATGATTAATTTCATCCATTATATTTCCATCTGTATTAATAATCTGACCAAGGTATATGCAACTGTTAACTTCTTCTAACTCACCATAATCAATCTTTATTTTCATATTTTGAGAAAATCTACTAAACATTACTTTAGTCTTTTTAACATTTATCTTTAGCCCTACTTTCCTACTTTTATCTGACAACTCTTGCTACATTTTCTGTAGCTCTAAAGCATTATTTCCAACAAAACAACTACATCATCTGCAAAATCTAAATGATTTAAATAATCTCCATTTACTTTGACCACTTTAGCTTCCCATTTTAATCCACAAAATACTTCTTGCAGCACTGTTGTAATAAGTTTTGGAGATATGGAGTCATCCTGTCTTACACCCTTTTCAATGTTGATTTTCCTATGATCATTATGTAATCTATTTGTTGCTGTTGCATTTTTATAAATATTCTTCAAAATATGACAATATCCTGGATCTTCACTTTATGATCCAATGCTTTAATCACTGAAGAAATGTTTATAGAATCAAATGCCTTTTCATAGTCTACAAATCTTAAGCATAATGGCAACTCATATTCATTTGTCCTTCCTATAACTAATCTTAATACCTGGATATGATCTACTGTACTAAAACCATTTTTAAATCCAGCTTGTTCTCTTGGTGGGAATCCAGTGTTTTCTGTAGACGAGTTGTAATTATCTTAGTAAAAATTTTGTATAAAACTGATAAAAGACTGATAGGTCTGTAATTTCTAATGTCTTTTTATCAGCTTTTTAAAATATTAATATTAATACTACATTTTTCCAATCATCTAGTACATCTTTATCATTTAGGCATTTGGTATATAACTTTGCTAAAAAAATTTTATTCTTCACCTGCTTCCTTTAATATATCAATTACAATTCCATCATTACCTGGAGACTACCCTTTCTTCATAAATATAATTGCATGTCTCACTTCCTCATTCAAAATTCTGGCAATTTGGAAGATATAATATGTATAGGAGGCAATTGTTCTTTATTACTATATAATTCTTGACAAAAGTCTTCTACAAATTTTATGATGTCATCTTTCTTAGTAATAATGCCATCTTTTTTCTTATTGCAGATATACATTTTCTACCAATACCAAAATGTTGTTTTACACTCTTTAAACTTTTATTCTCTTCTACAGCTTTTCTTGCTTGTTCACAATTATACTTTCTTATATCATTTTCAACTTTTTCCCACACCATTTTACAAAATTCGAGATATTCAATCTTTTTTAATGCATCATTGTTGTATATCCTCATGTTCCTTCTTTTCTTCATAAATTCTCTAGTGTCAGTAGAAATTTTATTGGTCAATTGCTGCTTTTTTATACCAGCCATCTTTGTTGCAGTTTTTAAAAGTGTATCACTTATTTTTCTATTAATATCATTCAAATCTGAATCATGGTCAAAATCTACTAATACTTGAAACCGATTTGTAAGTTCTAATTGATACTCATTAGAATGTTTCTGAAGATTAGGAATGTCAACTGTAAATATTGTTTTCCTTAATAATTTTTGTCTCTCTAGTTTTGCATTAACACATATCTTACATCTTACTAATCGATGATCATTTCCTGTGTTAAATTTATTAAGAACATTACAATCTTGAAATATGTATTTTGGGTTAGTCAAAATATAATCCAATTTTGCCATATCTTCATTTGGATGCTTACATGTCCATTTCCTTTTAACAGCATTTTCATTTTTCATTTGTTTACCAATTCTAGCATTAAAGTCTCCCATAACAATTTTAAAATGTTGTTTACTCTGATAAAAAGCCTTTTGTACATCCATATAAAAATCTTCTATAACTTCATCACTATGATAACTTGTTGGGGCACAAACCTGAATTATCTGCATTTGGTATCTGCTATTAATTTGTAAAACTAATCTTGCCACTCTGTCTGATAAACCATCAATCTCCACAATATTATTCTTCCATTTTTTATTTATAATGAATCCTACTCCACTTGTATTTCCAATATTTGTGCCTTTATAGTAGAGTATATGTCCACTTTTTTTAAATCAATTGTTTCTTCACCTTTTCTTCTAACTTCACAAAGTCCAATAATGTCCAATTTAATATAAGACAGTTCTTCTTCTAACTCTTGCAATCTTTCTTCACTTGAAAGTGATCTGCAGTTGTAAGTACCTAAATAAAAAAGTCATCATCAAATGGCAGCCTGAGTCCACTATCAGGGAATTCTTATCACCCTCTGCCTTCAGCCACCAATGGCTATCTGGGTTGGTGTCTTTACTGCCTCCTGGGAAGAAGGGCCATGATTTATTTTTGTCTGTCATGATTGTATATATTCAAAAAATATTCTTAAACTCAGAGGTAAAAAGCCAAAAACTCACCACACTGGCTAATGCGTTTTGGTGAGCAGCCCATCCACATTCGTATACTTTATGAATAATCACATAGTAATAACAGCTTCAATGACAAGAACATGTGGAGTGGACATTAGAAATTTGTCCTGCTCAGTTTTTTTAAGGCCTCCAAGAAGAATAAATAAATATATATATATATATATTGTAACGGGAGAAAGATCTTTGAGATTCGCATATACTGACCCCGGGGGCGCCACTAGTCCAAAAAAAAGAACTAGACATTTATTTTAGGGTGGACAGGATATGCGAATCAAAAGGGCATTGAACTACACTCAGGGAGGGACAAGATATCTTAAATATTATTTAGACAGTTAAGAAATCAAAGCACAAAGACAAACGTCAGCCAAATAAATTTAAACAATTTATTAATTTTAGAAGTTAGACAATATAGTAAACACATCTAGCCATGAATATAAAAGTGACTTATGTTAACATACGTATATTTACCAGAGAGTGCACAAAAGTATGACAAACATGAAGACATTAAACATTTTGGCTATAAAATTCTCTCCCTTAAAATATAAGAGATGGTTAGGATAATATCTTCCTGCTCACCAATTGTAAAATTACAAAAACAAACAACAACCCTAGCTTCCTGAATCAGGGATAATAAAACAGTTACTGTCCCACCGGAAATCGATGTAACCAGCGCAAACGTCCGAGCAGTAATATTCTAATTACTAACGTTAAAATGCCGCAGGACTGCTGCGCGTAATACTACATTCAAAGTAAACATGGTTGATCTCACTCACAAGACACCAAAAGATATTTGATTACAATCTTACATAATCCACAAAGAAATGACTACTTTCAGACAACCCGAAAAAATAACTTAACAAATAGCCAGCAAAAAGATTTTGTTGTTTGCACAAAAAGAGCATAGAAAACATGCTTTAAAGATTCCTTATTTTACAACTAAGGGCAGGTGAATAAATAAAGACTACAAAAACTGCCAATGCATTTTGTAATAGTTAACAAAATAATCAGGTATATTTTACAACTAAGAGCAGGTGAATAAATAAAGACTACGAAAACTGCCAATGCATTTTGTAATAGTTAATGAAATAATCAGGTATATATTAAACATATAAAATACAATTTTCTAATGCACCCTCTGATAAACAAAAATTGCAAACAAACTTGGAATCTTAAAACTAAGATTCCAAGACACACTTTAAATACTAGAAAAGAGTACATACAGATAATAAATAATTAAAAAAAACAACAATTAATACCATTTTAAAACATATTTATCATTAGATTGAGTGGAGATTTAATTAAACACAATTTATTTACCCTGGCTAGAATAGGAAAAAAGTTTAGCTTATGGTAAGGCAGAGTTCTAGTGATTTAGTGATGAGTGCACAC
Organism: Epiperipatus broadwayi; assembly: GCA_028023455.1. NCBI lineage: Eukaryota > Metazoa > Onychophora > Udeonychophora > Euonychophora > Peripatidae > Epiperipatus > Epiperipatus broadwayi. The sequence goes on along the minus strand of JAQFVV010006213.1, from coordinate 9,136,975 downwards.
TTTTGACAATAGTTCATCTTTCAGATCATTTGACAGTGGCAAGGTAGAGGCAGTGTTTATTTTAGAGGTTCATGGCATGACTGAAGAAGAGCTGGTAGGTGTGGGTCCATCCTTTGTTTAAATTAGCAAGACATTCTAATGATGGCAAAACTCACAGCATTGGATTTTGACATCTTGCACACCAACAAAGTTTGTCAATAATTATTTAAGTTTTTAGTAGGAATTAAACATCCGAACAGCTACTCACAATGGTATCTCTTTGCAGGCTATAATCCAAGTGTGTATTTAATAATGAATCTCTTCTCTCTCCAAATATTGGCAGGCTATCCTTGCCTTGCTACATTTCCTGCGCAAAACTTTCATTACTGTCCTTTCTATATTCCAGGCAGGACAAATATTAATTTCCCACTCAATCTAATTTAAGACTTCCAACCAGAGATAATTGAAACAAAAACGACAAACACAAAACTAAATCTCCGCTTTTTTTAGAATTAACTTTAAAAATAATTACAATAAAAGCAACAGGAATATATAATTAGAAAGATTGTCTGTTTTTAATCAAATTGATTAAAACAGGCAGTGAAAGTAAAATTGATTTAAAAATCAATTTTATAAACATTAAATAATATACTTTAAATATAAATGTGTATGTGTTTTAAATAATAATAAAAATTTTAGCATTAGACATTTAATGAAAACGAAGCTGTTCTTCTTTTATTAATTTTAGTAATAAAACCATTGAATCGGAAATCAATCCAGCTCAATATATATATATATATATATATATATATATATATATATATATATATATATATATATATATATATATATATATATCATCATTATCAACCATTATCAATCCACAGCAGGATGAAGGTCTCTCCAAGTTTAATCCATCTTCTCCGATCTTTAGCTTCTCTTCTCCCCATCACCCCTGCATACTTTCTTATATCATCCATCCATCACACATGTGGTCTCTTCCTGGCTCTTTTAAAATTTATTGGAATCCAGTTTAAAATTTTAATTGTCCATTTATTATCATCTCTTCTAACAATATGTCCAGCCCAACTCCACTTCAATCTTTTAATTTTTTCAATGAGATCAGTAACACCTACTTGTTCTCTTACCCATACATTGTGTTTAAATTTCTTCTTGTTACTCCCAACATACATCTCTCCATACTTCTTTGAGTGGTCTGAAGTCACTGAATTGCTCTTCTATTAAGTGTCCAAGTCTCAGATCCATAAGTAAGAACTGGTAAAACACATTTGTTAAAAACCTTCCTTTTCAAACACATAGGCATATTTCCTTTTAGTATCAAGTTATTTCTACCAAAAGTATTCCAACCAAGTTTAATTCTATGATTAATTTCATCCATTATGTTTCCATCTGTATTAATAATCTGACCAAGGTATTTGTAACTGTTAACTAATTCTAATTCATCATAATAAATCTTTATTATCATGTTTTGAGCAAAACGATTAAACATTACTTTAGTCTTTTTAACATTTATCTTTAGTCCTACTTTCCTACTTTCATGTGATAATTCCTGCAACATTTCCTACAGATCTGAAGCATTATTTGCAAAAACAACTACATCATCTGTGAAATCTAAATGACTTAAATACTCTCCATTTACTTTCACTCCTTTAGTTTCCTATTTACTTCATGCAGCACTGCTGTAAAAAGTTTTGGAGATATGGAGTCACCTTGTCTTACACCTTTCTCAATGTTGACTTTCCCAGTGTCATTATGTAATCTAATTGTTGCTGTTGCATTTTTATAAATATTCTTTAAAATATGACAATATCCTGGATCTATACCTTGATGACCTAATGCTTTAATCACTGAAGAAATGTTTATAGAATCAAATGCCTTTTCATAATCTACAAATCCTAAGCATAATTGCAACTCATATTCATTTGTCCTTTCTATAACTTTTTTCAATACCTGGATATGATCTACTGTACTAAAACCACTTTTAAATACGGCTTGTTCTCTTGGTTGGTGGAAATCCAATGTTCTCTGTGGATGAGTAGGAATTATCTTGTTAAAAAAATTATATAAAACTGATAAAAGGCTGATAGGTCTGTAATTTCTAATATCTTCTTTATCACCTTTTTTAAATATTAATATTATTACTGCATTCTTCCAATCATCCGGTACATCTTTATCATTTAGACATTTGTTATATAACTTTGCTCATTTTTTTTCTATTTCTTCACCTGCTTCTTTTAATATATCAATTATAATTCCATCATTACCTAAAGCTTTTCCTTTCTTCATACATTTAATTGCATGTTTCACTTCTTCATTTAAAATTCTGGGCAATTTGGAAGATGTAATAGATATAGGAGGTACTTGTTCTTTATTATTATATAATTTTTGATAAAAATCTTCTACCAATTTCATGATGTCATCTCACCTTTTAGTAATAATTCCATCTTTTTTTTCTTATTGCAGATATAAATTTCCTACCAATATAAAATGTCATTTTACATTCTTAAGACTTTTATTTTCTTCTACAGCTTTCCTTGCCAGTTCACAGTTATACTTTCTTATATCATTTTCAACTTTTTTCCACACCATTTTACAAAATTCGAGATATACAATTCTTTTTAATGCATCATTTTTGTATATCTTCATATTCCTTCTTTTCTTCATAAATTCTCTAGTCTCAGTAGAACTTTTATTGGTCAATTGCTGTTTCTTTCTACCAGCTATCTTTGTTTCAGTTTTCAAAAGTGTATCAGTTATTTTCATATTAATTTCATTGAAATCTGAATCACGTTCAAAATCTACTAATACTTGAAACCGATTTGTAAGTTCTAATTTAAATTAATTAGAATGTTTCTGAAGATTAGGAATATCAACTGTAAATATTGTTTTTCTTAATATTTTTTGTCTCTAGTTTTACATTAACACATATCTTACTTCTTACTAATCGATGATCACTTCTTGTGTTAAATTTATTAAGAACATTACAATCTTGAAATATGTATTTCCTGTTAGTCAAAATATAATCCAATTCTGGTGTACCTTCATTTGGATGCTTCCTTGTCCATTTCCTTTTAACATTTTTCTCAAAAAAAGAATTCATAAAATAAAGTTTTTCTTTTTCTGCAAACTCCACAAGTCTATGTCCTCTATCATTTCTATTACCATAACCAAAATTACCCACAGCACTTTCATCTTTCATTTGTTTACCAATTCTAGCATTAAAGTCTCCCATAACAATTTTAAAATGGTGTTTACTCTGATCAAAAGCCTTTTGTACATCCATATAAAAATCTTCTACTACTTCATCACTATGAGAACTTGTTGGGACATAAACCTGAATTTTCTGCATTTGGTATCTGCAATTAAGTTGTATAACTAATCTTGCCACTCTGTCCGATACACCATCAATCTCCACAATAATGTTCTTCCACTTTTTATTTATAATGAATCCTACTCCACTTGTATTTCCAATATTTGTGCCTTTATAATAGAGTATATGTCCACTTTTTAAATCAATTGTCTCTTCACCTTTTCTTCTAACTTCACAAAGTCCAATAATGTCCCATTTAATATAAGAGAGTTCTTCTATTTCTTGCAATCTTCCTTCACTTGAAAGTTATCTGCAGTTGTAAGTACATAAATAAAAAGTTGTCATCAAATAGCAGCCTGGGTACGCAATCAGGAGATTCTTAGCACCATCCGCCTTCAGCCACCAACCACTGCCTTGGTTGGTGACTTTACAGCCTCCTGGGAATAAGGGCCATGCTTTATTTTTGTCTGTCATAATTGTGTATATGTATTGGGAAAATATTCATCATTTACAAAAACATTCATTCTGCCTTATCAGGCACTGAGAAGAAAGACCTTGGTGTTTCTTGATCTTAAACTCAGAGGTAAAAAGCCAATAAACTCATCACACTGGCTAATGCATGTTGGTGAGCAGCCCATCCATGTTCGTATACTATATGAATAATCACATAGTAATAACAGCTGCAACGACAAGAATGTATGGAGTGGAGATTAGGAATTTTCCCTGCTCAGTTCCTTTAAGGCCTCCAAGAGGAATCAAAGGTTCTCCTTACAGTTAATAGCAAAACTCCTTTCTGCAGCCATTTATATATATATATATGTTTAATCATAAGATTATATATATATATATATATATATATATATATATATATATAATCTTATGATTAAACATTAGTAAATACAGTAATCAAAAATTTTAAAAAGTACAAAATATATAATCATTACTTAGGAGTGATTTTGACTATCCTCATACTCTTTATCAACTAATACTTTTAAACATTAACATTCCTATAATTCTATGATTTTAATATTTGCTGCCTTCCTGTTGTTTAAGTCTTGCTTGTATTTATATATTATCTAGCTTCTTTTATATTTTATTGTTATTTCTTTCAATCTGCAATATTTTTACATCATTATAATTGAAATTAAAACTTATAATTGCATGATTTATTATGTTCATAAAAAAAAGGAAGGTAATAAATGATCAGTTGACAAAGACTATCAGGATAGTCAAAATGATCCTAAGTGACAATTATATTTTTTTACTTTTCAAATTGTTTGATTACGGTATCTATTAATATTTAATTATAAGGTTATACATATATATGAAATTAACTTTTTATAATCATACGTGCTCAGACTGTCCCAATATAAAAGTTAATGAAAAAACTTCAATTGTTTGAAATTGAAGCTGCATAAATTTAAAACATAGACTATTTGTAAAATTATTAGGAAAAGCATTAATTTGTAGACAAAATGGAGATTTTTTTAATGTTGATGTTTAAGAATTGGTCAGATATTTCTAAATCCATTATGTAATGAACACTAATTCTATGGAATGGGTGGATAATAATGAGTTAAATTAAAAACCAAAACTAGCAGATACATATATAGGATGAACTTTAAACAATAAAATAATGAGTGAAAATTGATATAAATCTTTTAAAAGTTATTTGAATGATAATTATTTTAAATGGTGTAAAGACAATATTATGGACAATATTTAAGCTTTAATCTACCATTTTATACATTCAACTTATACATTTAAACTACTTAATTTAACACTATTATTTATTTATTGTTTTGTATTACTTTAATTAATAAAGTAATCTAACCGGACCTGCACGATGGCCGCTAGAATCACTGTTTCTGTGTTAGCACACAGAACATACAGGGTAAGGGCCTCCAAAGCAGATGCCATTTTTTCTGCCGCTAGGTGACGCTGTTTATCATGCGTATGCACAGGAACCTTCCACAAGCTAGCTGGCAGCTTACATCATCTGCTACCAAGAACCCAGGTGGCACTGATTGCCATAAACACATCTAGCTTATGTGTCTTCTGCTATCAGAAACTCCCAAGATAACCCACTAAGCGGTGCTGTTTCTCCATGTGTACACATGGAAAAAGAGCAACCTCTAAATGCCTTCTTGCTAGCGTTTATGAACATAGTACTTAAAACTTTCATGGCCTATAATGTACAGGGTGAATAATTTATAAGTCAGAACTATTTAAATATATGGTCAAACGTAATAGTTTTACTTTCTATTTCACCATTTCATGAATCGATGTATTTTTAAATTATGACTTTTTAAAAAGCGATCTGATTTTTTAATTATTTACTATAAAAGTGTTTTTTTTTTTTTTTGTAAATAGAAAGAAAGGTAATATCGGTCTGTGTTTTTTTTTTTTTTTAAAAAAAGCTAATTTTTTTTTTCTACGGCAGTATTTCTTTCAAAAGTGTATTATTTTAAAAGATTATTGTGTGTAAAACTTTTTTTTACACTTTCAATTAATATTTTCAATAAATTTTAAAGATATACAAATTATAGTTCAGTTTATAGATTACTATTTCGAAAAATAAAGTGTTATTTGCGTGCTGTTTATTCACAAGCAATAATTTCAAGATCTGTTTATCAAAACTTCCTTTCACAATAATATTCAAAGCATAAATATTAATTGAAATCGTATTTTAAATTTTAGAATCATTTTAATAACTAAAAATGTCATATACTCACAAGATAATTTCAAAATAGTAGGTTTAATAAGTATGAAAAAAATAAGATATTATACAGAGTCAGAAAAAAAAAAGATTTAGAGCAAAATATATATGCATTTAATATCTTTATTGATGGTTGGAATTTAAAAAGTTTCTTTCAAAACTGATGCTCGTGTTAGGCTTGTATACTGTTAAAATTAAAACTATTAGTCCTCATAAATAATTTGGAAGACATTGCCTGTCAAAATTGGATGATCATTGAAAATTATATATGATCTTAATAGCCTAAAATTCAGAAGCCTGATAGTACTGTCTTTGCCAGTGCATTGTTTCTTTCTTTCATTATCGATACATAAGTAAGAATAAGTAAAACACATTTATTAAAAATCTTCCTTTACAAACACATAGGTATATGTTCTTTTAGTATCAAGTTATTTCTACCAAAAGCACTCCAAATAAGTTTTTTTCTATGATTAATTTCATCCATTATGTTTCCATCTGTATTAATAATCTGACCAAGGTGTTTGTAACTGTTAACTTCTTCTAACTCATCATAATCAATGTTTATTTTCATATTTTGAGCATATCCATTAAACATTACTTTAGTCTTTTTAACATTTATCAATAGTCCTACTTTCATCTGATAACTCCTGCAACATTTCCTGCAGCTCTGAAGCATAAATTGCAAAACACAAGTACATCATCTGCAAAATCTAAATGACTTAAATAATTTCCATTTACTTTCACTCCTTTAGCTTCCCATTTTAATCCACAAAATAATTCTTTCAGCACTGCTGTAAAAAGTTTCAAAAATTTGGAGTCACCTTGTCTTACACCCTTCTCAATATAGACTTTAATAATCTTTGTTAAAAAATAAATTTACTGATAAAGATTTCATAAGATTTTTTCAATCAGCTTCTAAAAGCTTATAACTAAATCATCTAATTCATTCCCAGACAGAATTATTTAGACTGCAAGTGAGACTTTGTTAAGAGAAAGCAAAATTATCCTGGAAAATGAGACACAAACAATACAAATCTAACATCACTTATGTTGAGTGAAAAATCTATTAAATCTTAAACTAGATAAATCTATAAGCATTCTTCCTGCTAACAAGAGCAATATAACATTTGTAAATGGATAATAGTAATTATGATACAATAAGAGATTCTCCCAACAGACTAAAAGTCACATACTAGATATGAATCACAGCTGTAAATATTATTCAGAAAGCATCCCGGATCACAGCTATTTCAATGATTCAGAAAAAATTAGATTGACATATTTTGGCAAAAATTCCACATCTTTGTGGTCATCTAAAATCAATAAAGGCCAGGTTCCAATAACATCTATTGTTAATTCTGAAAACTCACTGTATCAAAAATCCTAATGTTCTGCAAAAGCTAAATGACTTAAATAATCTCCATTTACTTTCACTCCTTTACCTTCCCATTTTAATTCATAAAATATTTCTTGCAGCACTGCTGTAAAAAGTTTTGGACATATGGAGTCACCCTGTCTTACACTCTTCTCAATGTTGACTTTCCCAGTATCATTATCTAATTAATTGTTGCTGTTGCATTTTTATAAATATTCTTTAAAATATGACAATATCCTGGATCTATACCTTGTGATCCAATGCTTTAATCATTCTAGAAAAGTTTATAGAATCAAATGCCTTTTCATAATTTACAAATCCAAAACATAATGACAACTCATATTCATTTGTCCTTTCTATAACTTCTCTCAATACCTGGATATGATCTCCTGTACTAAAACCACTTTTAAATACAGCTTGTTATCTTGGTTGGGGGAAATCCAATGTTCTCTGTAGGCGAGTTGTAACTATCTTGGTAAAAAAATTGTATGTAACTGATAAAAGGCTGATAGGTCTGTAATTTCTAATATTCTCTTTATCACCTCTTTTAAATATTAATATTAATACTGCATTCTTCAAATCATCTGGTACATCTTTATCATTTAGAGATTTGGTATATAACATTGCTAAAAAAAAATTGAATTTTTTCTCCTGCTTTTTTTAATATATCAATTATAATTCTACCATTACCTGAAGTCTTTTCTTTCTTCATATAACTAATTGCATGTCTCACTTCTTCATTTAAAATTCTGGATAATTCAGAAGATATCATAGATATAGGAGGTATTTGTTTTTTATTTTTATATAATTCTTGATAAAAGTCTTCTATACACTTCATGATGTCATCTCTCTTTTTAGAAATAATTCCAGCTTTTTTTATTGCAGATATGAATTTTCTACCAATATCAAAATGTTGTTTTACACTCTTGAGACTTTCATTCCCTTCTGCTGCTTTCCTTGCTAGTTCACAGTTATACTTTCTTATATCATTTTCAAATCTTTTCTGCATCATTTTACAAAATTTGAGATATTCAATCCTTTTTAATGTATCATTGTTGTATATCTTCATATTTCTTCTTTTCTTCATAAATTGTTTTGTCTCAGTAGAAATTTCATTGATCAAGTACTGTTGCAGTTTTTAAAAGTGTATCAGTTGTTTTCATATTAATTTCATTCAAATGTGAATCATATTCAAAATCTACTAATATTTGAAATCTATTTGTAAGTTCTATATTAAATTCATTAGAATGTTTCTGAAAATTAGGAATATCAACTGTAAATATTGTCTTTCTTAATAATTTTTGTCTCTCTAGTTTTGCATTAACATGTATTTTACATCTTACTAACCATTGATCACTTCCTCTGTTAAATTTATTAAGAACATTACAATCTTAAAATATGTATTTTCTGTTAGTCAAAATATAATCCAATTCTGCTGTACTTTCATTTGGATGCTTCCATGTCCATGTCCTTTTAACATTTTTCTCAAAATAATTCATAATATAAAGTTTTCCTTTTTCTGCAAACTTCACAAGTCTCTCTCATTTCTATTACTATAACCAAAATTATCTCCAGCACTTTCATCTTTCATTTGTTTACCAATTCTAGCATTAAAGTCTACCATAACAATTTTAAAATGTTCTTAACTCTGATCAAAAGCCTTTTATGTATCCATGTAAAAATCTTCTACTACTTCATCACTTTGAGAACTTGTTTGGGCATAAACCTGAATTATCTGCATTTGGTATCTGCTATTAAGTTGTATAACTAATCTTGCCACTCTGTCCAATATACCATCAATCTCTACAATGTTGTTATTCCACTTTTTATTTATAATGAATACTACTCCACTTGTATTTCCAATATTTGTGCCTTTATAATAGAGTACATGTTCACTTTTTAAAACAATTGTCTCTTCACCTTTTTTTCTAACTTCACAAAGTCCAATAATATCCCATTTATATAAGACAGTTTTTCTTCTACCTCTTGCAATCTTCCTTCACTTGAAAGTGATCTGCAGTTGTAAGTACCTAAATAAAAAAGGCGTCATAAAATGGTAGCCTATGACCACAATCAGGGGATTCTGAGCAGCCTCTGCCTTCAGCCACCAACTGCTGCCTTGGTTCGTGACTTTACAGTCTCCTGGGAATAAGGGCCATGATTTATTTTTGTCTGTCATAATTGTATATATATTGGAAAAATATTTATCATTTACACAAGCATTCATTCTGCCTTATCAAGCAACTGAGAAGAAAGTCCATGGTGTTTCTTGATCTTAAACTCAGAGGTAAAAATCCAATAACTTCATCGTGCAATGTGTGTTGGTGAGCAGCCCATCCATGTTTATATACTATATGAATAATCACATAGCAATAACAGCTGCAATGACAAGAACGTATGGAGTGGACATTAAGAATAATTGCCTTGCTCAGTTCTTTAAGGCCTCCAAGAGGAATCAAAGGGTTTCCTTTCAATTAATAGCATGACAAGAAATTTGTAACCTCCTGAGAGTAGACAATTTCTTGCATTAAATCAAATATTAATGATTAATCAAAGTAAATTATAGTTTATTAGTTGATATTGTGAAATTGGCAAATATTTAAGTGTCTCTGTTGGGTGATATATATTATAATTTGTCTATTTAGAAATTCATTTATAGATTCATTAAACCACCTAACTACTCCCAAACATTATATTAGAAAATCTGTAGAGATTCTAACTAATAAATAAATTCAAGTATATTTATTATCTCCTTTAAGTTTGCCACTGTTTTCTGTTTGGTCACAATCCCATACATTAATTATTGTTGAAATCTACCGAAAAATGATATAATACATCATAATGACACTTCTAGAGATATCATTCAGGTATAGATCCAATATATTGTCATATTTTAAAGAATATTTATAAAAATACAACAGCAACAATTATATTAGATAATGATACTGGGAACATCAACATATTAAAGTAATTTCCTTTAGTAAATTGAAAACATTTTTATAAAGCATATTTATATATATTATTTGAAGTATATTTTTACTATTTAATGTAATGGGTGCTTTATAATTAACAATTTTATAATTAATGAATATAAATAAATATAAGAAGTAATTTTCTTTTGATTGGTATGTTAAATAATTATAATTTCTTTGTTCCTAATATGAAAGATACTTTCTGTATCTTTTTTCGTATCATTAATTTGAATTATTTGAAAGTAAGACAAAAGAGTTACTAATGAATAATATTTTTACCTAATTTTTTATATTGTTAGGTTCAACACTAAATGATCTTAAATATCATAAGAATTAAGAGGTTATTAAATGTTTAGGTATTTAACTTTTATTGTTACATAATTAGATATGAATGAAAGTTTTATTTTGTATATTATTATCTTTAAAATGAATCACAAATTATGCTTCACCCTTCCCTAATGCTATTTGAGGATGTTTGTAATTTTTATTTTTATGAGATCAGTCAAATAATTTAAATATTTAAGTTCAAGAATACAAAAATTGGATTACAATAGTTGTAGGCTACATAATTGCCCAGTCGCAAAATTAAGGTATAGCTGCAGTACAAGTTATAAATGAAAGTGTATGGAGAAGTCCAAAGATACTAAACCATTTTAATAGCACTTTATAGTAAAAACATTTACTGAGCGTATTGGATTTCTAACTTTGAATGCTCATATTTTAATTTAAAACAATTAGGGAATGAATAATTTTAAGAAATTTTCAGGAGAAAAAAAGAAAACAGACAAAGAAAATCTTTGACCATTGATCCTTTATTATTAATCTGAGCTAGGATGAAATAGTGAATGTCCATGCCTTATTCACTCCAATTTTATTTAAGTATAAATTTGGTTCTTAACTACTGGAGGCATTCAATCAAGAGCATGATGTGCAGTGCTAAATATTCAAGAAATTAATGTTTGTCTGTGTATGGGAGAGGGAGAATCAATGGTCTGGCATTCGGTCAACTCAAATACAATTACTAGCTTTTTAATAACAGTGATTTTAATATACATCATTAGACCTGAAATTATCTTGACTGCTATAAAACAGACTTATCTTCTGATAGATTTTCATCTCACCCAAAGCAATGTCATTCTGATTGTAATGCTTTGCATAAGTCTCATTTATTAAGTCAAAGACTTATGATTTGGAGGTGAATAACACAGGTGATGAATGAACATATAAAAATTTTGCAGTTTTAATTTTAATAAAGAATAACTATTGATAAGCAAATATTGTATAAAAACAAAAATAAATGAATTTAGGAAAAGTTACTGATTTTAGCTTTTTCAGAATTTCAAAATATGATATACATGTATATACAACATCCCATTAATCGTTAAATCCTCCAGCCAGATAGTTGATTAATAAAATCTCAAAATATCTAGTCAACATACCATTGCAGTCAAATTCCTTACTACAGTAAGTGTTTCAATTCAAATAAGTCTTTAGACTATTCTGGAGATACAAAAACAGTCCCAAGCATTATACATATTGACTTGAAAACAGGAAATGTTTATCTGAAAATTTGTAATGATAGGGATTTTACCTGTAATTAAATATTGAACTATTTCCATCATCTGTTATTAAATATGAAATATATTAATTATGAAATATTTTAAAAGATATCAAACTTTATTTAAACTTTTGAATACATTCAACTGTTAGCAAAGCATACAGATTAATTTATTACAACATTTTGAGTGCTGTTTTTTTTCTCATCTCTTCTTCAAATGTTACTAGCTTTACCAGTGACAATAGTAGCAAGGAAATTGAACATTGGATTTATAGTTTTGTGAATTTAAGGTAATGTCTGCTCTTACTAATTAGGCTATTCTGAAAAATCAAGTCACTAGAAATTTTATATATTTATCTATGAAGATTCTCTTTGTTTCTCCAGTTTTTAAGGGTGAGGTTAATGAGGAGTTTTGAAATATTATGAATTATTTACATTAGACTGATTTATGAAGTTATTTACTATAAATGTGAATGGTTTATACAAATTTTACTTTTTACTTTCTGCCCATTATTTTTTTTGTCCAATGTATTTTAGGTGCATTTGGTTTTTCTTTTTAATCATTACTTTTTTCTCTTTTAATTACGTATTTTGAAATGAGTCAGATGATTTCAGCCATATATGTTCTTCCATATTGTTTTATAGAAGTTAGAATTTTTCATAGGGGACTTATGACTTTGGAAAGCTATCTTAATATACTGATCACAGATTTTCTTTAGTTTATCTGCAATTACTAATATCTATGGATATGCTCTAATACCTATAATTATCTTTTCTTATAGTGTTTCTTTTAGTTGGCTATTTCATAATGATAGCTGATGGATAAGTATTTTTCATGAGAGTATATGCTATATGATTTTTCTTTTTCCAAGTTATTGGTTTCTGAATAAGAATTTTTATTCTGATTAATGTGTGTGAGTTTTCTGTTGATTGTAATTTTGATTTTGCTATGAGGGAATCTTGTCAAAAGAAAATTAACAACTGTAGTTTCTGTTGTTGTTTTAATTCTATTGTGAATTTAATTAAAAGAACATAATTATTGATAGTATCCAGAATGTTTGTAGTAATGCTTTACCACATGGTCATAGAAAAGCCAGACTTTAATTGTAGATAGAATTTTATTTATGATTGTAGTTTCAAGTTTTTCCATGTAAATATTGCTGATCAGAGATAGCAATAAGGAATCAAAAAGCATCTTTTGATTTTGTTGGATGAATTCTATAGTATACAATAATAGTATGTTTTGCAGAATGTTAAGTGTAATTAAACTATCAAGTGGAAGAATTATTCTGGTTTGTACACTACTTTTGTTATTTAATCTTTTTTTTTTACATTAGATAACGTTTCATCACAGGGTACTTTTGTGATTAAGTTTTTTACATCAAAATTTACCAATATGTCAGTTCTTTCACTTTTCATGTTGATTAATTCTATAATTTTCTTAGAATCTCTAACACAGAACTGTTTCTTGTTTGCCAAAGGACTAAGAACATTAGAATTTTTGATATAGTGAGTTTCAGAATTAACAATAGATATTAATGGAACCTGGCCTTTATTGATTTTAGATGACCACAAAGATGTGGAATTTTTGCCAAAATATGTCAATTTAATTTTTTCTGAATCATTGAAATAGCTGTGATCAGGGATGTTTTCTTAATAATATTTACAGTTGTGATTCATAGCTAGTATGAGACTTTTAGTCTGTTGGGAGAAGCTCTTATTGTATCATAATTACCATTATCCATTTACAAATGTTACATTGCTCTTGTTAGCAGGAAGAATGCTTATAGATTTGTCTAGTTTAAGATTTAATAGATTTTTCTCTCAACGTAAGTGATATTAGATTTGTATTGTTGGTGAATCATTTTCCAGCATAATTTTGCTTTCTCTTAACAAAGTCTCACTTGCAGTCGAAATACTTCTGTCTGGGAATGAATTAGAGAATTTAGTTATAAGCTTTTAGAAGCTGATTGGAAAAATCTTATGAAATCTTTATCAGTAAATTTATTTTATTAACAAAGATTATTAAAGTCAACATTGAGAAGAGTGTAAGACAGGGTGACTCCATATCTCCAAAAGTTTTTACAGCAGTGCTGCAAGAAATATTTTGTGGATTAAAATGGGAAACTAAGGGAATGAAAGTAAATGGAGATTATTTAAGTCATTTAGGTTTTGCAGGTGATGTAGTTGTTTTTGCAACTTATGCTTCAGAGCTTCAGGAAATGCTGCAAGAGTTATCAGATGAAAGTAGGACTAAAGATAAATGTTAAAAAGACTAAAGTAATGTTTAATGGATTTGCTCAAAATATGAAAATAAACATTGATTACGATGAGTTAGAAGAAGTTAACAGTTACAAACACCTTGGTCAGATTATTAATACAGATGAAAACATAATGGATGAAATTAATCATAGAATAAAACTTGGTTGGGTACTTTTGGTAGAAATAACTTGATATTAAAAGGAAATATACCTATGTGTTTGTAAAGGAAGATTTTTAATAAATGTGTTTTACCTGTTCTTTCTTATGAATCAATAATGAAAGAAAGAAACAGTGCACTGGCAAAGACAGTACTATCAGACTTTTGAATTTTAGGCTATTAAGACCATATATAATTTTCAATAATCATCCAATTTTGACAGGCAATGTCTTCCAAATTATTTTTGAGGACTAATAGTTTTAATTTTAACAGTATACAAGCCTAACACGAGCATCAGTTTTGAAAGAAACCTTTTAAATTCCAACCATTAATAAAGATATTATATATATATATATATATATATATATATATATATCATATATATATATATAGATTTATAGCAATATATATATATATATATATATATATATATATTGCTCTAAATCTTTTTTTTCTGACTCTGTATAATATCTTGCTTTTCCCATACTTATTAAACCTATTATTTTGAAATTTCCTTGTGAGTATGTGACACTTTTAGTTATTAAAATGATTCTCAAATTTTAAATACAATTTGAATTAATATTTATGCCTTGAATATTATTGTGAAAGGAAGTTTTGATAAACAGATCTTCGAATTATTGCTTGCGAATAAACAGCATGCAAATAAGACTTTATTTTTCGAAATAGTAATCTATAAAACGAAATATAATTTGTATAATTCTAAAATTTATTGAAAATATTAATTGAAAGTGTAAAAAAAAAGTTTTACAAACAATAATCTTTTAAAATAGTACACTTTTGAAAGAAATAATGCAGTAGGAAAAAAAATAGCTTTTTTAAAAAAAAAAAAAAAAAACACAGACCGATTTTTAGATTGTCGTAAAGATTACCTTTCTTTTTATTTACCAAAAAAAAAACACTTTTAGAGTAAATAATTAAAAAATCAGATCGCTTTTTAAAAAGTCATAATTTAAATATACATTGATTCATGAAATAGTGAAATAGAATGTAAAACTATTACGTTTGACCGTATATTTAAATAGTTATGACTTATAAATTATTCACCCTGTACATTATAGGCCATGAAAGTTTTAAGTACTATGTTCATAAACACTAGCAAGAAGGCATTTAGAGGTTGTTCTTTTTCCATGTGTACACATGGAGAAACAGCACCGCTTAGTGGGTTATCTTGGGAGTTTCTGATAGCAGACTACACATAAGCTAGATGTGTTTAGGGTAATCTAGGCCACCTAGGTTCTTGGTAGAAGAAGATGTAAGCTGCCAGCTAGTTTGTGGAAGGTTTCTGTGCGTACGCATGGTGAACAGCGCCCCCTATCGGCAGAAAAAACCATTGTCTGTTTTTGAGGCCCCTACCCTGTATGTTCTGTGTGCTAACACAGAAACAGCACCTCTAGTGGCCATCATGCAGATCGAGTTAGAGTAACATTAATAAATAAGTTGTTAACTTTGTTTATGTATTTTTTTTATCCATGATTAATTATAGTTAAAAAAAGTTAGTGTGTGCAATCATCTCTTTGCTTTATGATGTCTAAAAACTGGAAGTTATAATAGTAAAGAGTTAATAAAATTACAGCTTATAATTAAAACTATAGGATACCCTTCAATATCTGAAAGTGGCAATATTTTTTCTTTAAGCATTTTATACTTTTTACCAATTTAATATATCTGAAAATGTAAACAGCACTTTGAAAAAAATCTTTTGATGGAATAATTCAAAACTATTGCAGAATATTTGTTTTGATTATGATCAGTAGCTTGAACGTTATTTACCATAATATTGTATAGATATGAATATTACCAAGCATTGTCGGCTTTCCATTACAATTTTTTGAATATTGTCAGATATTATTTATTTGTGTGTGGTGATTTTTGCCTTTATATTTTATTAGTCAAATTTATACAATTTTGTCCTGAACTAGAGGTTGTTGAGAGAAATTTTTGCTATTTTAATATCTAATTTGTGCTAAAGTATTTTATTTGGCACAAAAATTATTTGTAATCTGTAAAAATACTTATAGTACAGAAAGAATACTTAATCTATACATTTTTTTAATTTATTTTTAATTAGTTCGTTTTATTAATTTAAAAAAAATCTTTAAAAAATCAATTATTAAGTTTTTGTACCTGATTTTAATATTCTGTTATCTGTAATATTTTTTTATTAAATTATGCTTTATGTCAAAATTTTCTTATAAATTAATTTGCATATATTATAAGAAAAGATAGTATATTTAGTCTAAACTTTATTATTTATAATAAATAAACTATTTTAGGCTTAAGTTTTTCCTTTCTGTAAATTATATGCTTTATTTCCTCCAATTCATTTTATTTGGAATTTATAAATTTATTATAATAAGTTAATTTTTTATTATTAGCATTATTATCATTTTTTATATAATGTCTCTAATATTCATTATTTTTTATGAATACACATTCTTTAGAGTTTATATATATATATATATATATATATATACTCTGACGTTTATGTAAACAAAACATACGCTTGATTGGCAGTCTTGGTAGGACGCCATCTGTGGACATAAATACAAGCGTTAGCAAGTTTTTTAACTTGCATTTTTGTTTATCATAAATGTACCTTTGAGGTCTTTCTTGCAATGATATAGATTGCAGAGGCTTCTACTATGTGGTGATGCTGAACTGAGATCAGACCCATGTAGCTATCTGGTTTGCTATGCTGAGTTTGAAGACATTACGTGTCTAAAAAATTCACGCTTGCAAGCTGAATAGAAATTGTTTCATAAACGCTCAGAGTTTGTATTCAGATCTAGTTTCTTTATTCCTGTCTTTCACTGACGATAGCAAATAGCTTGAAATCATGATCTGAAAGTGGAATTATAGTTAGAGATAGTGAATACTAACTACTCTGATGTTTATGTAAACAAAACATACGCTTGATTGGCAGTCTTGGTAGGACGCCATCTGTGGACATAAATACAAGCGTTAGCAAGTTTTTTAACTTGCATTTTTGTTTATCATAAATGTACCTTTGAGATCTTTCTTGCAATGATATAGATTGCAGAGGCTTCTACTATGTGGTGTTGCTGAACTGAGATCAGACCCATGTAGCTATCTGGTTTGCTATGCTGAGTTTGAAGACATTACGTGTCTAAAAAATTCACGCTTGCAAGCTGAATAGAAATTGTTTCATAAACGCTCAGAGTTTGTATTCAGATCTAGTTTCTTTATTCCTGTCTTTCACTGACGATAGCAAATAGCTTGAAATCATGATCTGAAAGTGGAATTATAGTTAGAGATAGTGAATACTAACTACCCTGACGTTTATGTAAACAAAACATACGCTTGATTGGCAGTCTTGGTAGGATGCCATCTGTGGACATAAATACAAGCGTTAGCAAGTTTTTTAACTTGCATTTTTGTTTATCATAAATGTACCTTTGAGGTCTTTCTTGCAATGATATAGATTGCAGAGGCTTCTACTATGTGGTGATGCTGAACTGAGATCAGACCCATGTAGCTATCTGGTTTGCTATGCTGAGTTTGAAGACATTACGTGTCTAAAAAATTCACGCTTGCAAGCTGAATAGAAATTGTTTCATAAACGCTCAGAGTTTGTATTCAGATCTAGTTTCTTTATTCCTGTCTTTCACTGACGATAGCAAATAGCTTGAAATCATGATCTGAAAGTGGAATTATAGTTAGAGATAGTGAATACTAACTACTCTGACGTTTATGTAAACAAAACATACGCTTGATTGGCAGTCTTGGTAGGACGCCATCTGTGGACATAAATACAAGCGTTAGCAAGTTTTTTAACTTGCATTTTTGTTTATCATATATATATAATATTTCTAGTAATTATTAAATTGTTTAGCATTCCACAATCTTTAAAGTATTAATTTTTTACATCAATTTATATACTAATATAAATATGTTTTAATAAAAAGAGCATTGCTTCTTTGATTTTGTGCAACGTTAGAATATCAGCCGACAAACTTCAGGAACACGGATCACATCCCAGATTATTATTTACATGCTCAAACTTATGAAGTACTAACAATAAAATATTTGATTATTTTTTTAATGAGTAATGATAATATTTTTAGAAAGCAATTTATTATTATTTTCTTTCAATCATCTAACAGTTTAATATATATCTCGATATACATTTATCTGTTCAAATAGTATTTTAAAAAGTCTATCTTTTTGTTTATTGTTTTTAAATAAAACTTTTTTACATTGTACATGTTTTAGAGTTTTCTATTTAAAAAGTTAATTAATTCACAACAAAAGAGAAAGCAAATGCACTTTTGTTTCGAATTGATTATGTTTTTTTCTTTTAATTACCAGTTATGAATAGAAAACAAAAGAATGAATAAAGTCTAAAAACCTTTTAAAATAAAATGGAGCAAAGGCATAAACTAGAGATTAAAGGTTTTAAACCTAAATAAAAAGTCAAATAGAGTAAACACGATTTTAAATAAACAAAAGAACTAGAATTATAGAAAGTTTTAAATTTAAATATTTTTATTGTTGTATAAATAAATTAAATAAGATAAAGAGAGAGAAAAGAGAAGAAGCTTTAGAATAAAGAAAAATGAAATATCAATATTTTGTTGCTTTAACATACAAAATTAAAATACAAGTTAGTGAAAGAGTGAGAGGAGAAAAAAGAATAATTGAAAAAATAGCAAATAAAAAAGTAATGAGTACATACATTATTTTTTTAAAAAGTGATATTTATATACTCTGAGAAATATTTAAAAGCTGTGGAGTAGGCAGAGGGTATATACAATTGATAAATACCATTTTTGTTACTAAAGAAAGTAATATTAATATCATAACATTTTTATTATAGTAAGAGCATCAAAGATATAAAAAATTTAAATGCTTTTAAGTTGGGAAATACTTGGATTTAAACACAACATCTATATATGGTTTACAGAATACTGATGTTGTATTTTCAACAGAACCTTGAAAGAATTTTGAACTTGTGTGTCTTTATATGAAAGTATATAAGTTAATGAAAATAATTTGATGCATCTAATAAATATT
This sequence comes from Epiperipatus broadwayi, assembly GCA_028023455.1. Lineage (NCBI taxonomy): Eukaryota > Metazoa > Onychophora > Udeonychophora > Euonychophora > Peripatidae > Epiperipatus > Epiperipatus broadwayi. The sequence goes on along the minus strand of JAQFVV010006213.1, from coordinate 9,117,567 downwards.
AGTTTAATAGAATTACTCTTCAAAGAATATTCCCTATTGGTATTAGAGTGACTCCAACAGGTAGTATTTTTTTATATATTTTATTGTTTTTCAAAAAGCATGTGTTTGTTTAGTATACAGAAAAAATATTATTACCAAAAATAAAGATCAAATTTTATAGTAAACAACATTTTTAAAAAAATATTTTTAATAATAGTGTTAGTATTTGTTTGTTTTCTTCATATATATATAATAATTCCAGGGCATAACGCTATACTAAAATAAATATACAAATATTAAGCATTAAATCACCCCACATGGTTAAGAAATCAAGTACCGCCTTCTGTGAACTAATATATAAATACATTTGAGCTGCCAATTTTGAATTATGATCTCTAATATATTTATATATTAATTCACAGAGGATAGTATTGAATTTCTTAACTATGTGGGGTGTTTTAATGCTTAATATATATATATATATATATATATATATATATATATATATATATATATATATATATATATATATATATATATATATATATATATATATATATATATATATATATATATATATATATATATATATATATATATATATATATATATATATATACCACTAATCCAAAATTAAACTAGACCAGCATAAAAATAATATTAAAACACAATCTAAGGTTTCATGCTACAAGCAGACTTCTCAACTGTAAAAAACTACAAAAACTACACAATATATATAATATTAAAAACTACCCACAAATCCATTTACTTCCCATCCACCCTTAATATTAAAAGAACTCTTAAATAAATTAATTGCTTCAGAATAATAAATTTTCAATAATAAAGACTCTTTAATTCTTCTTTTGATTTTATTTCTCTCAAAGAAGACAACCTTAGCTTCATCAAAATCAATAGTGTGGCCTGTATCTTTTTCATGGGCATACAAAGCAGAACTAAGATATCTATTTTTAACTCTACTTTTATGAACCTTTATTCTTTCATTTAAACTCAAACTACTCTGACCTATGTAAACCTTCTTACAAATAAACAATGAATAAAATATACTACACCAGGAATAGTCTTTCTATCAAAAACTTCTTTTGTATTATTTAATAAATTATTCAATGCAACACCCCTTTTCCAAGCAATTTTCTTATTTCCAAACAATTTACTATTTCTACACACAAGTTTATAAGAAGATCATATTTTTCTTTAACCTTGAGAAGTCTGCTTGTAGCAGTGAAACCTTAGGTTGTGTTTTAATATTATTTTTATGCTGGTCTGGTTTAATTTTGGATTTTGGGTAGTTTTGACTTTATATTGACTAGTTTAGCTTTATACTTGTAATGTTTATATATATATATATATATATATATATATATATATATATATATATATATATATATATATATATATATATATATTGTGCCCTTTTATATGGGTCACCATTTAAGTTTTGTGCTAATTTAGTAGAAAATTTTAAATTTAAGAAGTATTTTAAATGTGTGATGTTGACTTTGCTTGTGGTAATGTTACCATAAGTTTAATTAAAGCAATCTATGAGTGTTTGATATGTGAATTGTGTTGATATGGAGAAGATATTAAAATGATGATGATTATGATGTAATACTGCATTAATAAATTTAATAACAAATGTTTAAAGCTAAAGTATTTAAAAGACAAGTTTAAATTAGACAAAAATATTTATTTAATTTGAAATATATGTTAAAAGTGAATAAAAATATTTTAAATTATAAGTGCTCAAATTGAGATTAATATTTGATTTTAATCATATCAAATAATTATTTTAAAATCTATTATAATATCTTAAATATTTAAAAATATTTATTTTAAAAATCAATTGTTAAGTTTATTTTTAGCAAGCGTTCTTGTGTTATAAAGAACAGATGTTATACACACGCGTGGAAGTTGTCTAATGGAGTTGCAATTATTATTTTACAAAATCATGTTGTAAAATTTATAAATAATATGTGAGTTATCACGAGATAAAAATAAAGATATTAATGTAAAATATTAAATTTGATTTTATAAAATATTGTCTTAAAAATGTAACGTATTTAAAAAGATTTAATTTATTTTAAATGATCTTATAAAAGTTAAGATTTAAATCAAGTGGGAAATAATATTTCAAAAGAATGTTTAATAGATTTGAATAAATGATAAATATTGTTTTAAAAGAATTTGATAAAATATTAAATATTAAATAAGTCATTATTTATTTTTAATATTGTGTTGGTAAATATGTAAATAAGAAATTTTGATTGTTTAAACCTACCAATCAGATAAGGAGTTTCTGGCAGTATATAAGCTAGATTCAATTGTTGAGGGGGTCTCTCTACAATAAACTTCTAAGTCGTTTGTGCTATTAAAAAAATAGCTGAGTAAATTTATAAACGCTCTTAAAATCAGTTGTAAAATCATAAGAGTGTTATTGAATAATTTATAATATTTTTAAAGTAATGAATATGCAGTAGAAACTTAATATTCCCTATCATCTTCTCAATATCGAAACTCAATTTACGTACAAATAATCATGGAAACCTCACACATCGGAGAAATATATCAGAAACTTTATGCTATAGAAGTAACAGACGCTGGATTAGTACAGAAAACTATAAGATGGAGAAAAGTAGTATTTTGGACTATAAATAGTTTTCAAAAGTTAAATTACTATTGTCTATTACTAATAGATATTTTAAAAAATATAAATATTTCTGTAAAAGAAAGTATTTTGACAAATTATAGAAGTAAAATATGTATCTTAAGGAAAGATATAAGATGCAGTAGTAATTTTAAATAAATACTTGCCTCGTTAAGTCTTTATGCTTAAAAGACTAGAGATTGATAATTTGAAAAGGCAAATATATTATAAGTATAAGTATTTTAAAAAAATCGTAATATAATAAAATTATTTTATTAAAGTTATCTAAACGCTGGACGTTATAGATGGAAAAATTAATTCTTACCGGAATATGGTTAATTATAAATGCGCAAATAATACATGGATATCCAAATCAAGTTAAACTAAGCCAAGCCAAACTAAGTTAATTTAAAATAATTGAAGGATAATTTTATAAATTATAACTTAGTTTTGAAATAATAACTTTTTGAATAATAATCTATGAAGAACTGGATCCAGAATTTATAAACTATTTTTGAATTTTATTTGTTTTTCTTGTGGAACTTATTATTATTTTTTTAAAAAAAAATAAACGTTATCATTTTATTATAAACTTTCAAGAAGCACGTGATTCAACGGAACAGGAAATAGTGTTCTATTGACTTTATACGGAGGATATTTGTTAGAACTTTTATGGTAGGACAAAAATCAACGCTGGACTATGTAATATGATTTTTTTATTTTATTTATTTAACATAAAATTTAAATATTATTAAACTCTTAAAAAGTAGGTTAGGTACATTTATTAAATAGTAACTTAAAAATAATATAATAATTAATTACATAAACTTATTTTTATAATTAATATAACACGGAATATTCTAATGAATGTTTATGAGTGAAAATATGAATGATTTTTATTTTATGAAGCTGCAAATTCCGAGGAATATTGGATAGCAGAATGGACAATATTATTATTATTATTATGGTAAAAAATATTGTATAATGATTTTTAATGAATTTAATATGTTTTTCTTTAGATCAACTGAATATTATGTTGTTGTAGAATGAATGGATAAATATATTATGAAAACACATACATTACAAACTTTATTAAAATATGCATAATTTTTTAATTTATAATATAAACATGATACAACATTATGTAAAGGCTTAGAAATAATTATATGATTCTTTCGTAAATAATTTTGATTTTTTTTTATTTATGCTTAGTATTAAAATGATGTTTATTATTTATCTAAGTAATTATTTTATTTTTGCAATTTAGAAAAGGATTTTAAAAGTCTATATTTTTGTGTATTTTGTTTATTGAATAAGTTAAGTTACGTTATGAGTAGAAGCCTATATTTAGATTGAAAAGTTTACTAAGTATAGACAATATAGTATGAGTAATTTGGATAATGAATATTTTATTTGAAGTTGATATTTGTTTTCCGGAAAATGTTTTAAATGAGTTTAGAATATGTTTTATAGATAGAAATTTATTAGAAAGGTTAGTAAAGCACATAGGGTAAAATAATGATTTTACACAGAAAGGAATCATAAAATTTATCTAATGTAATGTTTTATGAATTTAAAATTGATAAATGATTTAAATATTAATGTTTGAATAATACAGATATAGAATGCATATTTTATAAAACATATAACAGAAATTACATTAGGTGGAATATAATTATAGCCAATCATTTGTTTTACATTATAAAGAGATATTGATTTTCTATACAGATATTAAGCAATGCTAGTAATAAAGTGAATACATGATAATAAATTACAAATGGTAATACTTAATTAATGTAGCTATTTAATAGGTAGAACTACATTATGTACACATGCTACATAATTAGTCTTGACATATTGTTATTTGTAGTAATTAAAGTACAACTATTTATTTAAAATCTAAGTTTAAGGAAAACACACTGTAATCATATTAATATAACATTTGAAGGAATGTGTAATTGCTTATTAAGTACATAAGTTAATAACAGTGTAAGCCTCTTATATTTGTATTTCTTATTTTTATTTTATTTGTTGTTATAAGTTATAAACTGTAAATAGTGTAAATAAATTTTATTTGAAGTTATTGTAAATAAATTTGTTAATTTGTTTAAAAGTGTGTCGAGTTTCATTATTTTTCACCTCAGCATTTTTGACATCAGATGATTTGAAATAAACATAATATTTGCACAAAAATTGAATTTGTTATTATTACTTAGAATGGAATACCATATTTGCTTAACATTATTTTATAAGAATTGATTGACATGAACATAAAATATTGCAATGGTCATAAGATGATTATAATGCACATTATAAGAATACAATATTGTTTATTGCCACAGATTATTAAGTATAAGATTTTGATCCATTTTAAAATGAAGATACCATATGAGATAAAAGATATACATATGATTGTTTATTCATTTAATGATTGATTATATAATAGAAATAGATGAGATTAAATTACACTCTAAGATTAGTATTATTATTATTATTATTAAATAAGTTAGGTGTATTTAAGTTTGATATAAAATCCCACATCATACTTATTTACATGAGTTATTATTATTTTAAAACAGCTTAGAAGAACCTGAGATTATTTAATTATATTTTAAGTTAAAGTTAGGAATTATTTTAGTATTATTAAAGATAATTTATTTCATTTAAAAGTCATAAGAATGCTATAGATGTAGTAGTAAGATGATAAGGTAGTGGTAGTATTCTTATGCCATTGAGACAGTATCTTGGGAGATATTGACTCAGTGTAAATCTGCTTATTACTTTGTAACTTTACTTCACAGTCTCATAATTTTAATATATAATTATTTAATTAAGATATGATAATATAAAAGTATATTAAAGATAGATATGCAAATTTTAATGAAGCATAATAATGTAACTGAGCTAGTTGTATTTTAAACTATTTTATATATCAAGAAGTAAGGGTACAAAGGGTAAGTTGATTTTGGCGCCGGGCAACGTGATGGGCCATTGATATGTTAGAGTTACAATTTTATCGGCCCGATAGATGGAAAAGAAAGATTTTAGTAACTAATCATTTTAGGCTTAGATATTCAATTAAGAATTAGGATACATAATTTTAGGAATAATATGTATGTTAGTAGAGTAAAGTGATAAGTATAATTAGTATTTTATAATAATATTTATAATTGATTAGATGTTGATTATAAAATTAAAATAAAATTAAAATAAAAATTTTATTAGTAGAGTATTATATTTTATGTGGTATCTGTAATATGATTATTCTTTGAAGTTAAATACTATGTTGATTTTAAGTTAATAAATAAATAAGTATGCAAACCATGAAATGTGGCAAATAGTTATTTTATAATATGACCATATCAATTCTTAAAATATTTTAAATGTATATTTAATATTATATATTATGTGCAAATTGTCTGTGGGTCATAGGTGTAAAAATAAATGATATGACACAATTTTGTTATTGAAATTTATATAATTATTTAATAGTAAGTAATGTAGAGTTTTTGAGGATACTATTATATGATTAGTTGTAAAAGTGAGTTGAGTGGAGATGGGAAGGTTGATGGGGAATTGTATTTTTAAAAAAGTATAAAATAATAAGTACTGCATATTGTTAGGATTGAATTTTAAAAAAATATCAAAAAATGAATAATTGGGATAAAGATTTAGGAGTTGAAATGTCAAATTTTGTTGTAGAAGATAATAGTTGTGGGGAGAGCAGAGCAATGGAAAAATCAGCAAATTCAGAAATAATATTAGAAAAAACTCAAAATATGGATGGCGAAATAGAGGAGGAAGAAGAGATAATTTTTAAAACAACAGACAGAGAAGTAGTAAAAACTAAGAAAGGAGTAGATAACTTTTCAATGTCTGACATTATGAAACATTTTGAGTTAATGAGTCAAAGTATTGTTAATTCTATGAAAGAGGATAATAATATTAGATTTGATTCTTTAAAAGAAGATATGAAAGGAATGAAAGAGGATAATAATATTAGGTTAGATTCTTTGAGAGAAGAAATGAAAGAAATGAAAGAGGAGAGTTATAAAAGAAGTCTTAAATTAGATTCTTTAAAAGAAGAAATGAAAGATATGAATATAAAAATGGAAGATAGAATGGATAATATAGATATAAGATTTGATAAGAATGAAGAAGTAATTGAGTCTTTAAAATTAGAAATACTAAAAGTTGATGATAGAAATCAAGAAAGGCTAGAAAGGAAATTTCATGAGTTTTCAGAAAACACAATAAAAGGTCTAAGAGATCAAATAGCTGAATCTATTGATCAATGTAAAATCAATAATAATAATTTAACCTTAAAAATTGAGGATTATAAATTAAAAGTTAATGTTGAAATTGGTGATGTTAAGAACCAAGTTAGTAATCTTAATGAAGATATCAAAGATGTTAAGAGTGCTATAATTCAGACAAAAAGGGACATAAAAAATGAAGTAGAGCAGGAATTAGTAGAGAAATTTAAGAGTATAGATGTTAAAAAGGTCGATGAAAATAAATATCGATCGAAAGTTGGAGAAAATATAAAACGTATTCAGAAGGATATAAAGGATCATGCAGGAATGATAGAACAAAGTAATAACAGTTATAAAGAAATTTTAGACAAGAATCTAGATGAGTTCAGAAAAGAGCAAAAAGGGTATGTGAAGCAAGTGCTGGAACAGATGGACTTAGAAGGAAAATTTCAGCAAGTCTATGATCAAATGGAAATGAAAAGTATATGTAATGCTAAGGCAGAAATGTTTACAGGAAAAATAAGTAGTAAAGCATATGTTGACTATGTTGATTCTTCACAAATGAATAATATAGAGTTAATTAAGCCAAGTAGTAATAATAATAATCAGTCAGACAATACTCTTGTGAAGGAAATTGACAATAGACCAACTAGAGAAGTAATTAGTCATGAGGGTAGTTCAAATAATTCTATGGCCTTAAGGTTTATGAAAGTTAAACCATTTAAAGGGGAATACATGGAAAACCCCTCGGAGTTTCTAAACAATCTAGATGAATTGTTTTCGATATGTTCTTTGTCTGAAAAGGAGAAAGTAGCTGTGTGCAGCAATCATTTATACGGAGTAGCTAAAGATTGGTGGCAATCTCTGTTCGAGAAACCCATGACGTATGGTGATTTCAAATGTTTTATTGTCGGGAGCTTCTGGAACTCCGACAAACAGGATTGCATTCGGTATCAAATTACCCAAGATAAGTACCAAGTTAGCAAAGGCAGCTACACCAGTTTTTTCCGAAGTCAAGCCGTTCGTTTGAAGACTTTGACTGCTTGTCCATTATCGGAGGGACAAATTGTCAGAATAGTTAGACACAACTTACCAAAGCATGTGGAACAGTTGTTAATAGCTGCTGACCGTGGGACAATTGAGGAAGTCTCCGAAATATTAGATGCTCTGGAAGTAGCAGAGTTATCTATTGATAATAAGTTTAGGGTAAATAGGGATAAAAATAATTACCCATTAGCAAGTCTTAGTATTAATACTGGGTTAAAATCTCCTGGAGGCTTTAAGAGAAGTTTTAGTTATAAAGGTAGAAATAGAATGTCTCCATATTTAAAGAAAACTGTACAGTATAATACAAATAGAGATAGAAGTGATGATTTGCAAAATCAGCCTTCTACAAGTGGTGTGACCACAATTCTGAAGAGACCAGCTAATAAAACTGGTAGTAAAAGTTAAATTAAAAAAAGAGAATTAAAGTTTAAATTTAGAAAAGAAGATATCTAATAATTAAGACAAATGATTCTTAAAGAAGATATGTGTGTTTGATAATGTGTTATGACATTATATTATTATTTTTTTTTGGGCTTTGTAAAACAAACATAAGATATTTCTATGTTTGCAACCTTCAAAGTAAGGGAAAATGCGTTTATGTTAACCACACCAGATGGGGAAAAGGGAACTTATAATGCAAGGAGCCTAATTCCATTTCCATCTGAGATGTGAGTTGTAATTTCAAAATAATATGTATAAATATTTTAATGTCATGTTTAAATATAATGCTTGACATAAAGAAATAATTTATTATATAATAAATTAGCATAGTGAATAAAGTTTTAGTTGAAGAAATTTACAAAATATGTAAATGATATTTTAAGAAGAAATAAGTTTTGTCATAATGACTAAGTAGAAATGGAATTAGTTATTGAAGTAAATATATTTTAAACAAGAAGTTAAATAATAGAGTTAAAGAGTATAAAACTCATATGTTTAAAGTATATATAATTAAATCTTATAAGAGATTAATTTGTATTAAGGTAGTGATCATGAAAGTGATCAATCTTAAAAGATGAAGTTAATCATTTTAAAAGAAAAATATATAGATTTGCTGAATAATAATCTATAAGATTGCTAATGAAACTAGCAATAAGTTGTAAATAAAATACATAGAGTAGTTTAGAATACAGTATTAACTATAATAATATGTATTTTTAGTAGCTTATGTAAAGGTGTATTTAAAAGAATTTAAATACTTGATATTTGTAGAAATATTAGGGAAATGAAAGTAACCTAATTAGAAGATAAGGAAGAGAAGTGAAACTTAATTTATGAAGTAAAGAAGTCATTGTAGTTTATTTAAAAGTGTTTTCTTAGTGAAATTTGAGATGATATTTCAATGCTTTATGAAACTTTGTGATAAAGTAATGTGTTATGATATTTAAATGATAAGAAGGATAAAATGGATAAATGTGGATTGAAGATAATAAAGAATGGATGTTAAATTTAAAATTTTATCCGAAGGAGGGGAATATGTGCCCTTTTATATGGGTCACCATTTAAGTTTTGTGCTAATTTAGTAGAAAATTTTAAATTTAAGAAGTATTTTAAATGTGTGATGTTGACTTTGCTTGTGGTAATGTTACCATAAGTTTAATTAAAGCAATCTATGAGTGTTTGATATGTGAATTGTGTTGATATGGAGAAGATATTTAAAATGATGATGATTATGATGTAATACTGCATTAATAAATTTAATAACAAATGTTTAAAGCTAAAGTATTTAAAAGACAAGTTAAAATTAGACAAAAATATTTATTTAATTTGAAATATATGTTAAAAGTGAATAAAAATATTTTAAATTATAAGTATTTAAATTGAGATTAATATTTGATTTTAATCATATCAAATAATTATTTTAAAATCTATTATAATATCTTAAATATTTAAAAATATTTATTTTAAAAATCAATTGTTAAGTTTATTTTTAGCAAGCGTTCTTGTGTTATAAAGAACAGATGTTATACACACGCGTGGAAGTTGTCTAATGGAGTTGCAATTATTATTTTACAAAATCATGTTGTAAAATTTATAAATAATACGTGAGTTATCACGAGATAAAAATAAAGATATTAATGTAAAGTATTAAATTTGATTTTATAAAATATTGTCTTAAAAATGTAACGTATTTAAAAAGATTTAATTTATTTTAAATGATCTTATAAAAGTTAAGATTTAAATCAAGTGGGAAATAATATTTCAAAAGAATGTTTAATAGATTTGAATAAATGATAAATATTGTTTTAAAAGAATTTGATAAAATATTAAATATTAAATAAGTCATTATTTATTTTTAATATTGTGTTGGTAAATATGTAAATAAGAAATTTTGATTGTTTAAACCTACCAATCAGATAAGGAGTTTCTGGCAGTATATAAGCTGGATTCAATTGTTGAGGGGGTCTCTCTACAATAAACTTCTAAGTCGTTTGTGCTATTAAAAAAATAGCTGAGTAAATTTATAAACGCTCTTAAAATCAGTTGTAGAATCATAAGAGTGTTATTGAATAATTTATAATATTTTAAAGTAATGAATATGCAGTAGAAACTTAATATTCCCTATCGTCTTCTCAATATCGAAACTCAATTTACGTACAAATAATCATGGAAACCTTACACATCGGAGCAATATATCAGAAACTTTATGCTATAGAAGTAACAGACGCTGGATTAGTACAGAAAACTATAAGATGGAAAAAAGTAGTATTTTGGACTAAAAATAGTTTTCAAAAGTTAAATTATTATTGTCTATTACTAATAGATATTTTAAAAAATATAAATATTTTTGTAAAAGAAAGTATTTTGACAAATTATAGAAGTAAAATATGTATCTTAAGGAAAGATATAAGATGCAGTAGTAATTTTAAATAAATACTTGCCTCGTTAAGTCTTTATGCTTAAAAGACTAGAGATTGATAATTTGAAAAGGCAAATATATTATAAATAAGTATTTTAAAAATCGTAATATAATAAAATTATTTTATTAAAGTTATCTAAACGCTGGACGTTATAGATGGAAAAATTAATTCTTACCGGAATATGGTTAATTATAAATGCGCAAATAATACATGGATATCCAAATCAAGTTAAACTAAGCCAAGCCAAACTAAGTTGATTTAAAATAATTGAAGGATAATTTTATAAATTATAACTTAGTTTTGAAATAATAACTTTTTGAATAATAATCTATGAAGAACGGGATCCAGAATTTATAAACTATTTTTGAATTTTATTTGTTTTTCTTGTGGAACTTATTATTATTTTTTTTTAAAAAAATAAACGTTATCATTTTATTATAAACTTTCAAGAAGCACGTGATTCAACGGAACAGGAAATAGTGTTCTATTGACTTTATACGGAGGATATTTGTTAGAACTTTATGGTAGGACAAAAATCAACGCTGGACTATGTAATATGATTTTTTTATTTTATTTATTTAACATAAAATTTAAATATTATTAAACTCTTAAAAAGTAGGTTAGGTACATTTATTAAATAGTAACTTAAAAATAATATAATAATTAATTACATAAACTTATTTTTATAATTAATATAACACGGAATATTCTAATGAATGTTTATGAGTGAAAATATGAATGATTTTTATTTTATGAAGCTGCAAATTCCGAGGAATATTGGATAGCAGAATGGACAATATTATTATTATTATTATTATTATGGTAAAAAATATTGTATAATGATTTTTAATGAATTTAATATGTTTTTCTTTAGATCCACTGAATATTATGTTGTTGTAGAATGAATGGATAAATATATTATGAAAACACATACATTACAAACTTTATTAAAATATGCATAATTTTAAATTTATAATATAAACATGATACAACATTATGTAAAGGCTTAGAAATAATTATATGATTCTTTCGTAAATAATTTTGATTTTTTTTATTTATGCTTAGTATTAAAATGATGTTTATTATTTATCTAAGTAATTATTTTATTTTTGCAATTTAGAAAAGGATTTTAAAAGTCTATATTTTTGTGTATTTTGTTTATTGAATAAGTTAAGTTACGTTATGAGTAGAAGCCTATATTTAGATTGAAAAGTTTACTAAGTATAGACAATATAGTATGAGTAATTTGGATAATGAATATATTATTTGAAGTTGATATTTGTTTTCCGGAAAATGTTTTAAATGAGTTTAGAATATGTTTTATAGATAGAAATTTATTAGAAAGGTTAATAAAGCACATAGGGTAAAATAATGATTTTACACAGAAAGGAATCATAAAATTTATCTAATGTAATGTTTTATGAATTTAAAATTGATAAATGATTTAAATATTAATGTTTGAATAATACAGATATAGAATGCATATTTTATAAAACATATAACAGAAATTACATTAGGTGGAATATAATTATAGCCAATCATTTGTTTTACATTATAAAGAGATATTGATTTTCTATACAGATATTAAGCAATGCTAGTAATAAAGTGAATACATGATAATAAATTACAAATGGTAATACTTAATTAATGTAGCTATTTAATAGGTAGAACTACATTATGTACACATGCTACATAATTAGTCTTGACATATTGTTATTTGTAGTAATTAAAGTACAACTATTTATTTAAAATCTAAGTTTAAGGAAAACACACTGTAATCATATTAATATAACATTTGAAGGAATGTGTAATTGCTTATTAAGTACATAATTTAATAACAGTGTAAGCCTCTTATATTTGTATTTCTTATTTTTATTTTATTTGTTGTTATAAGTTATAAACTGTAAATAGTGTAAATAAATTTTATTTGAAGTTATTGTAAATAAATTTGTTAATTTGTTTAAAAGTGTGTCGAGTTTCATTATTTTTCACCTCAGCATTTTGACATCAGATGATTTGAAATAAACATAATATTTGCACAAAAATTGAATTTGTTATTATTACTTAGAATGGAATACCATATTTGCTTAACATTATTTTATAAGAATTGATTGACATGAACATAAAATATTGCAATGGTCATAAGATGTTATAATGCACATTATAAGAATACAATATTGTTTATTGCCACAGATTATTAAGTATAAAATTTTGATCCATTTTAAATGAAGATACCATATGAGATAAAAGATATACATATGATTGTTTATTCATTTAATGATTGATTATATAATAGAAATAGATGAGATTAAATTACACTCTAAGATTAGTATTATTTATTATTATTATTAAATAAGTTAGGTGTATTTAAGTTTGATATAAAATCCCACATCATACTTATTTACATGAGTTATTATTATTTTAAAACAGCTTAGAAGAACCTGAGATTATTTAATTATATTTTAAGTTAAAGTTAGGAATTATTTTAGTATTATTAAAGATAATTTATTTCATTTAAAAGTCATAAGAATGCTATGGATGTAGTAGTAAGATGATAAGGTAGTGGTAGTATTCTTATGCCATTGAGACAGTATCTTGGGAGATATTGACTCAGTGTAAATCTGCTTATTACTTTGTAACTTTACTTCACAGTCTCATAATTTTAATATATAATTATTTAATTAAGATATGATAATATAAAAGTATATTAAAGATAGATATGCAAATTTTAATGAAGCATAATAATGTAACTGAGCTAGTTGTATTTTAAACTATTTTATATATCAAGAAGTAAGGGTACAATATATATATATATATATATATTACTAAATACAGTAATTAAAAATTTTGAATAGTTGAAAAAACATAATTGTCACCTAGGAGCGCTTTCGACTATCCTCGTTTACTTTGTTAACTAATACTTTGAAAGGTTAACTTTCCATAATTTCAAGATTTTAACATTTGCTGCCTGCCTATTGGTTAAGTCTTGCTTATATTTACATATTAGCATAGTTTCCTTTATTTTTCTTTTATTGTTATTTCTTTCAGTTTGCAATATTTTTACATTAATACAATTGAAGCTAAAACCATATATACATGATTTATTATGGTTGTAAAAACAGAAGCTGATACATTATTATTTATTACCTTTGCAATTTTGTTTCATACTTTGAACTTTTTAATAACAGCAAGTGATTTTTAATTATTTTCTTCAATATACATCTCCATTCCATTATATAGACACTATCACACATAGATATATATTTATAAATAATGATTTTTATATTTATGAATGAGATATATCTTAGATATATTTATTAATTTATTTAATGTAAAAGGTGCATGACATGTAATGTCACATATGCTTTTATAAATTATTCTTATGAATATCATTTGTTTATTCGAAATATATGTTATTGATATCCAAAAGAATCAACCTTATTATTAATATTTTTTTATTTTTATATTTCATATTAAAATTTTTAATAGTATAATAAATATGACTGTAATTATTGCCAACTTATACCAATTCATTAAAATGCATGTCAATATTTTTGCTTTTATCTGATGACTATTTACAAAGATTATTATTTCTGAATAAGAATGACTTCAAATTGGCAATTTTATATGATGTTGGTACTTTTGATTTATATGGAATATAGCCTCTTTTTGTTATCGGTTTAATATTCATATAGTAATCCAACATAAAACTTTTTCTATTTATCTTAAGATCAAGAAACTAAATGCACATTAATCTTACTGTACTTTGCTATTCTGACATTTTTATTTGTTTCACATGTCAATGTAAAATATATGATAAAGTGATTATTACTTATCAGAGAATAACAAAATTAATTTCCTTTGATATATATTCTTCTTTACTACTCAAATAAATTTTAAATGTTCACATTTTGTTTCTGTAAATATTAAAAAAATGAGACTGTAACCAAAACAAAGACATTATACATCATTGTTTCTAGAAAGATCAACATCAGCTTATAAAATCAACAAAATCTTCTTTGTTTCTGAATATTTTTAAAAACTTGAACAAACCATTATCAAACAATTATTTATTTCTTTAATATCTAATGAATTATGTTTTAAACATTTAAATTTTTAAAAGATTTATTGCAAAATTGTGGTTATTTTCTTTCTCATAAATATAAGTAGATTTTTTATGTCATAGCATGTCTCCAAATTTGCATCAGTCCATATTTACATTAGCTGCTTATATAACATTATAATTTTGAAAATAAACTATTTCAATTCAAAATATGTTATTAATAATTTATATTTGTTGATATCTAATAAATATACAGTAAATTATTCTTATAAAAATATCTGAAACCATAATGAATTTGCAAATAAACATGTTTTTGCTCATTGGAAATTTCAGTGTCATAAAACGCTGAAATTTTTACAGCCTTGGCAACACATAATGTCAGATCATGCCAGGGTGGGCTTATGTCTATTGTTAGAGTGGGAGTTTTGTATTTTATTTTTTTTTTTTTTGCTGAAAATTCAGGCAAAAAGTTTATAATTACAAAATATAAAATTTTACATGCATTTTCATGTATAATACTTATGGAAAAATTTCCCAAGGAGAAAATTGTTCAAAAGACATTTTTTTGTCATTTGATGTATAAGTGGGTTAAATTTTCATCTGTTTTATTCCATTTTAAGCTATTTATATTATTTAATTCTTTAAACAAATCTTTAATTATATTTAGCTTACCACATACAAAAACATCATCGACATATTTTTTTTTATAAAATAATATTTTTTGATAACATTCCTATTTCAAATACTTTCTTTGTATGTAAAAATTACAACCTTAAATATTTAGGAAACTGCAGGAAGATTCATTGACCAGCCATTACCAATTTTACACAAATCCTTTTTAAAAACTCCATAAATATTTTTTATCAGTAAAGTTTAAAGTTTCAAATATTTTAAAACAAATTGTTGACTTCCAATTATATATGAAAATATGACAATATTATTTATTATAAATTTGATCTACTCCAGCTGCAATTTTATATTGCTCACACTGCCCCCTCAGTCAGAGAAGCACAATACCAAATGTATATGTAGCCATGCCAAAGTTATAAAATGTATAAATTGTGACCACCTTTTCAGGTCACAGAACATCTCATTGCTAAATTCAACCCTTGTCATTCAAGGCACTTTATTTGTTTTGAAGTAAAATTCAGGTTCCAGTTAAGTACAAAATGTAAGTAAAATGATCTGGATGAGAGCTTATAATTCAGCACCTGATAAATTCCAACTATCTCAATCATAATGCAATATAATAGACAGTTTTGATAGATTCTTTACCTAGTGAAAATTAGTGAGATTAGTAAAAGAATTGACTGTCAAAATACTAATTTACAAAAATAATATAGTAATATTTAAACAACATTAAACTGTTGCAAATGCACTTTGGATTTTAAATATAAAATGAAAGAAAACATCATGCTATATAAAATAATTGACTTATTTAAAAAAATAATATATTATAAATACTTTAAATTAATTAAAGAACTAATTCATTCTCTTCCTGAAAAAAATAATTATTACATATAATATACCAAATACACATATTATAAGAAACATGAAGCATTAAAATATTTTATACAACACACACACATTCAGCCTGATAATCTGTTGGTTTGTATGATTGGGATAGTTCTATAAATATTTATTATTATATTAACCTGAACATAAATAGTCCTTTTATACTAATTATAGAGTTCATTTCTGTTGACCCTGGATACTTCAAATTTGTAATAGCTAGAATAATACATTAATATCACAATAGGAATGGGAATAAAAATAATTAACATTATGTATAGGTTTTCAGATATGTATTCCTCTGGATAGATGATTGCTTCTTTCTTCTGTGGGTTGCATTGTGTATCAACAGGTTGGAATTGAGAATTTTGATGAATGTGGTTTCTTACTGCATTTCAGTCTGACAGACAACTGTTCAAACAGCTCAAGATGT
The DNA here is from genome assembly GCA_028023455.1 of Epiperipatus broadwayi. Lineage (NCBI taxonomy): Eukaryota > Metazoa > Onychophora > Udeonychophora > Euonychophora > Peripatidae > Epiperipatus > Epiperipatus broadwayi. The sequence goes on along the minus strand of JAQFVV010006213.1, from coordinate 9,100,754 downwards.
TAGATGTTCATTGTGATAAAAAAGACCTTTAGATAATCCAGGGCAGTCAGAGATTGGAATACAATGGTATACTTTTTTTAAATATCAATGCATGGTTTACTTGGCATACAAAATATACTTTTCATTTGCACAGACTGAATATTATATTAGGTATACCACAAATAACACCGCTAAAAGGTGATGATTCTTTTCAGGCCTATTTATATGTGGCCCTCTTATTGTTATTATCCTTCCAAATCAGTATGATTAAATTTTAAATTCATTAATTTTTTTATTTAAATATCCCAAAATAAATCCAATGGCTTGAGAGAAAAATGATGGCAAAATATAGTAGTAATTTTTACCATTTTATCTACTTTTATAAGTTTTTACTAAGTAAATATGGTCTATCAAGATGCTACTAGATTATCTAAACCTAGACAAAATTATATTCTATATCTACTTATAGAGGTAACTGCTTCAAACACATTTGGTACCTTATTTATAACAAGATGTAGAATTTTGTCTTTTAGAACCATATCACATTTGCGTTAACATTAAAAAAAACATCATTATGCTTTATTTGTGCATATAAAATTTATCAGACAAAATTATTACTTAGATTTTAAAATCATAAATGTATTTCAAAATTTTCATAAGTCTTGCTAGCTCATATCAAACACTGTATGTTAATGGTGGCAATTCACTCACCCTTGAATGATGTTTAATGATGTTGATGCTGGTAATTATCTTATAATGACTCACAAATAATAAACAAATACAGTGAAAACATTATTTATCTATGGACATTAAACATATTTATTTAGGTCACTGATTAAACCATGATGATGATGTTGATAATGAAATTTCCAACCACATCTTCAGAACTAACACCTAACATAAAATTTAGCCTTTATAAACTTATAATTCTTTGCCTAACTTTATTATATTTAAATTGGGAATTAACCCTTAATATTCACCAGTGATGATGAATGATCATAATTAATAAGACAGAGAATAACTCTTAATAAATATATATGCCTCTCTTAGTAGAACAAATTAAAATTTATTACTGGCTGATAAATTATACATAATATTTAAAGACATATATAAAAATTTATATAAATTACAATGATGTATTATTTATATTTAAATTATAATTTTAATGATACTAAAATGTACCCCCTTTCCGTTTAATGATAGTATTCAATAATTATAACATAGTATAATGTTTCTGAATCCATTTGTGTAGTAGATAACTAAAAATCTTACATTGAAAATAAAAATATTTTATTAAAATATAAACACTTTATGCATGCACTGCATTGTAACCATATAAATTTAACCATAATATATAAAAATAATTAATGAGAAAGGGTTAGTCAGTTTCTAGAGAGGTAAAATCATTTACAGAAATAAGCTTCAAATCACTTAACTCCCTTTATAACCAGTTGAGGTCACTAAACATTATTTTAACAAATCTAGTTCATGCAATGCTGCATTTCTACCAATTTCAACATTCAAGCTCCACATCTATACATGTGGGAAAGTATAATTATATTACTATGTCTGTGCATGTGTTGATCCTCATGATGAATAAAATATTATTTTAACAAAACCTTTTGGCATAAAATAAACAACATATTTTATAATTTTGAATTAATATACAATAATACATTTCACAAAATAAAATCCATCCATAAGTGGATACGTGTAATAATTTCAGAACACATAATATCATCAATAAAGCAATAGCTATTATTACCGAAAGTCTTCTTTTTAATTGGTTTTGTTTTAAGATTCAGGGACTAAAATATGTTATTAAATGTTTTGTTAATAGTCACTGATATAATCAAAAACAATTAGAATTCATAGTACCAGTTCTTCTTTTACTTTCTTGAGGCATCCATTTTCCAAGATTTCAAATTCAGTTTGTAGAATGTTTATACATTTAGCAGCAGCCACACACCAATAGTTTAATATGCATGTATTTACCAATTACAACAGCTTACTGGAACAAACCTATACTTTTCTTGTCTTGGGCACATAATTCTTTTTACTATGATGATGATGGTGAAATTACTGGCTTTCATAGTAACCATTTGACACTGTAATTATTTAGTCCTCTTTCTCAGCATCATTATTTTAATAATCTATGGATAATTGCTGTTTTTTAAATATTTATCATTCTGCTTGGGTTTAAACTCAGTCAACAGCATAAATGAAATAGCATGGTTTGACACTTTTCAGTATTTTACTTATTTTCATTCTAGATTTAAAACACAGGTGAGCCATCAGTTTCTTCTCTCTTATTTTTAGCAATCAGTCATAAAATGTTTATTTATTTGGGCTCAAATTCTTTAGATGTGCATCGGTTAATGAATGGCTGGATAGAGCCACATACAATATATATATATATATATATATATATATATATATATATATATATATATATATATATATATATATATATATATATATATATATATATATATATATATATATATATATATATATATATATATATATATATATATATATATATATAAGACTTGATCACTGTCAGAGCCAGTATTATGTCATATATAAATATTTTTGAAAGATTTCTATTGATTAACAGCAGGATATATATATATATATATATATATATATATATATATATATATATATATATATATATATATCCTGCTGTTAATCAATAGAAATCTTTCAAAAATATTTATATATGACATAATACTGGCTTCTGACAGTGATCAAGTCTTATTTCTCTCCACAATTAAGTTTATTTTTCCAACAATTTTAATATTTCTCCTACTTAACAGACTTATTTACAACCTTTTTATAGAAGTTAGTATGCCTCCTGATCTGTAATGTTTTGTTACCAGAAAAAACAGATGCCATTTATCAATCAAACCATATAATTAAAACTGACAATTTCTTCCTCAAATCGACAATTTTTTTTAAAATTAATTGTTGGCAAGATATCCAAAATAATATGACTTCTTGTTAATTTAACTGTCGACTGGACTTGACTCCATCAACTTAATAGCAGTCCCCCCTTTTCTCAAGTCTAAAATCTAAATTTTTATCTTTTCCTTAATTAGCCTCTGACTTAAAGAATATCAGCTGGACTGGTAAACTGAAATTCTAACCTTTTTAGTCTAAATAAAATATAATTATTTATAAACAATATAGCTTTTCATAAAAAATATAAAATGACTTTAATAAAATATTTTCTTTTAATATATATGTAACAGTAAGTGTATTTATGTAAAATATAAGCACACATTCAGATATTCAGACATTCAGAAAACCTGCCTCTAAAAATAATCTGAATGATTAAAAAAACAAACAATAACTTAATATTCTGAAACTAAATTAGTAAAACTATTAGACTTAAATTATTATTATAGAAAGAATAGCAGAATTTAATAAATATAGATCATTTTTAAAAAAAGTTAATAATCAAAATCAAAAAAAATTATTAACTGAATAGTTTGTGTTCACAGGCGACTGTTTATATGTGTTTTAATCCTAACTTTTATAGACAACTATTAAATGATTCAAAGTATATACTACTCTTTTTGTTTTATCAATACAAAACAAACAGAGAGCATAAATATTTCCCCAACTCTCTTTATGTCCTAGGCTTTTGAGAACTTGATCATGTAAAGTTAAAATGTGGGTGCCCTAAAACTTCCTCTTCATATACAAGAAAATGGGATGATGATATTTTCTTTGTTATTTTATGTACACTATTGCAATTTAGTCACATGTTATATATATATATATATATATATATATATATATATATATATATATATATATATATATATATATATATATATATATATATATATATATATATATATTGTCTCACATATATATTTAGAAGTTCCCTCACAAATTAAAAAGTCTAATATTATTTTAAGTTAGACTAGCAATTTTTTTTTTTAAAAAAGGACTTATATTTTAAGTTAAACTAAGTATTTTAAAGAAAAAGATGTAATGATAATTTGTTAATTCTTAACAATTTGGTGAAATATAAAGAAAATCAAACTTTTCAAATGGAAAAAAAAAAAGAAAAAAAAAGCAAATATGTTTATATTTGCTATTAAAAAAAATATAAATATTTTTTTTATTATCAATCAAATAAAAAAATCTTCAAACATTAAAACTCTGATTAAAAAAACTTCTAAGACAGAATAAATGTAGGTGTCAAAATACCATGCCATAGGCAATAAAAAAATTAAGATTGGAAATAACATAAAGGCTGATTCTTGAAAATAGTTTAATTAAAAGTCTGTTTCCATCAACAAAAACTGTTCAATGACCTGGGGAATTAAAAATTGTCAACAAGGATGAACAAGATGCTACCAATGAAAGAAAATAATTATGTAAACTGAATTCATTTGTCAGTGAGAAAAAATATAAATAGTGTGGAAAATCAGTAGAAGTTATTATTAGCATTATTATAGTTAATTGATTCAGATATACAAGATTTAGATACAAGTCTACTAAAAATGACTTAATGGAATCTTCAAAAAACCTAATAAAATCATCATAATATGATCTTTGGTGGGTAGAGACCACTTGTTTTCTCTCCATCTACAAAACATGTGAACTCCAAGCCCTGCCTAGAAGTTTTAATGTGCCATCCTTGATAGACTCCCCAGTTGTTTAGTAATGCAGTCATAAATAAAAACATGAAATTTAGAGGTAAGCAATTAAAAGTAACTCAATTACAATAAAATATGAATTAAAATTATAGCTATTAATTTTTATAAAAACAAAAGAGAGAAAATGTTAAGAAAAGTTTTCACAATCAATTATTAACTTCGGTCAAAAATTGATGATAATTTTTTATCTTTATTTAAAAATGAAAACAAGAAATGAAAAACATTATTATTTAATAAAAATACATATTTGTTAGATATATTATTAGTTAAAGCCAATTATTTCATAAAATTTAAGATAGGTTCAAATAATAGAAATTATTCTAATAATAATTGTAATAATTTATTCAAATGAACCAGTTAAATGGAAATGTCAATCAAAGATATGGTAAAAATAATAAATTGTATGTGTACGAATATATATCTATACTGGATTATAATTGCTCCACAAATATGGAATTGCTAATATTACCTGCTTACTTACCTGTAATGATTTTTAAAAAAATAATAAAATGCTATAAGAACCATAAATCCTTATATGCATTTTATCTGTATCTTAATAAAATAATAAAATGTATGTGTATAAATATACATCTATCTGAAATGCTTTTACCTACATAGAATAATAATTGTACTGTGTGATATTATCTGCACATCTATTCAAAATGTTTCTATTGACATGGAATAAATGATTACAAACATTGATGTATTAAAATAATATGTATACCTATCTATCTATTTATCTATCTATCTATCTATCTATCTATCTATCTATCTATCTATCTATCTATCTATCTATCTATCTATCTATCTATCTATCTATCTATCTATCTATCTATCTATCTATCTATCTATCTATCTATCTATATATATATATATATATATATATATATATATATATATATATATATATATATATATATATATATATATATATATATATATATATATATATATATATATATATATATATATATATATATATATATATATATATATATATATATAAAATCTCAAATTCACAATTAAATCAGTTTATTCAAAGAAGCTCTAAAACACAACCCATGGTTTCACTACTACAAACAGCATTCTCATATGTTAGGGAATAAAAAATAATAAATTTTTACTAAATATTACCCACAATTTTACTTATATCGCAGACACAATTAACATTTTCATGAGGTTTGACACTTCATTGACTTTACATCACTCAGAATTCATTATTTTTTGAGCTACGGAGATTCTTATATGCTTGTTGTCAAGCTTAGCAAAAGTCCTGTAAGATGCTTCCCTCTCTTGAATTATTTTACAAGTAAAAAATCAATACTAGTCGTGCTTTAAGTTAAACAAAAGAAGAACATCAATTCTGATTTGTTGGGCCATCCATTCTCGGCTCTTATTGGCTGATGATTCCGATAAATATTTTTTCACTGCTGAAAATGAAAATATATGTTTTAGAGTGTTTTATTATTATTATTTTTTGTACATATTACAAATTATTTTATAAAATCTGCTGAAAATATAGTTATTTTACAAAAGTAGTAAGGTTTTATTAAAAAAATATATACTTTACATGATTGTAAGTTTAAAAACAACCAGCAATAGCAATAATTTTGACATCCTGTCAAGAGTTTAGACTGCCCCAAGCAAAAATTAATGTATTAGAATATTTTTCTGGCATTTATTTAAATATTATAATGTATTTTGGTTAGAAATATAATTTATTTTGGTTAAAAATATAATTATTTTTAGAAAAACATTAAGATTTTACTAAAAAATTCTTAAAAAAATTATAATGGTAAATCTGGGAGAGATATAAATGATATTTGCCTTGCTTGTAATTTGCTCATAATATTTTCTTTGATTTTTCCGCTTTTGAATATTTTTATAAAATACAAATAAAAATATTTATTTTAAAAACTTTCATTTACTTTCATAACATTACAAATAATTAATATACTTATTACAAATGAAACTAAAATTAATATATTTTAAAAGATGAAAATATTTCTATCAAAGAGTTTGTGAATTGGCCAATTAAAAAAAATCAGAGTTTTACTCATTCAGCCAATAAATAAAAAGTTTGATGGAAGTGTTAATATTAGATAAAATTTTAAACAAGTTAATTATCTTTGCATCATAAATTTTTAATAATAAATATTCTTTAATTATCCTTTTATTTTTACTTCTCTCAATAAAGACATTGTCAGTTTCATCAAAATTAATAATGTGACCTGTCTCTTTTACATGGATATATAAAGCAGAACTGAGGTATTTATTTTTAAGTGAACTTTTATAATTTTTTATTCTTTCATTTAAGGCCAAACTACTTTGATCTATATATATACCTTCTTATAAAAATAATGGAATGTACATACTACTCTAGGAATAGTATTTCTATCAAAAATTATTGTTGTATTTTTTAATAAAATATTCAAAGTAATACCCCTATTCCAAGTAATTTTCTTATTACCAAACAAATTACTTGAACACAATTTAAAATGCAAAGAAATAAAATATTTTTTATCCTTCACAATATTACAATTCACATGATCACCATTTCTTATGATTGCTTATAGCTGTTATTAAAACAGGCAAACTCTCCATAGTATTGCCACTCAATGCAAGCCAGAGTAATTATTGGATGCCAGAAGGCTTGTGCATATAATCTCCATCTAGTGCCTACTCATCCAATATCCCCATATTAGTTTTTGGCTTGTAGCCTTTGTCAGAGAGGAGACTTGGATCTGGGCACACTGCACCTAGCCAGAAGGCTTGTGCATAAAATCACTATCTAGTTTCTAAGCCTTGGTTCTGAGAGCACTACACTTAGTCTGGGGATATTGGATGAGTAGACACAAATGGTGATTTATGCACAAGCCTTCTGGAATCCATTGATTACTCTGGCTTGTATTGAATGGTGATAGTATGGAGAGTTTTGCCTGTTTTAAATATGCACTCGTACTTGAATTACAATTACTATTAAATATAATGTTTTAACAAATTTATTACAGGTAGCCAACCCTCAAATAATCTTTGTGAAATTGTCTTTTTTGAAACAAAGGTACCCCATTAGAATTATATTGTTGTTTTTTTTACCTCTGTAACAATATTTTTTTTAATCAGCTACTTTACAAGATAGAGATTGATAGCTGACAGAATTTGTTATGTACCTTAACTTTTTACTCTTAACACAATGACTATATACCAAACAATTTTTTTATATCTCTAATAACCAATAGATCTCAAAATTTTAATTTAACAAAATCTAGTTCCACTTCCATCTATTTATAACATATTTTGTAGAAGGACCAAAACAACTTAAACTAATTTAACAACTCTTTCAATTTGTCATTTTCAACTATGAACAAAGAATCATCAAAATATCTAACAAATAACTTTAAATATGGACAATCCTTCTTAACAATAATTGCCTCTTCTAAATAATTAATATAAATTGAGCAAATAAAAAAAGTAATTTAACCTATTATTCACCTTTCCCTAGTCTTATAAAAATTATGATTATAAGTAAAATACATAGAATTTTCTAATAATAAAAACAAATCTTTAATACCTTTGCATTTATTTTTTAACAATGATCGATTTTTATTAACAGACATCAAAGCATCAATACTGCTTAATCTATTCGCAGATTGATACATATTCTCACTATCCAAACAATCAATTACCCGATTATTTTCCATTTTGAAACTATTACTCATCAAAACGTCCAAAATAAAAAAAAATGAAATTAGAAAAAAAAATGAATGTTTATTATTAAAAATTTATGATTCTGTAGCAAATAACTTGTTTAAATGCTTTTTTATAATGTTAAGGTGTGCGGATATAAGTGGAATTGTGGGTAATATTTAGTATAAATTTGCTTTCTTTTGATCCGTTACACTTGGGAAGTCAACTTGTAATAGTGAAATCATTTTTTTTTCTAACCTAGTTTACTCGTGAAATTGGGATCATTTTGAATTTTTATTGACTTTTTAGCTTTATGCTTTGAATATTTATGCATATAATATATTGCTTTGCCCATCTTGTTAACACATGCATTTTATTTGACTGTCAACAGTAATTGTAATTTGTGAAAATTTTGATTTTAAATTTAAAAATAAAAATAGCATTCTAGTCTAAATTAGTTATAAATAACATACATTCAGCAAAAAAGTTAATATGATGCTTTATATCAATAAAGCAAATTTAATCTTCTACATTTTATGTGCCTAAAAGCCTACTGTTAAAATGTATATTTCACAGTATGAAAATTATTTTTTATAAAGAGGAATCTTTGGATTATTAAAAAAAATGAAAAATAATTTTTCTATTTAAATAGAGTCAAAATTAGAAAATTATCATTGTTATCATAAGAGGAAAATTATTGTAATTACTGAAAAACGTTTCATTTTTTAAATAACTATGTATTTAAAAACTAAAATATTAGTTGTTTAACGTAAATTAAAATTTTAGTTATATATATTTTATAAATAGAAAAAAAATTCCATCTCCTTTATAAAGCAATTGTTACAAATACTATTAACCAATAATTTATTAAATAACTTTTTTTCGGTTCAGTGAGTAGCGATATACGATATTAAATTTTATTATAGTGCGGGGAAAGTGAGAAATAAAAAAAAAGTACTTCTGTAAGATAAATTTGTGTATACTATATATATATGAAATTCAAATTCATTTTATAAAATAATATTTTTTTTAATATTGTAAAGTATTTAGGTAAATTAAAATTAAAAACAATCCCATATGAAATCTTTATAAAAAATAAATTTATAAAATCGTTAATAAATAAAAGTTTGCTTAATAATAACAATAGTAATACTTGACATATATAAATATTTATAGATGTTGTAAAAATTAAAACCATAATATACATATACGAATTAAAACATTTCTTTATAACTTAAAAAAAGTTTTTTAAAAAAATATATAATAAAAATGTGATAAAATATTGAACTATGTCCATCATCTTTCATTAAATGCTGAATCCTAGATTTTTTTTTCAAATACAAACAACTATTAGTAATAACAAATAAAGACAACACTGTTTGGTAGATTTCACAACGTTGTGTGAGGTGGCTGAATTGACTATTGGCAATGCCAGAATAGGAATCGAACTTATACTTTTGGATTTTTGAATATCAAATTCAATATTCAATAATTTAAAGATGTAAGTTTAAACATATTACATCCATACTGTCTTTTAGGATAGCATGCAATGGAAAAACTTACAATATTATCAACATCAGTAGAATGCTAATAAATTGAAACGATCCACACTTTATCAAATGCATAAATATTTGCTAAAAATTTCACTTTTAAAATTTAATAATTAATTTTCCCAAACTAGTTTTAAGAGCTACTGTCATTATTTTAATCTACAAATTTAAATATATTCTTACACTAAGCTTTTGTTTATATGTTTTCATACAATTCAAAATACTTCATTTTTACTAATTTAATGTACTACTTCAAAAATTCATATATTAATTAATTAAAATGTTTAGATTTCAATCATACTAATGAAAGAACAATAACAACCAAAACCACAACATTGTCTATCTATCACTAACATTTAATAACATTTGTAGCCATCATATTATTTTTTTGTATGAAAATTTAAATCACAATAAAAATATTACTGTAATAAAAGATAAAAATAATAAATAAAAGTAACATGTTTATTGAATATCAATAAATCATTACATAATAACCTTTTTATGCCTACACAAGCTGAGAAAACTGTAACAACTTTTCCACACAATATAGTCAACTAATGCAAGCTATAGTAATCAATAAATGCTAAAAAGACAAGCCTTTAATCCTTTCCCAATTGTAGTCTTAAATTACTAGAAAATTATCTGGAATATTGGATAAAATAGAAACTAGATAGAGACTAAATGCACAGCATTTAGAATTGCTTGTATTAGGTAGTACTAATGTGGGGAAAAGTTACTACTGTTTTACATTAAATATCTCATGGACTGCTGTGGACTATTTTGACATATATTAAAAATCATTGGAACATGAATACAGCATTATTAAAATCCAAAAAATACAGATTTTCATACTATTTCAACTATTTCAGATTGAAAATGACAAATATATTTTATTCTTTTGCATTGGAATATTATATATATATATATATATATATATATATATAATGCAAAATATATAAAATATATTTATATATATATATATATATATATATATATGTTAAAACGAAGATTTGCACGGGTTATATATATATATATGAACACTTTAAACAATATTTAAATTACATAACTCTTGGATAAAGTCAAATTGTAAACAAAACACTAAAGATATTTAATAATTTTTTTAATAATTATAAAACGCATTTTAACATAATTACAAAATAATAATCTTCTAATAGTTGTTTAACTAAGTTTATGAATTCATTTGATTCATTAATAATTATATATTTATTTAATAAAGGAAGTAAAGAATATTTAATAAGCAAGCAACCTCAAGTAGTTCAACATTTTGATTACATTATTAAAATATTTTTATATTAGCAAAAATCAGTCACATGACCTGTAGTATTATGAATTAATAAACTGATCTTAATTTATTAGAAATGTAAGTCTATAAATGTGAATCATTTTAAAAAATGATATTTGAACTTTTCAAATGTAAAAATAATATAAAGTAAAATATGTAATCAGAATAAATTTATTTTTCTCTTATTAGCTAAATATTCATAACACTATTGAAAAAAAAAAAGGAATAAAATCTTTGTTGAATGATATTTTCCTGAAGGTTTGTTATGATGGTATATGAGATATGATAATATGTTGCATTATTTCCATCATCTATAAGCAAATATTGAATATATACAAAAAATAAACGTTATTTAAACTTTTCAAATACAAACATGTTACGGTGACCTACTTGCAGTACTAATGCTTTGTCACCCAGTATAATGCAGTTCTCTGACATTTATTTGTATTGATGCACACTTCATAAAGATTTATTTAAATAGTGATGATGTTTGTTATAACACACAAATAGAAAATACAGGTTAGTAATTACACAATATTTTGAGTAGTATTATTTTCTATGGTTTTTGACATGTTGCTAGCCTGACAGTATTCACATAGAATTAAAACTAACACCTTTAGATTTTTTAATATTGTATTTAAGGCAAGTACATGTTGGATAGACTGTTTGCCTTAAATTCAATATTCAGAAAGGTAAATGTGTGACTTTGACTACTATGTAAATACTGTCACTTGTCATGCCAGCAACACCTAAAGAAGAGAGAAGAATAGTAATACTTAACACATTGTGTAAGTTCTAACCCTGTGTTGTCTATTTGTGTGTTATTATTAACAAATTATTTGTATTTAAAAAGTTTAAATAAAATTGAATTTTTTATACATTTAATATTTACTGATATATTATGGAAATAGTCCACCATATTATCAATTTTTTGCTGAATAGATTCTACTTTTAAATGTAAATGAATAATTATAAAATCATCATAAAGCTTTGAAATTCTGTTCTAAAATGTAGAATTGCATTTATATTTGTTAAATTATTACAAAAATTTAGTCTATGGTGTTTAATAATGTGCAACAATAATAGCAATCATAATATATTCTTTATCATTTCTTGAAATTTCTTTATTTGTATTTTTAAAGATAAAAGAAGTTCTAACAATATGTTAGTATAAATATGAAATAATAACTACTATACAATATTTTGTAAAAAAAATAGTCCTAACTATTTCAAAAAGTATGATTTATGCAAATATTTGCTTATTCAAAAACAACAATCTAAGAGGAGTTTAAAAGATTATTTATACTCTCAAAGTCGAAGAATGTACATGACTTCAATGTTCTAAGATTTTGTTGGTGTCTATAGTTTTTTATTGTTTACTATTAACTATTTCATAAATCACAATTTGTTGAATTAAATAAAAAACAAGTAGAAATGTCAAGCATTGTTAGCTGAGAGGTGAGCACAGCAGCCTTGCAAACAAGCAATGGTTGCAGACAGTTGTTGTAGGTTCATCTCCTGGATGATGCTGTGACATATGAAAAAGAAACAAGTAGAATGAATTATTTTTAACAACACTATATACTTTCAATTTTTTGTCATTAATTAATTTCGTTCAGTTATTTTTTTTTCTAAGAAATCAGTTTGCATATTTATTTTAAATAAATACAGGCAATATAAATAAAAAAAATAGATAAAGAAAAATTATGTACCATTGACTGCTATAGTTTTATGAATGTAAATGATCAAATAATTTTTGTTTTTATTTATGCTGATGTATTATTTATGACAAAATTTGTATTTTTTTTGTAAATGTCATGAATAAATTATAAGATTGTTGATGTACAAAAGAGCAAATAAATGCTTTCTTAAACTAATGTTTAGTAATTTTGATCTTATAAAATTGATAATCAATATTATAATGCACAAAACCATTTTTTCTAAAATATAACTTATAATTATGATGATGATATTTTACAACTGAAATGATTATTTTTTTCTCTCAGGCAAAATATTGTTCCTAAGAATTTTAATCCATAAAATTAATTGATTAATATATTTAAAACAAAATATTCATTTTATAATTGAAAATTGTACTGAATGAAACTGGTGTGTTTTTTCTGCTTTTGTAATCATTAACATTAAAAACCATTTTTACTTTGGATGTGTCATTAATAAAAGGCCTAATTGTCTTGCAAAAGACAATGGATAAGAAATAGATTATTCTTCTTTTTTGTTTTTTATTATCTATACATTGATTAATATAAAAAATGTGATTATTAATTTCTTTCATTTTCATATTACTTAGTACAACATATTGTTTCTACAAATTATTATTTTGTTAAATTATTTTACAATTCTACAAAAATCCTAATAACTTCATTAGATGGACTAAATATTAAAATACATATCAGAAATATACATAATCTATGTTTTAATTACTATTGTTCAGAATATTGCATATAGATTTATTTTTAAATTTATATTATATTGCTTTATTTAATATCTACCATATAATATTCTGACTTAAATCCGTTACATACACTTTTAAGTTTTAAAAAAATTTAAATAAATATTTAGATATTAAAACATTACTAATGTAATAAAATAATAATAATAATAATAATAATAATAATAATAATAATAATAATAATAATAATAATAATAATAATAATAATAATAATAATAATAATAATAATAATAATAATAATAATAATAATAATAATAATAATAATAATAATAATAATTTAACAAATTAACTAAGAAAATAAAATATTATTTACAACAAATAAACATAAAGGGAGATATAATATAGAATAGAATAAAATTTAATTTTAAGTTTTTGGCAATTGGGAAGTAAAGCTAATAGAAGATAGTAATTTAATACATAAACAAATAAACAATAAGAAATATATTATTTAAATACATTATTTTTATATTTAATTAGCAATAGTTTCAATTAAAAAAATTAATTGTAGTAATTAATATTTAAAATGTAATATCGAGAAAATAGTAAGCTATATCTTGGAAAATGTAACAAACCAAATATATGCATACCTATATTAGAGATAAGCATTATATTGAAAATTAGCAAAACATTTCTAGTGTAATTTTGACTACTTAATCATAATAGTCATAATCATGGTATTGATGATGAAGATAAATTTGTGGTGTTTATGAAAGAACCAAAACATAATAGAGAATTAGCATATTTGAAAGGCAAATAAGTTATATATATATATATATATATATATATATATATATATATATATATATATATATATATATATATATATATATATATATATATATATATATATATATATATATATATATATATATATATATATATATATATATAAAAATAATAAATATAAAGTAAGTCATTAATTATAACATATATAAAATGTATATAAAGAGTATAAGACATATTAATATTTAATAGATATTAAGAAAACAATATAACATATATTTAAGATTAATTTAATTATAAAGGTATATGTAATATTTTATACAGATGTAATTAAAATTTGAATTATGCATATTTTAGGCATAATTAAAATATATATCATTTCTATGTAGTCATATATATTTACATGTCTTGTAGCTCTGATGAAGACTGAATTCTGAACAGCCAAAACTGTAAGAAAAGTCATAAAAGTTTGCACAGAATAAAATGTAAATGAAAACTGCTATTAATTATATAGGAAAATTAAATACTATTTATATAAGACAAAATATAATTTATACATGTGTCATGAATAAACTCTGTACTGTACAATTTTGGCATAAATATCACTACTTTATCATTAGATGATGTAATTTTAATGAATCCACTGTCTTATAATATCAGCAATCTTACAAAGCAACTACAATATAAAAAAGTGGTAATTATTTGTAAAAAAAAATGTTTTAAAATGTTTATTAAGAATCGTTGTAGTAAATAATTGATTATAAATTAATATAATAAGTACAAATTGATGATGATAACTATGGCAAAGTTTCATATAAAAATCCATTACTGATTAAGTTCAGGTGTTTATGGTTAATAATTTATAAAGCACATAAATCTAATAATAAATTAAAATATTATGTTAAGAAAACAAATAAATACAATCATTTAATTCCACAGAATGTTGTTAATTACTATTAAAATTTGTAATATCATGATGTTTTATTGTTTGCTGCAGAATAAAATGAAATTATACTAATCTGATGGTGACCATTGGTGATATGGAAAATATAGTAAATTTAAATACTCAGCTTGAACAAAATAATTTCCTTTATAGATACATTATTACATATACTATATATCAAGAGTGATAATGTGTAGCAGAATAATTTTGTTATATCTTTATTATAATTCTAAAATTCTATAGTATTCTATTATTTTTTTGTTTTTACTTAAATATAGTTATAATATAAGAACAGTTAATTAAAATGTAAAATACTTATTTATGCTGTTTTTGATTTCTTCATATGACTATCAGTAGTGAATTTGAGAAGGTGAGGAAATTAATGTAGATGGAGTAGAAAACCTGCTTTGAAAAACCATTGTTAATTTTTGTTTTGCTTGAGTTTGAACTTTTAAAGTTAAAGACCTGAAACTTTTTTTGTGATTTACAGCTCAATATATAAGAAGCAGACCAATTACTGGGCTCTAGTCCATTATGTCATAGACAATAACATAGTTGAAGACAACGATATACCTTAGGTATATACATATCTCAAGCATGAAAATAAGAAGTCAACCTATTGTTCTTTTATGAACATAACTATATAGAGACAACTTTCTAGTCTTATAACTCCAATGACATAGCCTTGTAATGTGTTGTTTTAAAGGACTTGAACTGGGACTTTAGATTCTTGTACTTATGCACACCATCTTATACAACTGATGCACATGAATACATACATATGAAAAAATAAATTTTGTTCAATAGAAGTATTTCATGATGAACTAGGACTCATAGTTGGTCAGATCATTATATCCCATACATATAGACAATCAATGCTCAGTCTATATCAAGATAGCAAATCTTCAAAGAGTTACAGATAGAAAAGATTGAAACTTGTTTGCTAAAGTTTGATAATTGCTATCATACTATAAAGTGAGTGCTGATTGCTAATATGTGTGAAAGATAGTCATCTGACCAAATGATAAGTGTTAGTTCAGCATGGAATCAGTATATTGGAGGTCATTTGTCCTTTTCACATGTATGTAGTCATATTATAAATTGTAACATTGTCACTGTAAATTGGCTATCATAAATTTAGAAACAGTAAAAGTTGTATAGGCTTTAAATTTTATGGTTATTCAAATGTTTTCATCAATATAATTGGCTATAGAACATAGAATATAGTCATTATTATATTAAATTGTCTGTCATACCATCAATTATAAGAAATATAATTCTACACAACTTTTAAATGGTTTTCAAAGCACAGTTTTTTTTAAAAATAGATTGCAATATTTGTATAAAAAATATGTATATTTTTATAAAATTATCATTTGTATAAATCAAATGATGTGCTCATATATATATATATATATATATATATATATATATATATATATATATATATATATATATATATATATTGTAAATATCGATAAGTCGATATTATATTTTAAAAATTTGTTATTTGTTATTAAAAAAAAAATCTCTTTAAGT
The DNA here is from genome assembly GCA_028023455.1 of Epiperipatus broadwayi. Classification (NCBI taxonomy): domain Eukaryota; kingdom Metazoa; phylum Onychophora; class Udeonychophora; order Euonychophora; family Peripatidae; genus Epiperipatus; species Epiperipatus broadwayi. The sequence goes on along the minus strand of JAQFVV010006213.1, from coordinate 9,083,881 downwards.
TGAAGTTTACATATGAAATATTTAAATTTTTCTTTTATGTTTATTAAATATAGTTATTATTTGAAGTTATTATTTTATTTATATATATTGATAGTACATCGTTATAAACATTTAATTATTGAAATAAATAAGGACATATAAATTATAGATTATAAAAAAAAAATTATTTTATTTATAATGATTATTAAATGCAATAAATAATTATTTATGTATATTTTTAAAGATGTCAAATTTTCAATTTAATATTTTATATATATATACTTGATATTTTATTTTTATTTTAATGTTAATTGTTTTAAAAAGAGAACATATATAACATGAGTTTTAAAATAGTATCTGCTAGCGCATGGAACGATAGCAACAACAATAAGGAAGCCATTATCAATATAGATTATTATTGGAATAGATATAGAACAAACAACGGAAGGATAGAATTTTATTACATTTTATTTCTTTAAAGTTTACCATTCTTTAAAATACTGAAGTAACGTATATATTTTGTAATAAACATATAAATTATGACGGGGTAATAAGGATATATCGCAGCTAGGGCTGCATCATCATCATCGCTTTCATATATTCTAAAGCAATTTTTCAATGGAACAACTAAAAATTTCAACGTATAAATTTCATCGCGTCTGGAGTTAAAAGCTGGTATAGCTATCTTAAATGTATTATCGTCAATTTAATTCTAATCTGGAAGTAATTGGAATTGATGTGCTGGATTTAACATTTTAATAAAATATGCATATATTTAAGAATTAATAATCTTCTTTAATGAAATCGTTTTGTCGTCTTTTAATAGAATGCATTCTAAAAATAAAAAAATATACAGATGAAAAAACTCATGGACTAAATTAATTCTTAAAAGGACAATTAACTAAGTGAACTTTTAAAAAGGTATTTAATAATTTTATATATATATGAGTGATGTGTGGATATATTTTTGAGATTGATATATTTTTTTTTTTTGTTTATTTTTATTTTTCATTGTAAAATGTAACGTTTGTGAATGATCAATTTAAGCGTCTTGTTTTATTATAATATTAAACGTATAACAGATGATGTTTAAGATAAATATTTAAATAATTTTAAAATCTGAAAATATAATTTATAAGTTGAGGTACTATATATTAATTATTATCTTTATATTATAACTATTAGGCAGAAATATGTCTTTATATATTTATTGTTTATATTTATATTTGAAACATCAATATTATTTAAAGTCAAACGATAACATAAAATAAAAGATGTGCTATTTATTTTTATAAATAATGCCTTTGTAATTATTTAAAGATCGATACTATATTATTCTTATTTTCTTTTAATGCCAAAGTTATTAGTAAATTAATTGAATTTACGACTTAATAAAAGATAATTTCTTATTTCATTTATTACTTGGTTTGTAGGTCACTTACATATATTATTATTCATACACATATTTAGAGGTACATAAATTTATATAGTAGATGTGTATATTTGAATTTAATAAAAGTCCCTTTATTTTTGATATATATATATTTGATTAGTTAGTCACATCAACCTAAAAGATAAATTATAATGAAAGATCTCATTGATTAGTATGATTTTAGATTTGTTTTATATAAAGCTAGCTGGAAGGGCAATTTAAACAATTTATTAAAATATAATTGGAACAAGTTTGTTTTTCTTCATTCTTTAATATAAATGGAATACCTCATATACGTTCCATTATATTTAACTTGCTTAATTATGAGCTACCATATAGTTTCCATTACATTTGGCTTGCCCAATCGTGGGCTGCCTCATAGACGTTCCATTACATTTGGCGCCCAACGTGGGGCTAGAAATAAGCTAATTAGGGCTTGAAATACCCCACATACCTGAGAGATGAGTAGTATATATATTAATATGAGATTTATAGTTTTTAAAAAGAGAAGCATTTTTGTATGTTTAATTTTTTTTTATATAAATGGAAATATTTTAGCCTTATGTTTAGATGGTGATGGTTAATATTATTGTATTTTTTTTAATGATGGTGTTAAAGTATGGCATAATAATTTTGTCCATATTTGGAAAGTTTATGTTGTAGAAAATCTATAATTTTGAAGGTTGGATGGGATATTTGATTGTTGGAGTTTGGTTGGTTCTGTTGCAGGTATTGATGTTGGATGGGGAATTTTGGTTATTATCTTGAGGATGTAATGCATTCATGTCATTTATGATTGATTAATCTCATTCATTGCTCCAACCCAAATTTTGATGTTTATTATTATTATTATTTATCATGAAGCAGTTAACAGTAGTCCTGCCATGATTTTATCTTTAAAACTCCAGAGAGAGTAAGATATAATTATTTTGATATAAGTATAATATTTGCCTCTAAGTCTCCCAAAGATGAGCAAGGAAATATTTTATAAATAATAGCCCCTAAGACTTAAATATAAGCAGGGTAGTGTAATAGTGTTTTCAGAAAAATTATTATGGGTTGTAGTAGATTGGATAGAATGAAATGTGATAGTCATCTAAGTGTTCATGAAACATTGTATGCTTTGGGAATAATGATTGAATTCTTTTATCTACATCAAAGTTGTGAAGTGCTAATCAATCTTTTGGTTGTCAAAATCTATCAGATCTTTGGAGGAATAGATAAGTATATAACATAAATATATAACACCAAACTTAGGGACTAGATTAATTGACTATTGCTTGGTGACAAATAATCTATTACATTAATTATCAATTAGGGTTTGAAAACAAGTATATTAATATTTTTTTTCTTTGTAAGTGACTTTTAAACATGAAGTTCAATTAGTGAATGTTTGTTGATAATAAATTGCATTAGTACAATTTTATTAAAATATTTTGGGCACAAAAGTTAATAATTAGTGAAGTGGATATTTTTTTTTTTATGTATATAAAATGGTATTAAGTTTTAAGGTCCAGAAAATTTATAGGTATCAATTTAGTAAGTTTATGCTTAACTACCATTATTTTGAATGAGAAAGTTGTCTCACTATATTATCAAATTAGTTATTTTAAGGCATGTGAACATTTAGTTGTATTTTTAAATATTTCAAGGTTATATTGAATTTGATATGAAGTATCCACATTTTAATATGATATAAGTGTAGAATATTTATTATCATTAAATATAAATAAATGTTATTTAGTGATATCAGTTGTTACTCCCTTTCTATATATATATATATTTTAGAGAAATTTGTTGATATTATGGTGATAGATGAGATTTTTTTTTAAAAAGCCAAGAAGTTCATGAGTTCAAATAAGTAAAATTTAGATTGTCGGATAGCTATTATGTATTATAAGATTAAAAAAGCTTGTATTTTTTTTAGTTAAATAATTGCTTGTTGGAATAATGATTGGAGATGGTGAGCCCTTGATCTGTGATAATTACTATATAGAAATAAATATATATATATATATCTTAGATTTTTTTTTTTTTTTTTTTTTTGAGTATATAATATTATAGTTCTAGTAATAATGGATAACAGTAGTGAAATGTCAGTTAGTGGTAATTTTGATATGGGGAATTTAATAGAGACACTGGAGGCTATGATGAAAACAAATTCTGAGAGACTAGAGTCTAAATATGATAAACTAGAGGCTATGATGAAAACCAACTCTAATGAATTAAAAGATTTTAAAGCTGAATTAAAAGAAGAACTTAGAGCTGAGATGAAAACCAACTTAAAAATAAATGCTGATGAACTTAGAGCTGAGATGAAAACAAATTCTGATGAACTTTCCCAGAAACTAGAGATTGGTTTAAAAACCAACTCTAATGAATTAAAAGAAGATCTTAGAGCTGAGATGAAAATTAATTCTAATGAATTAAAAGTTTTGGTAGATAATAGTATTAGAAGAGTAGAAGTAAAATTTGATGAAAAGATGGAAAAATATAGAGAAGAGACAATAGTAGAAGCTAATTCTTTAAAAGCAAAAATTGAAGAAATAAATAATGAAATGAAGGAAGAAAATCAAGGAATTATGGCCAGATTAGAAGAATCTAAGAAAGAACATGGGGAATTTGAGGAAAAGATTATTAATAATAATAAAGTATTATGGGATAAGTTCCAAGCATTGAAAATTGATAATGAATCTTCATTTAAAAACCTATATACGACTATCTCTGCTGAAGTTAAAATTGCTGTGGGATTGCAGCAAGAGGAACAGTTGATTGATATTAATAAATTACAAGATATAAATGAACGTATTAATGTAGTAAATGAAGTTACTTCTAATCGTATACAAGAAATAGATGTTAAATTGGATCAAATTCAAGGAAAATTAAGACCCCTTTCAGAATATATAAATAATAATGAAATTGAAACCTGTAAAAATTATGAAATAGAGGTACGAAAGGATGTGGCAGAAATGGATGTAAAAATTGAGCAAATAAAAATCATTACGTTAGAAAATTGTGAATATATAACAAATTTGCAAAAACAATGGAAAGAATATGAAATAAAGATAGATATAAATAAAATGAAAGATAATATTATAGACAGAGATTATCTTAAGGATGAGACATTTGTTAAGGAATTGATAAATAAAGAAAATTGTAAGTGTTGTTTAGATAAAGTTAATAATGGAACAAATTTAATGGAATCTAAAAGATCTTCTGATTTTCCACACCAAATATCTAGTGATTCATATATGAATCATAATGCTGCAAGGTTCATTAATGTTAAAGTTTTTAAAGGTGAGTATCATGAAAATCCTATGGAATACCTGAATACATTAGAAGAATTGTTTACACTTAGTATCCTGTCAGAGAAAGAAAAGTTGGCAATTGCTAGTAACCATTTATACGCTTCAGCTAAAGAATGGTGGAGATCTCTGTTTGAAAGGCCTCAAACTTATGGTGATTATCGTGAAGCAATAATGAATAACTTCTGGAATGAGGATAAACAAGATTTTATACGCCATAGACTTTCTCACGAAAAATATACTTCTCGTGATGGGAGTTATACTCAATTTTTTAGACATCAAGTGGCCAAATTCAAAACCCTAAATGCATTTCCATTATCAGAAACTCAGATTGTGCGGATTTTGCGTAGAAATTTACCAAGGCATATTGAACAAACATTGGTGGCTGCAGATCGACATACCGTTGAGGAAGTAGCAGATATCTTGGGAATATTAGAAGCTAGTGATGGTATTTGTAATAAATCAACTGGAACTACAAGAGATAACTCTAATTATAATTTAGCAAATGTAAATTATCATGTACCAAGAAACCAATCTGCAGGTCGCATGCAAAGGTTTACCAGAAATTATCGCAATAATAGAAGACAAAATCCATACCGGGATCATGGAGGTTACAATAGAAATCATGAATATAGTCGTGATACTAATTTACAACCAGGGAGTTATCCATATGATACCACCAACACTGAGGTTAATACTCCAGCGACTGGATATTCAAATCATCCATCAAACTGAGTAGGGCCTCGTGGCAGTGTTCCTCACTGCGGGGACCAATGATTGATATGGAGAGGAACGATTTAATTATAGCTTTAAATTCAATAGAATTTGAAATGGAAGATTTTGGAGTAGAGGAAATAGAGAATCAATTTTTTTTTAGTAATTGTCCAGAAATTATGATCATGATCAAAAAAATTGAAGTTAAAGCTTTAGTTGATACCGGTAGTCAGGCTTCTATCATTTCAGATGAATTGTTTCACCAATTTTTAGAAGTGGGTATAATTGTTCCATCCTTACCCATAAAACAATCCTTTCAGGTTACCTTAGCCAATGGGCGAAAAGCTAAATTAATTCCTCAACAAGTATGGTTAACAGTACAATTCAATTCAGTAAGCCAAGAACATGTTTTTTTGATAATGGCAGGATTAGTACATGCTGTGATCTTAGGATCAGATTTTCTTCAGATGCATGGTTGCATTATAGATTATATGGCAAAACAATTAATATGTAAAGGTGAAATTATTCATTTTAAGCAATATGTACTGCACCAATCCTTAAATTTAAGTTGTATAGAAACAGTTACAACTGATCTTGATATAAAATTAAAAATAAATGAATCAACTGGTTTAACTGATGAAATAAAGAAGGCCTTATCTTTAATATTATGTAATTATAAAAACGTTTTTTCAAAACAACCTGGAATCATCAAAGGGTATGTCCATCGGATACGATTGAATGATTTGGAACCCTTTCAGTGCAAATCCTACCCAATACCTTATCAATATAAAAAAGAAGTGGATAAGCAAATTAACCAAATGGTGGAATGGGGTGTTATCAAAAAATCTGCTTCAGCATTTAATAACCCTTTAGTTATTGTCAAAAAGAAGGATGGATCAGCTCGCATTTGTTTGGATGCCCGATTTTTAAATCGTAGGACAATTCCGGAACGTGATGTTCCTCCAATAGTACAGGAACTCTTAGCTCGTTTTGAAGGAAAAAAGATATTCACTACTGTAGATTTGACAGCCAGTTATTGGCAAATTTATTTACACCTAGAAGATCAAAAATATACTGCTTTCAAATATGAGGGACAATCTTATATGTTCCAAAGGATGCCATTCGGATTAGTTAATAGTGGGGCAAGTTTAATTCGTTGTTTAAATCAAGTTTTATCTACAGAAATTAAGAACATATTAGTGATGTATGTAGATGACATTGTTATTGCTTCACGGGATATGAATGAACATTTACAACATTTAAAAGCATTTCTTCAAGAATGTAAGAATAAAAACATCAAAATTAACCTAAAGAAAAGTACCTTTGCTACTGAAGAAATCATCTTTTTAGGGCATTTGGTAGGTGCAGCAGGAATTAAGCCTCATCCTGACAAAATTAAAGCTATAAAAAATTTTCCACAACCTGAAAATAAAAAGCAACTGCGTTCATTCTTTGGATTATGCAATTTTTACCATCGCTTTTATAAAAATTTTGCTTTAGATACAATTCATATGTCACAATTGTTGAAAAAGGATATTAAATGGAAATGGTTAGATATTCATCAAGTAGAATTAGAGCATGTGAAAGCAAGATTTTTGGAAACAGTAATTTTACATTATCCAAATTTTCAACAGCCATTTTATGTTCAAACAGATAGCAGTGGGTATGGACTCGGAGTAGTGCTATTTCAAATGAGTGTAGAAGGTAAACCATTGATATTATATTTTTTAAGCCGTAGGTTAAAAGGGGCTGAAATGCATTATTCCACAACAGAGAAAGAAGCTCTGGCAGTAGTTTGGGCTTTCACTAAACTTAAGCAATTTTTGTTGGGATCCCAAGTGGTAGTAATAACAGACCATAAGAGTTTGGAATTTTTAAATAAGGGATATCTAAATAATGACCGCTTGGTGAGATGGAGTTTATTTTTGCAACAATTTAACTACACTGTGCAATACTGTCAAGGTAAAAATAATATAGTACCTGATATTCTTAGTCGAAACCCAATGGAATGCCCAGATCAACCTATGAATTATACAGGAAACTTAGTTTTGACAGCTCTTACTTTAGTAATTGATGATTCTGTAGAAAAAGATTTAACCAATATTAGTGAACTTCAATTACAGGATCCTAAATTGGGGCCTATAATGTCCCAATTGAATGACAATACTATTGCAATGGGAATGGCAGAGCCACTAACTAACGGAGAATTAATAAGGTATCAATTGTCAAAAGGTATATTAATGTATCAAGTAGATATTACAAATTCTGGATCATGGAAAGTTTATGTTCCTAGCAATATTAGGAAAAGACTTATAAATTATGTACATTGTCTGTGTGGACATTATGGTCCTAGAAAAATAGAATATGCTTTACGTAAATTATTTTATTGGCCTCGAATGTATACATCTATACTGGATACTTTACAATTGTGTGAAATTTGTCTTAAAACAAAGTATCTGAATAGGTCATATGCGGGAAAATGGCAGCCTATATTACCAAACAAGCCTAATGAAATTTTGGCCATTGATTTTTATGGTCCTTTACCCTCTTATCGGCAGTACAAATTTTTGTTAGTGACATATGATTTATTTACAAAATATGTTACTGCTTATCCAGTGAGAAAAGCTGCAGCTAATGATGTCATCAAAGTAATGACAAACTTTCAATTCCCAATAGTTGGAAAACCAGAATCAATTTTGACCGATCATGCTACTTCATTTATGTCTGAAGAATGGAAAAATTGGTTATGTAGGCAAAACATTAAACCTGTACTGATTTCTATTCGTAACCCTCAATCTAACCCATGTGAGAGGGTTATGAGAGAATTAAGTCGGTTATTTAGGGTATATCTTGAAGGAAATCATCGTGGTTGGGTAAACCAATTAAAGCAGGTATTGTTATACATTAACATGACTAGAAATGAATCTACAGGTTTTACACCTATGCGGTTGCATTTTGGAAAGGAAGAGCAAAGTATAATTAAAACTTTATTACCTGTTATAGTGGAGGAGCCAGATCACAATAATGATGTCATTAAAGCTAAAGAAAATATGACAAAAATGGGAGACAAACGGGGATTACAAGGTCCACAGCATCCCAGTCAATTCAAGGAAGGAGATATGGTGTTAATTCGTACACCTCATGTAAGTAATCCACAAGAACACAAATTTAAAAAATTTTTTAATATTTATGAAGGACCATATCGGATCGACAAAAAAATTGGAACAAATGCTTATGTGGTTCATATGCATGATGGTTCAAAGGGAACCTATAATGCTAGAAGTCTTCGGCCCATACATTATGATTAATTAATTAATTAGTTATTTGCAAAGACATTTTTTTTTTCGGTGGATTAGAGGGTATTGTAAATATCGATAAGTCGATATTATATTTTAAAAATTTGTTATTTGTTATTAAAAAAAAAAAATCTCTTTAAGTTGAAGTTTACATATGAAATATTTAAATTTTTCTTTTATGTTTATTAAATATAGTTATTATTTGAAGTTATTATTTTATTTATATATATTGATAGTACATCGTTATAAACATTTAATTATTGAAATAAATAAGGACATATAAATTATAGATTATAAAAAAAAAAATTATTTTATTTATAATGATTATTAAATGCAATAAATAATTATTTATGTATATTTTTAAAGATGTCAAATTTTCAATTTAATATTTTATATATATATACTTGATATTTTATTTTTATTTTAATGTTAATTGTTTTAAAAAGAGAACATATATAACATGAGTTTTAAAATAGTATCTGCTAGCGCATGGAACGATAGCAACAATAATAAGGAAGCCATTATCAATATATTATTATTAAAATGGGATATAGAACAAACAACTGAAGGATAGAATTTTATTACATTTTATTTCTTTAAAGTTTACCATTCTTTAAAATACTGAAGTAACGTATATATTTTGTAATAAACATATAAATTATGACGGGGTAATAAGGATATATCGCAGCTAGGGCTGCATCATCATCATCATCGCTTTCATATATTCTAAAGCAATTTTTCAATGGAACAACTAAAAATTTCAACGTATAAATTTCATCGCGTCTGGAGTTAAAAGCTGGTATAGCTATCTTAAATGTATTATCGTCAATTTAATTCTAATCTGGAAGTAATTGGAATTGATGTGCTGGATTTAACATTTTAATAAAATATGCATATATTTAAGAATTAATAATCTTCTTTAATGAAATCGTTTCGTCGTCTTTTAATAGAATGCATTCTAAAAATAAAAAAATATACAGATGGAAAAAACTCATGGACTAAATTAATTCTTAAAAGGACAATTAACTAAGTGAACTTTTAAAAAGGTATTTAATAATTTTATATATATATGAGTGATGTGTGGATATATTTTTGAGATTGATATATATTTTTTTTTGTTTATTTTTATTTTTCATTGTAAAATGTAACGTTTGTGAATGATCAATTTAAGCGTCTTGTTTTATTATAATATTAAACGTATAACAGATGATGTTTAAGATAAATATTTAAATAATTTTAAAATCTGAAAATATAATTTATAAGTTGAGGTACTATATATTAATTATTATCTTTATATTATAACTATTAGGCAGAAATATGTCTTTATATATTTATTGTTTATATTTATATTTGAAACATCAATATTATTTAAAGTCAAACGATAACATAAAATAAAAGATGTGCTATTTATTTTTATAAATAATGCCTTTGTAATTATTTAAAGATCGATACTATATTATTCTTATTTTCTTTTAATGCCAAAGTTATTAGTAAATTAATTGAATTTACGACTTAATAAAAGATAATTTCTTATTTCATTTATTACTTGGTTTGTAGGTCACTTACATATATTATTATTCATACACATATTTAGAGGTACATAAATTTATATAGTAGATGTGTATATTTGAATTTAATAAAAGTCCCTTTATTTTTGATATATATATTTGATTAGTTAGTCACATCAACCTAAAAGATAAATTATAATGAAAGATCTCATTGATTAGTATGATTTTAGATTTGTTTTATATAAAGCTAGCTGGAAGGGCAATTTAAACAATTTATTAAAATATAATTGGAACAAGTTTGTTTTTCTTCATTCTTTAATATAAATGGAATACCTCATATACGTTCCATTATATTTAACTTGCTTAATTATGAGCTACCATATAGTTTCCATTACATTTGGCTTGCCCAATCGTTGGGCTGCCTCATAGACGTTCCATTACAATATATATATAACAAATAACTCAAAAATAGAAACAGATACAATTATCAATCCAACATCACATTTTAATTAGACGTAAAATAAACAGTTTTTATATTTTATATGTTGTGTGCATGTATGGGATGCGTATTTATGCTGAATGTAAAAAAAAAAAAAAATTGGTTTAGATTTTTATTTAGCAAGTAATGGTTTAGTTTGCTCTAATATTTATTAAATAAAAGTTTTTTATTTAAAAGTCAATTTAAATTCCTTTGAAATAATTATCTGAGAATTTTAAAGATCTTGATTTAATTTGAATAAATATTTATAAAGTTTTTTTTTTTTTTTTCAAATCCTGAAATAAAAATATGTAATGACTTGATTTGAAAATCTTAACTTTCACATTTTCAGTGGCAAAAACCATACCAATCATCAAGAAAAAACTAAGAAACTTCAAATCATTATAATGGAAAATACTGTCATTCAAATATTATGTGATCATTGGTATAAAAAAAATAAACTTAGGAAAATACAGAAGGCATTACTGGAAATTTTTGGTGCATAAATGTTCAAAATTTTAAATAGTTAATTGGTTTTCAACTATATGATGAAGGCTGTATTTACTGACAGGTAGATGCCTTTTCTAGGCATCTGACTTCTCATCATTTTAGGAAAAATAGTGACAACAAATAATCAGAAACCACCATGAAATAATTAATTAATTCATTATTGTTTTATTTTAAAGTATATCATTTATTATAGTCAAATCTTAATAGAAAATAGACCAATTGATGTGTGGAATGTTGTTTCATTATTTCAGTGACTAGCTAGAATTTTATTTAGTTGAAAGTATTGATAAATATATGAAATATGTTTTGAACAGTTGTATTTCTTAATTTCATACAAGTTGCAGATATTCATTTTGTGAATTTTTTTTTAAAGATAATTATTTTATTTAATTCACAGAAAGATAAATATAAGTCTCTATAGTAAATTTATCTCTTTAATTATGAAAGGAAACAATTTGTAATGATACTTTTTCAACTCAAATATGTCTCATATATAAATTTTATTTTAAAAAAAAGTTTTATTATGGATAACAAACTGTGCGATTTATTAGAGATACAACTAGATTAAATCACATCATGGATTAAAGATCAGTAAATGAATGGATTCAATTTATATCTGAAATTAATGAAATACTTAATGCTAAATTTTTTGATAATATTGTAGCATCAGTTCAAAGGAACTTAATTGATAAAATCTACAAACTATGATTGAATTACCAATGGTTAAGTGATTGCATTATAGATTATCCATATTAATAATTCAATAAAATCCTGAATTGTGAATTATCAATATAAATATTGATTATAATGCATGTTGCAAGTTATAAACAATCTTAGAATCATATCCATGTATTAAATAAGGATTATCTAAAATAACAAGCACATATAAAAACAATTTTTATTCTCTAGGCTATATCCAGAAAGTATGATCTTACAAAAGTGAAATGAATTTTGTAATAAAATTAGAAAGGTTATTTAATATATGTTTTTATCATCATATCTTATTTAGTTAATTAATGTTATAAAGTTGTCACAGATGTTATTATGTTCAGATATAAGTAATATTTTTATTTTATTTTTATTTTTGAGATGGAAAAAGAATAAACATGATTTATTTTATGTTTATGTTGTAGAAATGTAAATAACTAACAAATTTCTATGCAAAAGCAATATTGCAAATAATAATGTTTTATGAATTGTAAAATTTCAACCTCAATGTTATGTGAAGTTAATCATCCTTATACAAATGAGTAAATCTGAAAGGAATATGTTATTCTTCATTTGCACCTGTTAATATTAATTTATCACTGTTACTTAGTGTGTAACAAGGCAACTCATTGATTTGCTCATATTTGTGACAGCAGCTTAGAACTCCTAACATTAAGCCTGCAATTGAATCATGTAAGGAATCTCAAAATAAAATAAATATGTCCAAAGTAGTAAATATTATATATGTCTGCTAAGCAGTAATTTGTATTTGTGCCTTTTAGAAGAGTAAAACCTTCTTCAATATTTAGTACATGAGATTGATTATTAGATGATAAATGATAAAAACACTATTTAAGAATAACAATAAAACATTTACATAATATGATGATGATAAATATTATCCTCCAATATATAAATTAGGTTCTATATGGTGTGTCCTCACAACACTATCTGACAATACATTTGACAGATCCTGAATTTAAATTACTTTTATAATATAAACAATAATGAATATTAGATGCTATGTGACAATATAAATTATGGGATCCCTGGTGATCCTGGGTGTCATGTACTAGGGATTGATGCTACTATGAATGCAAAATCTGAGATTTTAAAAGGTGTCTCTGCTTCTGGTTTCCCCCCAAAAAAATTCTGGGTTTAAATTGTTTATGCTTTGTTAATATTTTCTGAAATACTGACATATTGTAGGTTGTATCATATTGTGACTTCCTGTCATTTTAGCAGCACATTCTGATGCCAAGGGGACTCTATTCATAAATGAATAGCTCAATATTCATTGAATGTATCTGCATGTCCAAATGACTTGCTGTGTTAGACAATTTTTTTTTTTAGTTGCTGAATATTGCTTTATTGTGTGTTTGATTATATTGCTGTGTCAGCTTTATTATATTTGTTTGATTGTGAGTGACTGCTTTTATCATGACAACTCTTTTGTGTAGATAATCTGCTAATGTGATTAGTTTAGGGAAGGTTTGAGTAATAATTAATAATGCTATGTATTTGGAAAATTGGGTCAAGTTCCATCTGTTTGAGGTTATTTACCATGATGTATGTTTCTGAGTAGAGAAACTATGGAGTATTGTCTGGTGGAGTAAACGAATTGTGTTTTGTATGTAAGTAACCTGTTGGGGTGATATATGCTTAATTTTATTATTTATACCATGTGATGAGAAAATAATTAATGAAACTTTCATACTTTCTTAAAATTTAATATACATTATTAAAAAATAAAATTTATATATGTAAACGTATTAACACAGGCTGATCAAATAGTATAAAACTTGATAAATTAATAGATAGTTATAAAATAAGAGATGATATGGTATATAAAAATGGAATTGTATATAATAAAATTACTTCTAAAATATGCAATATGGTTTAGAAGGACATGCAGGGAAATAATAAGATAAAATAGAAAAAGAACTTAATTTAATTAATAGAAAATATGATAAATCTGCCTTACATATTAATTATTTTAAATATGTTTGTAAAATAGATTGTGTAAAAAATGTAAATCTTTTAAACTATATTAAAAACACAATAGAAGGAAGATATACAAAAGCATTTTCATTAATTACAACGACATAATTCTTTGAATATATATAAAACATCAATTAATTTTACTAACATTTTATTAATGATTAATGAATGGAAAAGTATTTAATATGCATGTATACAGGTTTTTCTTTTTATTGTACATATTTATTATTAAAACAGGCAAAACTCACTATATATATATATATATATATATATATATATATATATATATATATTGTAAATATCGATAAGTCGATATTATATTTTTTAAATTGTCATTTGTTATTAAAAAAAAAATCTCTTTAAGTTGAAGTTTACATATGAAATATTTAAATTTTTCTTTTATGTTTATTAAATATAGTTATTATTTGAAATTATTATTTTATTTATATATATATTGATAGTACATCAATATGAACATTTAATTATTAAAATAAATAAGGACATGTAAATTGTTGATTAAAAAAAATTATTTTATTTGCAATGATTACTAAATGTAATAAATAATTATTTGTGTATATTTTTAAAGATGTCAAATTTTCAATTTAATATTTTATATATATATACTTGATATTTTATTTTTATTTTAATGTTAATTGTTTTAAAAAGAGAACATATATAACATGAGTTTTAAAATAGTATCTGCTAGCGCATGGAACGATAGCAACAATAATAAAGAAGCCATTATCAATATAATGCTTACTAAAATGGGATATAGAACAAACAACTGAAGGATAGAATTTTTTTACATTTTATTTCTTTAAAGTTTACCATTCTTTAAAATACTGAAGTAACGTATATATTTTGTAATAAACATATAAATTATGACGGGGTAATAAGGATATATCGCAGCTAGGGCTGCATCATCATCATCGCTTTCATATATTCTAAAGCAATTTTTCAATGGAACAACTAAAAATTTCAACGTATAAATTTCATCGCGTCTGGAGTTAAAAGCTGGTATAGCTATCTTAAATGTATTATCGGCAATTTAATTCTAATCTGGAAGTAATTGGAATTGATGTGCTGGATTTAACATTTTAATAAAATATGCATATATTTAAGAATTAATAATCTTCTTTAATGAAATCGTTTCGTCGTCTTTTAATAGAATGCATTCTAAAAATAAAAAAATATACAGATGGTAAAAACTCATGGACTAAATTAATTCTTAAAAGGACAATTAACTAAGTGAACTTTTAAAAAGGTATTTAATAATTTTATATATATATGAGTGATGTGTGGATATATTTTTGAGATTGATATATTTTTTTTTTGTTTATTTTTATTTTTCATTGTAAAATGTAACGTTTGTGAATGATCAATTTAAGCGTCTTGTTTTATTATAATATTAAACGTATAACAGATGATGTTTAAGATAAATATTTAAATAATTTTAAAATCTGAAAATATAATTTATAAGTTGAGGTACTATATATTAATTATTATCTTTATATTATAACTATTAGGCAGAAATATGTCTTTATATATTTATTGTTTATATTTATATTTGAAACATCAATATTATTTAAAGTCAAACGATAACATAAAATAAAAGATGTGCTATTTATTTTTATAAATAATGCCTTTGTAATTATTTAAAGATCGATACTATATTATTCTTATTTTCTTTTAATGCCAAAGTTATTAGTAAATTAATTGAATTTACGACTTAATAAAAGATAATTTCTTATTTCATTTATTACTTGGTTTGTAGGTCACTTACATATATTATTATTCATACACATATTTAGAGGTACATAAATTTATATAGTAGATGTGTATATTTGAATTTAATAAAAGTCCCTTTATTTTTGATATATATATTTGATTAGTTAGTCACATCAACCTAAAAGATAAATTATAATGAAAGATCTCATTGATTAGTATGATTTTAGATTTGTTTTATATAAAGCTAGCTGGAAGGGCAATTTAAACAATTTATTAAAATATAATTGGAACAAGTTTGTTTTTCTTCATTCTTTAATATAAATGGAATACCTCATATACGTTCCATTATATTTAACTTGCTTAATTATGAGCTACCATATAGTTTCCATTACATTATTTATATAACCGGGATAATTTTGTCTTTCTTCAATTTAAATGGAATGCAGCAAGTACGTTCCATTACATTTGGCTTGCCCAAACGTGGGCTACCTTACGTTCCATTACATTTGGCGCAACAACTAGGGCTCGAAATAAGCTAATTAGGACTTGAAATACCCCACATACCTGAGAAATGTATAGTATATATATATATATATTAATATGAGATGTATAATTTAAGGAAAGAGAAACATTTTTGTATGTTTAATTTTTTTTTTATATAAATGGAAATATTTTAGCCTTATGTTTAGATGGTGATGGTTAATATTATTGTATTATTTTTTTAATGATGGTGTTAAAGTACGGCATAATAATTTTGTCCATATTTGGAAAGTTTATGTTGTAGAAAATCTATAATTTTGAAGGTTGGATGGGATATTTGATTGTTGAAGTTTGGTTGGTTCTGTTGCAAGTATTGATGTTGGATGGGGAATTTTTGTCATTGTCTTAAGGGTGTAGTGCATTCATGTCATTTGTGATTGATTAATCTCATTCATTGCTCCAACCCAAATTTTGATATTTATTGTTATTATTATTATTTATCATGAAGCAGTTAACAGTGGTCCTGCCATGATTTTATCTTTAAAACTCCAGAGAGAGTAAGGTATAATTATTTTGATGTATGTATAATATTTGCCTCTAAGTCTCCTTAAGATGAGCAAGGAAATATTTTATAAGTAATAGCCCCTAAGACTTAAATATAAGCAGGGTAGTGTAATAGTGTTTTCAGAAAATTATTATGGGTTGTAGTAAATTGGATAGAATGAAATGTGATAATCATCTAAGTGTTCATGAAACATTGTATGCTTTGGGAATAATGATTGAATTCTTTTATCTACATCAAGGTTGTGAAGTGCTAATCAATCTTTTGGTTGTCAATATCTATCAGATCTTTGGAGGAATAGATAAATATATAACATAAATATATAGCACCAAATTTAAGGGCCTGGTTAATTGACTATTCTGGGTGACAAATAATCTATTACATTAATTATCAATTAGGGTTTGAAAACAAGTATATTAATATTTTTTTTTTCTTTATAAGTAACTTTTAAACATGAAGTTCAATTAGTGAATGTTTGTTGGTAATGGACTGCATTAGTACAATTTTATTAAAATATTTCGGGCACAAAAGTTAATAATTAGTGAAGTGGATATTTATATATATATATATATATATATAATATATCCATATTTATATATATATTATATATATATATATATATATATATATAAAATGTTATTAAGTTTTAAGGTCCAGAAAATTTATAGGTATCAATTTAGTAAGTTTATGCTTAACTACCATTATTTTGAATGAGAAAGTTGTCTCATTATATTATCAAATTAGTTATTTTAAGGCATGTGAACATTTAGTTGTATTTTTTTTAAATATTTCAAGGTCATATTGAATTTGATATGAAGATTCCATATTTCAATATTGTGTAAGTGTAGGATATTTATTATCATTAAATATAAATGAATGTTATTTAGTGATATCAATTGTTACTCTCTTTTTATATATATTTTAGAGAAATTTGTTGATATTATGGTGATAGATGAGTTTTTTTTTTAAGCCAAGAAGTTCATGAGTTCAAATAAGTAAAATTTAAATTGTCAGATAGCTATTATGTATTATAAGATTAAAAAAGGCTTGTATTTTTTTTTTTTTTGGTTAAATAATTGCTTGTTGGAATAATGATTGGAGATGGTGAGCCCTTGATCTGTGATAATTACTATATATAATAATATATTATATATATATTTATAGAAATAAATATATATATATATATATATATATATCTTAGATTTTATTTTTTTTTGAGTATATAATATTATAGTTCTAGTAATAATGGATAACAGTAGTGAAATGTCAGTTAGTGGTAATTTTGATATGGGGAATTTAATAGAGACACTGGAGGCTATGATGAAAACAAATTCTGAGAGACTAGAGTCTAAATATGATAAACTAGAGGCTATGATAAAAATCAATTCAAATGAATTAAAAGAAGAACTTAGAGCTGAGATGAAAACCAACTTAAAAACAAATTCTGATGAACTTTCCCAGAAATTAGAGACTAGTTTAAAAAATAACTCTGATGAACTAAAAGAGGAACTTAGAGCTGAGATGAAAATTAATTCTAATGAATTAAAAGTTTTGGTAGATGATAGTATTAGAAGAGTAGAAGTAAAATTTAATGAAAAGATGGAAAAATATAGAGAAGAGACAATAGTAGAAGCTAATTCTTTAAAAGCAAAAATTGAAGAAATAAATAATGAAATGAAGGAAGAAAATCAAGGAATTATGGCCAGATTAGAAGAATCTAAGAAAGAACATGGGGAATTTGAGGAAAAGATTATTAATAATAATAAAGTATTATGGGATAAGTTCCAAGCATTGAAAATTGATAATGAATCTTCATTTAAAAACCTATATACGACTATCTCTGCTGAAGTTAAAATTGCTGTGGGATTGCAGCAAGAGGAACAGTTGATTGATATTAATAAATTACAAGATATAAATGAACGTATTAATGTAGTAAATGAAGTTACTTCTAATCGTATACAAGAAATAGATGTTAAATTGGATCAAATTCAAGGAAGATTAAGACCCCTTTCAGAATATATAAATAATAATGAAATTGAAACCTGTAAAAATTATGAAATAGAGGTACGAAAGGATGTGGCAGAAATGGATGTAAAAATTGAACAAATAAAAATCATTACGTTAGAAAATTGCGAATCTATAACAAATTTGCAAAAACAATGGAAAGAATATGAAATAAAGATAGATATAAATAAAATGAAAGATAATATTATAGACAGAGATTATCTTAAGGATGAGACATTTGTTAAGGAATTGATAAATAAAGAAAATTGTAAGTGTTGTTTAGATAAAGTTAATAATGGAACAAATTTAATAGAATCTAAAAAATTTTCTGATTTTCCACACCAAATATCTAGTGATTCATATATGAATCATAATGCTGCAAAGTTCATTAATGTTAAAGTTTTTAAAGGTGAGTATCATGAAAATCCTATGGAATACCTGAATACATTAGAAGAATTGTTTACACTTAGTATCTTGTCAGAGAAAGAAAAGTTGGCAATTGCTAGTAACCATTTATACGCTTCAGCTAAAGAATGGTGGAGATCTCTGTTTGAAAGGCCTCAAACTTATGGTGATTATCGTGAAGCAATAATGAATAACTTCTGGAATGAGGATAAACAAGATTTTATACGCCATAGACTTTCTCATGAAAAATATACTTCTCGTGATGGGAGTTATACTCAATTTTTTAGACATCAAGTGGCCAAATTCAAAACCCTAAATGCATTTCCATTATCAGAAACTCAGATTGTGCGGATTTTGCGTAGAAATTTACCAAGGCATATTGAACAAACATTGGTGGCTGCAGATCGACATACCGTTGAGGAAGTAGCAGATATCTTGGGAATATTAGAAACTAGTGATGGTATTTGTAATAAATCAACTGGAACTACAAGAGATAACTCTAATTATAATTTAGCAAATGTAAATTATCATGTACCAAGAAACCAATCTGCAGGTCGCATGCAAAGGTTTACCAGAAATTATCGCAATAATAGAAGACAAAATCCATACCGGGATCATGGAGGTTACAATAGAAATCATGAATATGGTCGTGTTACTAATTTACAACCAGGGAGTTATCCATATGATACCACCAACACTGAGGTTAATACTCCAGCGACTGGATATTCAAATCATCCATCAAACTGAATAGGGCCTCGTGGCAGTGTTCCTCACTGCGGGGACCAATGATTAATATGGAGAGGAACGATTTAATTGTAGCTTTAAATTCAATAGAATTTGAAATGGAAGATTTTGGAGTAGAGGAAATAGAGAATCAATTTTTTTTTAGCAATTGTCCAGAAATTATGATCATGGTTGAAAAAATTGAAGTTAAAGCTTTAGTTGATACCGGTAGTCAGGCTTCCATCATTTCAGATGAATTGTTTCACCAATTTTTAAAAGTGGGTATGATTGTTCCATCCTTGCCCATAAAACAATCCTTTCAAGTTACCTTAGCCAATGGGCGAAAAGCTAAATTAATTCCTCAACAAGTATGGTTAACAGTTCAATTCAATTCAGTAAGCCAAGAACATGTTTTTTTGATAATGGCAGGATTAGTACATGCTGTGATCTTGGGATCAGATTTTCTTCAGATGCATGGTTGCATTATAGATTATATGGCAAAACAATTAATATGTAAAGGTGAAATTATTCATTTTAAGCAATATGTACTGCACCAATCTTTAAATTTAAGTTGCATAGAAACAATTACAACTGATCTTGATGTAAAATTAAAAATAAATGAATCAACTGGTTTAACGGATGAAATAAAGAAGGCCTTATCTTTAATATTATGTAATTATAAAAACGTTTTTTCAAAACAACCTGGAATCATCAAAGGGTATGTCCACCGGATACGATTGAATGATTTGGAACCCTTTCAGTGCAAATCCTACCCAATACCTTATCAATATAAAAAAGAAGTGGATAAGCAAATTAACCAAATGGTGGAATGGGGTGTTATCAAAAAATCTGCTTCAGCATTTAATAACCCTTTAGTTATTGTCAAAAAGAAGGATGGATCAGCTCGCATTTGTTTGGATGCCCTATTTTTAAATCGTAGGACAATTCCTGAACGTGATGTTCTTCCAATAGTACAGGAACTCTTAGCTCGTTTTGAAGGAAAAAAGATATTCACTACTGTAGATTTGACAGCCAGTTATTGGCAAATTTATTTACATCTAGAAGATCAAAAATATACTGTTTTCAAATATGAGGGACAATCTTATATGTTCCAAAGGATGCCATTCGGATTAGTTAATAGTGGGGCAAGTTTAATTTGTTGTTTAAATCAAGTTTTATCTACAGAAATTAAGAACATATTAGTGATGTATGTAGATGACATTGTTATTGCTTCACGGGATATGAATGAACATTTACAACATTTAAAAGCATTTCTTCAAGAATGTAAGAATAAAAACATCAAAATTAACCTAAAGAAAAGTACCTTTGCTACTGAAGAAATCATCTTTTTAGGGCATTTGGTAGGTGCAGCAGGAATTAAGCCTCATCCTGACAAAATTAAAGCTATAAAAAATTTTCCACAACCTGAAAATAAAAAGCAACTGCGTTCATTCTTTGGATTATGCAATTTTTACCATCGCTTTTATAAAAATTTTGCTTTAGATACAATTCACATGTCACAATTGTTGAAAAAGGATATTAAATGGAAATGGTTAGATATTCATCAAGTAGAATTAGAGCATGTGAAAGCAAGATTTTTGGAAACAGTAATTTTACATTATCCAAATTTTCAACAGCCATTTTATGTTCAAACAGATAGCAGTGGGTATGGACTTGGAGTGGTGCTATTTCAAATGAATGTAGAAGGTAAACCATTAATATTATATTTTTTAAGCCGTAGGTTAAAAGGGGCTGAAATGCATTATTCCACAACAGAGAAAGAAGCTTTGGCAGTAGTTTGGGCTTTCACTAAGCTTAAGCAATTTTTGTTGGGATCCCAAGTGGTAGTGATAACAGACCATAAGAGTTTGGAATTTTTAAATAAAGGATATCTAAATAATGACCGCTTGGTGAGATGGAGTTTATTTTTGCAACAATTTAACTACACTGTGCAATACTGTCAAGGTAAAAATAATATAGTACCTGATATTCTTAGTCGAAACCCAATGGAATGCCCAGATCAACCTATGAATTATACAGGAAACTTAATTTTGACAGCTATTACTTTAGTAATCGACGACTCTGTAGAAAAAGATTTAACCAATATTAGTGAACTTCAATTACAGGATCCTAAATTGGGGCCTATAATATCCCAATTGAATGACAATACTATTGCAATGGGAATGGCAGAGCCACTAACTAACGGAGAATTAATAAGGTATCAATTGTCAAAAGGTATATTAATGTATCAAGTAGATATTACAAATTCTGGATCATGGAAAGTTTATGTTCCTAGTAATATTAGGAAAAGACTTATAAATTATGTACATTGTCTGTGTGGACATTATGGTCCTAGAAAAATAGAATATGCTTTACGTAAATTATTTTATTGGCCTCGAATGTATACATCTATACTGGATACTTTACAATTGTGTGAAATTTGTCTTAAAACAAAGTATCTGAATAAGTCGTATGCGGGAAAATGGCAGCCTATATTACCAAACAAGCCTAATGAAATTTTGGCCATTGATTTTTATGGTCCTTTACCCTCTTATCGGCAATACAAATTTTTGTTAGTGACATATGATTTATTTACAAAATATGTTACTGCTTATCCAGTGAGAAAAGCTGCAGCTAATGATGTCATCAAAGTAATGACAAACTTTCAATTCCCAATAGTTGGAAAACCAGAATCAATTTTGACCGATCATGCTACTTCATTTATGTCTGAAGAATGGAAAAATTGGTTATGTAGGCAAAACATTAAACCTGTACTGATTTCTATTCGTAACCCTCAATCTAACCCATGTGAGAGGGTTATGAGAGAATTAAGTCGGTTATTTAGGGTATATCTTGAAGGAAATCATCGTGGTTGGGTAAACCAATTAAAGCAGGTATTGTTATACATTAACATGACTAGAAATGAATCTACAGGTTTTACACCTATGCGGTTGCATTTTGGAAAGGAAGAGCAAAGTATAATTAAAACTTTATTACCTGTTATAGTGGAGGAGCCAGATCACAATAATGATATCATTAAAGCTAAAGAAAATATGACAAAAATGGGAGACAAACGGGGATTACAAGGTCCACAGCATCCCAGTCAATTCAAGGAAGGAGATATGGTGTTAATTCGTACACCTCATGTTAGTAATCCACAAGACCACAAATTTAAGAAATTTTTTAATATTTATGAAGGACCATATCGGATCGACAAAAAAGTTGGAACAAATGCTTATGTGGTTCATATGCATGATGGTTCAAAGGGAACCTATAATGCTAGAAGTCTTCGGCCCATACATTATGATTAGTTAATAGTTTAATAAATATTTTAATGTAAAACTTATATTAACAGTTTTTACTTATAGAATTTATGAAATTTGTAATAGAAAAATAAAAATATGAAGAAAATTAAAGTAAAATTCAAAGAGTTGAGTAGAGAAAAGTTTAAAATAAATTATCTTAAAGAAAATATAGATTTTATAAAAGATATTGGAAAATCCAAAGTTAGACTTAAAGTTATAGAAGGAGTGATAAATAATATTGATTTTCTTAGAGAGAATATTGACAAGGAAAGAGATGTAGGGAAAGCAAAGGTAAAATTTAAAAGAATGAATAAAAAGGTATTTGATTTGAATCTTGGGAGAAAGAGGATTGATGAGGAAAAAGAAATTGGTAAAGCCAAAATTAAACTTAAAATAAGAAGTGATGATGTGATTAGTAAAGGTTTTCTTTGAGAAGATATAGCTAAGGAAAGAGATTTAAATAAACCTAAAGTTAAACTGAAAAGACTTAATATAGAACAGAATGATTTTCAAAATGATTTTCAGAAATTTTTTTTTTAATGCTGAAGTTGTATTACATCAATCTGATTTGCAATTTTTAAAGGATTATTTGGAAAATTTGAATGAATACCATTCAAAATTGTCCAGAGAATTATTTTTAATTGAACGTAGAACAAGTGAAGTAAAATAAAGACTTACTCAAGTTGACGATGTTTATAAAGATAGTCAAAGGAAAAGTAAGATTATCTGATAAAATAGCAACTGTTAATGATAAAGTTAAGAATTATGTTAGTGCTTATGATCAAGTTACTATTTATGTAAAGAATATAGATGCAGAATCTAAGGAGTTCATAGCAAAATCTTTAGATACTTATCTCAAAATTATTCAAAAGCAATTGAATTATACTAAAATGCTATATGAAAATCTTGTAAGTTAAAGCCAACTTCTTCACAAAGTTCAACATACTGGAAATTCTTTACAAGAAGAATTAAAAAGGCACTTTTGATTATTATTATTATTTTTTTTTTTTTTTAAGAAAACTTGGACAAATATCTAGATGATCTGAAAGATAGATATAAATAAATGAATGTGGTTATTAATAAGAAAAATAATATTCTTTAAACCATGTTAGTCCTTAGAAAGATTACAAATTTGAGAAGTTTTTCAATATCTCTTAATTAATTAGTTATTTGCAAAGACATTTTTTTTTTCGGTGGATTAGAGGGTATTGTAAATATCGATAAGTCGATATTATATTTTTTAAATTGTCATTTGTTATTAAAAAAAAAATCTCTTTAAGTTGAAGTTTACATATGAAATATTTAAATTTTTCTTTTATGTTTATTAAATATAGTTATTATTTGAAATTATTATTTTATTTATATATATTGATAGTACATCAATATGAACATTTAATTATTAAAATAAATAAGGACATATAAATTGTTGATTAAAAAAAATTATTTTATTTGCAATGATTACTAAATGTAATAAATAATTATTTAAGTATATTTTTAAAGATGTCAAATTTTCAATTTAATATTTTATATATATATATATACTTGATATTTTATTTTTATTTTAATGTTAATTGTTTTAAAAAGAGAACATATATAACATGAGTTTTAAAATAGTATCTGCTAGCGCATGGAACGATAGCAACAACAATAAGGAAGTTATTATCATTATATTGCTTACTAAAATGGGATATAGAACAAACAACTGAAGGATAGAATTTTATTACATTTTATTTCTTTAAAGTTTACCATTCTTTAAAATACTGAAGTAACGTATATATTTTGTAATAAACATATAAATTATGACGGGGTAATAAGGATATATCGCAGCTAGGGCTGCATCATCATCATCGCTTTCATATATTCTAAAGCAATTTTTCAATGGAACAACTAAAAATTTCAACGTATAAATTTCATCGCGTCTGGAGTTAAAAGCTGGTATAGCTATCTTAAATGTATTATCGTCAATTTAATTCTAATCTGGAAGTAATTGGAATTGATGTGCTGGATTTAACATTTTAATAAAATATGCATATATTTAAGAATTAATAATCTTCTTTAATGAAATCGTTTCGTCGTCTTTTAATAGAATGCATTCTAAAAATAAAAAAATATACAGATGGAAAAAACTCATGGACTAAATTAATTCTTAAAAGGACAATTAACTAAGTGAACTTTTAAAAAGGTATTTAATAATTTTATATATATATGAGTGATGTGTGGATATATTTTTGAGATTGATATATTTTTTTTTTTTGTTTATTTTTATTTTTCATTGTAAAATGTAACGTTTGTGAATGATCAATTTAAGCGTCTTGTTTTATTATAATATTAAACGTATAACAGATGATGTTTAAGATAAATATTTAAATAATTTTAAAATCTGAAAATATAATTTATAAGTTGAGGTACTATATATTAATTATTATCTTTATATTATAACTATTAGGCAGAAATATGTCTTTATATATTTATTGTTTATATTTATATTTGAAACATCAATATTATTTAAAGTCAAACGATAACATAAAATAAAAGATGTGCTATTTATTTTTATAAATAATGCCTTTGTAATTATTTAAAGATCGATACTATATTATTCTTATTTTCTTTTAATGCCAAAGTTATTAGTAAATTAATTGAATTTACGACTTAATAAAAGATAATTTCTTATTTCATTTATTACTTGGTTTGTAGTTCACTTACATATATTATTATTCATACACATATTTAGAGGTACATAAATTTATATAGTAGATGTGTATATTTGAATTTAATAAAAGTCCCTTTATTTTTGATATATATATTTGATTAGTTAGTCACATCAACCTAAAAGATAAATTATAATGAAAGATCTCATTGATTAGTATGATTTTAGATTTGTTTTATATAAAGCTAGTTGGAAGGGCAATTTAAACAATTTATTAAAATATAATTGGAACAAGTTTGTTTTTCTTCATTCTTTAATATAAATGGAATACCTCATATACGTTCCATTATATTTAACTTGTTTAATTATGAGCTACCATATAGTTTCCATTACATTATTTATATAACCGGGATAATTTTGTCTTTCTTCAATTTAAATGGAATGCAGCAAGTACGTTCCATTACATTTGGCTTGCCCAAACGTGGGCTACCTTACGTTCCATTACAATATATATATATATATTGTCACACACATCAAGCTAGAGTAATTAATGGATGTCAGAAAGGTTGTGCATAACATCCCCATCTAGTGCCTACTCATCCAATATTCCCAGACTATTTTCTGACTTATGGCCTTTGTCAATGAGGAGCCTTGGATCTGATTGCACTGCATCTATATCTTGGGATCTATTGCAACCCTTCAGCAACCACCATTTAACTACAAAACTATGATTCTTAAACTGAAAACATCTTAATGTTTTCAATTAAAACCCATCAGCTTATATAGTCATATGGGTCTGAACCCAATTCAGTACCCATACATTTTGGTGTCTTTGGTTCTTTAATAATCATAGCCACAACTATTCTATTAGGCAGGATTCGTTTTAAGCCAAGCATAAGAGGTGATAATGTCATGTTTAAAACTGCTAAACAATAGTGTTAAAGATTTTTTTAAATGAGCATGTGAGTTTACAACAATAGAAAGGAGCTGGCTATGGAACACAGGATAATCATCATCATTATTATTACTACTTAATAAAAAAAGAAAAGTAAAAAAAAACAAAAAACATAACTTTCGTTTGTCATTTCTCACAATTATTCATATAAATTTTCTTACAAAAATTTTCGGATTAAGGATTAATACTAAATATGATTTTCTAAGTTCAACGTTATCATTTTGAGGCGTTTGCCTCTCTACTTGCCCATCTAACAACACTGGAAACTCCGTGAAGCACAAAACCTAAAAATAAACCGTTCATAAATAACTTTTAAAAATAGGTATTTGTAATTCTAGTACAATTTCCAAATTTCTTAATGATCCAAAGAAATATTCAACTTAACTGGTACATATTTCAATATCAAGGAAATGATTGAATTCAATTGTTTTAACAACAAAAAGCAAATCTATTACTTTGCTTATAATATGTACAGATTTTAAAGTCAATTTGAGCCAATTTAGAACGAATAAAATAAGTGAAAGTGCTGGAAATAACTAGCTGATTTGAAAATGACTAGACACTAAAGCAATTAGATGGTAAAAAAAAATTATCTTATTTTTTTATATTGTTTTTTTTTTTTTATGTAACATTTAATATATCTTTATGAAAGAATATACAGCTGAAATCTTTTCAATGTTAAAATTTTAAGAATGATGAAAGTCGATTTTAGTATAAATGTTTGTTTATTTATTTTAAAGACATTTTATGCATGGATATGTTGTAATTATATATATATATATATATATATATATATATATATATATATATATATATATATATATATATATATATATATATATATATATATATATATATATATATATATATATACTTTTTATTTGATTTGCATACAGGTGTACTAAACAATAAAAGTCATTTGTCAATTTAAATTGGAAAGCAATAAATTATATTTCATTGCATAGAAATTGTATAAATGTACAAATTTATAGAACTGTATTTATAAATAATATCATTGTTTAATAATTATCTTAGTTATTCAATAATTATTCTCACAATCTTGTTACATTTTATTCATATTCATTAATTATTTATTATTAAAATATTTAATTGTTCATACTTTTGTGTGTTATATCTTAGTGCCAATATTTCATATGCTAGTCATTATCTTTATTTATATTTTAGTCAATTAACTTTTGAATTTATTTGTTGGTGCAGACATTACTTATTATTTATTGAGATGAAATTTATAGTTATAACTTTTGTCCACTATTGTGAAGTTTTTATCTTGATATTGTTAGTTGTAGAATAGCCTTAGTATGTCAGGACTTATTTATTACAGTTATTATTATTGCTGGATGGAGCAGATAAATTCCCCATCTGTATTGTAGTTATCCATGAACAGATAGTACTTATGTTTCTAGTGATTGTAATCACATATTCCTATGTACCTATTGTTGTGGTTTTCGGTGATCCTGTCCATATATTTTCCTGATGTGCTGAGACAAAAGGTCCAGACATCCTATTTTGCCTCAAATGTAGGTCTTATTTAGGAAGCCACTATGCTTTTATATATATATATATATATATATATATATATATATATATATATATATATATATATATATATATATATATATATATATATATATATATATATATATATATATATATATATATATATATATATATATATATATATATATATATATATATATTTTATGCTAGTTGCATTACAGAGTCTTCTTTTTGGGTCTATCACTCATGAGATTTAATTAAAACTAAATTTTCAACCATAGTAGGTGAGGTTGCTTGTAGTTTAATATGTAATGTCAAGATAAGTTTGTTTAAAGAATGTGATTTCTTTAGAATGCACTCAGTTATGTTAGTGCTTTAAAGTATAAGAATGTCTGTATTTTGTGCAATCATGATTTGTAATCATTCACCAAACAAACAACAATATTTTGTAATTGTAAATGTTTGAATTTATAAGCATATGGCCAGTTGGTATACTCCACACATGTTATGTATATGCTATGATCATCCATAACTTTTCCAATGTAGGTGTAAATCACTTAGTTAATTTTAAATGTTTATTTAGATGATTTATGTTATGTGAACATTGAATTTATGACTTATGTGCATATAAATGACTTGGCTCATTCATTGAATCCATTTAATCTTTACTTAATTCAGTCATTTAGCTATTTTCTACTTTAAAGTAGTATTTAAAAAAAACATATATTAAAGAAATAAATCTATGATCTAAATTACTAGTTTAATGAGATATCTACAATTTGTTTATCGATTTGTATATTTATTCAATTTCATAACAGCTTATACAGTTCTTATGTGAATATAAATTGCAAATTATAAGTGTTACTGTTAAACCTTATACTTAATTTACATATAGAAAATGATAAGTGTTACTGTTAAAGCTTATACTTAATTTACATATAGAAAAATTGAGTATTTGCAAAACAAAACTATTATTATGTACCCCAGATAAGTATATATGTATATGTATGCAATTATAAATCTAAAGTCACAATGTTGAAATAAAGCTATATCATTTATTTTATATACAAGAATGATTTTGAGTAAAATTAATTTTATTTTTCTCTATTTTTAGTAAAGCAGTTCTACAAGCTAGCAGATATGAAAATAGTAAATTATTGGTAATTTCAATTGAATAAATATATTTTGGACTCAGTAACATTCCTTTTGTTTCAAATTATATTTTGTATATAATTAATTGTAAGTTAAATTAACCCTGAGAACTAATTAGTAATGTATTCTAGTCAATGCTCTATATTATTAACTTTGGTTTTATATAGTTAGCCATGATAACAGTATAGTTTTAGTATATTCATTTTGAAGTAGATTTGCTATTAAAAAGGTTATTACACTTCTTATATGTGTCATACTTATATTGAGTTGAATGGTAGAAGATATTTTATTTCTTCTTGCATGGTACATACATTTTATTATAATTTGCAAGTTAATATGAAGCTTGGTTAATTTATGGGTGCCTCATAAATATATCTTATAGATATGTTTTATCCAAATCTTTTCTTTATTTATAACATATTTGTTCCATTACTATATATATCATATTAATTCATATTATTCTCATTATAGAAATAAAACTAACTTAAAAAACATAATAATATTTCATTTGCCAACACTTATTAAATTATTATTACTAATCTAAATATTAATGTATACACATTTAATTTTATAATATTTAAATTGTTTATAATTATTGTTAACCTTTTTATTAATTATTCTTATAAATTAATGTTATTATAAAATATTTTATGAATATTTTTTAATGTTAAAAAATGTTTTATACTAGCAATAATTTATAAACTTAATCAATAAAAAGTTAGATAATAATTACTAAATTAAAAATTAAAAATTATAGAAATAAAAGTATGTATTTTAATATTTACATTAATAATAGAAAGATAATAAGTAAAATTAAATTAAACAGTAATAAATATTTATAATTGTAATAATACTATATATTTTTTTTTAATTAGCTTTATTTTCATAATTATGATAATATTAATTAATATGAAAATATTTAAATGATAATGACATATTGCCTTAAACTTTATTATTATAAAAATATAATTTAGATTTTAAGAGTACATATATATTCTACTCAGCCCTATTGTAACTGCAGTAGGTTCACCTACACAGATGCTAGCTCATTTTCTAAAATCTTTTTTACAGCAACATTTAACAGAAATATCATCTATGTTAAAAATGCAAATCAAGTTCTTCATCTTATCCAAGATATCAAATTAACTAAAAATGATATTTTGATATGTTTTAATATTGTTTTACTTTTTATTAGATTGCTTGTAAAGGAAGCCATTGAATTTTTGAAAATATTATATTGCCTGATATTGCCATGAGTTTTATTGAACATTGCTTATTAAATACATTTTTTTTTTGCTTTTGATGGTAAGATGTATAACAAACATCAGGTTTAGCTATGGGTTCACCAATTTCTTCAGAATTAGCTCCTATTTTTATGGGGAACTAAGAAAATAAAATTTTGATATCAGCAGTTAAAAAATTATCCATATGGCTTAGCTATGTGGATGTTGCATTATTATTTGGCTTCATAGCAAGCATGCTCTTGATGAATTTTTAAATTTAAGAAATTCTTTTCACAACACTATCAAATTTACTATGGAATTAGAAAATAATAACTAACTTCCATTCATATATGTTTTAATTGAAAGAAAAAGGGATGATTGCTTATCCCATGGTATATGAAGAAAGCAACCACACCTGGGAAATATCTATATTTTTCTTCTCATCAAGCATCCAGGGCAATTATTTTCTGTGGCAGACATTGTTAGATAGAACTAAGAGACTTTCTGATGACAGTCATTTTGACCAAGAAATCTATGAAATTTAGAAAAGCTTCTTCATAATGGTTTGATCAAAGGATTATTAATAGGTCTTTATTATATAATAAGAAAAAAGATTTTGATACTTGAAAAATTACCACTGTTCTGCCATCTATAAAGGGAGTAACTGATTAAATTGGTAATATTTTAAATTAAAATAATATCCACACTATTTATACTACATTTAAAAATATTAATGAAATATTTCCTCATCCTAAGGATAAAATTTCTTTGGAGTCCCATGGTGTATATGAAATTCCATGTGGAGTGTGATTACATTCATAACTTGGATAAACCAAAAAAACATAAAAAAGGAAAAACACATCTTGGCAGTTAGAGAAAAAAATCTAATTCATCAGCCATTTATTCACATATTAAAATAACTGTTACATAAATTTTAATAAAACACATATTCTGGCAAAAATTATATAATATGCCCAGAGACTACTAAAGGAAGCTATAAAGATTTTTAAAAGTCTGAAAAGCATAATTGAAAAGTGTGAATTAAAAAAAAATAACAGTATTTGGAAAAGGTTATTGATGGGTAAAATATTTTTTAAACTTCTCAACCAAAAGGATTTGAGCATGAGAAGAAGTGATCAAAGGAATAAATAACGATTTTAAATCTCATCACACACATTCTTATGATTTGAGAAAGAAGTTCTGAGGAAAATACTTGTTATTATACTGAAAGTTTAGCTATTTAGCTATTGTGTTTTTTTTACTACATGGAAGTTCCTGAAAATAATATTATGAATTTATCATTTGTCTGTGAGAATATATATATATATATATATATATATATATATATATATATATATATATATATATATATATATATATATATATATATATATATATATATATATATATATATATATATATATATATATATATATATATATATATATATATATATATATAGAGAGAGAGAGAGAGATAGGTAGGAAGATAGATAGATAGATAGATAGATAGATAGATAGATAGATAGATAGATAGATAGATAGATAGATAGATAGATAGATAGATAGATAGATAGATAGATAGATAGATAGATAGATAGATAGATAGATAGATAGATAGATAGATAGATAGGTAGGTAGGTAGGTAGGTAGGTAGGTAGGTAGGTAGGTAGGTAGGTAGGTAGGTAGGTAGGTAGGTAGGTAGGTAGATAGATAGATAGATAGATAGATAGATAGATAGATAGATAGATAGATAGATAGATAGATAGATAGATAGATAGATAGATAGATAGATAGATAGATAGATAGATAGATAGATAGATAGATAGATAGATAGATAGATAGATAGAGTGCATGTTTTGTATTATTAATTTTAAGTCAGATAAACCAATGTTTTGGGATATATTCATGTATATTTATATAATTTTTATTTCTAAAGAAGATACTCATCATTCAAAATTATTAGATTGATTGTGTAAAAATAAATTAAGCATTGTTATAATGATACAAAAAGGTAGATTTATTATTATTATATAAAAGTAAAAATAGTGATCGAAATATAGGTCGTCATAGGAAAATCTATTACTTTTATTGAGTAAAAAATGCACATTTGTTTTTCTACATTTTTTTGAAAAAATAGTCACATATATGGTATGTTACCATTGTTTTCAGAAACTATTATTATTGGATCATAAATTAGTTATATTTCAGTATAAACTAAGAGTATATAAATTGAAATGTAGCAATATCTTAAAAAATAATTGATATAAATACATAATATTGCAAATGAATCTTAAAAATCTAAATGCCAATTCAAATTTCTCATCTGAATATCATGTGTCTAGTTAAACCAATTTCATGTTAATTAAAAAGTGAGCCTTCAAAAATTATAATGACAAAAAGTTTTGGCCCTCCATCAAAAATGCATGGGCTAGAAAAGTAGTGATATGTTTTGGATTATAGAGTAGCATAACTTTTGGAAATATGTATTATGATAAAAATCTTAATAATAAAACGTATTTAAATATTTTGTAAAATGTCATATTATTTCTGTTAAATCAGGAGTAAGAATATCAGAAGTAGTGTTATGAAACCCCACTTTTTTACAATATATGCGTCCATCAATAAATGCATTAATATAGCAACATTCATAAATTGTTCTTTTTTAGGTACTTTGTTTTAAAAAATTCTATTACAAGCTTTATTGATTTTTATTTATGGGATAAATTATAGTGTAGCAGTTAAAGTACAAAATAATGAAACACAAATATACATTTCAAACTACAGTCACAGATACATAATCAAATGTGTAAAATAAAATAAAACATGTTATTTACATGTTCATAAAAGAATTGTTTTTTGTATGACGAATTTTTTGGATATTATATGCATATATGGATAATTAAGAAAACAATTTCATTCATCAAATGCATTAATAAAAAAATTTTTTTTTATAAGAAATGCAACTAACTTAAACTTTTATTACTTTATGTCATATTATCAATAAAATTGTTTAGTACTGGAGCGTTGATTAAAAAAGTGTTTAGCCAAACTGCTAGTTTTACTAATTAACTTAATATTTTCTAATCAATATTGTTTTAATATTTGCAATGATTACGGCAGAAAAGTTTTGCGCACTCACTTGATGTTTTGAAGTTGAATTAAATGTCGTTCTACATAAAATGCCTATGGTCTGCAGTATGCATACACGTCTATATTTATCTAATGTTTTTTTATCAGCAGTGAAAAGTAATTAACGTTGTCATTATGCATTTATTGATTACTTTATTGACATTTCAGTTTCATGTCATTTATATATATATATATATATAATTGAGAGAAATATGCAACAAACGCTATTTAAATGCAGTTTGAATATCATAAACTTAGACAATAAAAATTCAAAAGCAGACAATTTGACAATTATTGATAGATATAGATATATAGGTAAGTGTAAAAATATATGCTTGTTGACTGATTTTTTTTAAAAATAAAAGAACTAAATATCTTTCCTCTTTTTACTTTTTACCAAATCAATTCAAGAATAAAACTTTTTTTACGAGCGCAAACAACCTTCCTTGATTTATTATTAGGCATTTTTTAGTCCTGTTGATCTTTCAAGAGTTAACAACACAAGACTTTCTTCAATGAATTCTTTTTTTTTTCGCTGAAACTCTAGAAATACTTTAGCAAATTGTCAATGTTGACAGTCAAGTTCTAAACACACAAGAATGGAGATTAGGTTAGTACAAGTTTCTTAGTGCTTGCTAGCTTAGCCGGCCTCTTTATTTACCTGATGCTTTATTTTTGTGCCAGGCTGATTTAGATTTTTTTTTCTTTTAAGTAAAATCCTATCTAGATTTTGCACTCTATAGATTTTTTTTGTGGTAATAAATTTGAAAAGATTTAAAAATAGTTTAGAAATCAATTTATTTTCGTTATACATCCATTGTGTGTATATAGTAGATTAAACTGCTATTATTAATATATAATATAAAGACACTATAATAGGAAAGATAGTAAAAGATGGATAGTTGAAGCTTTGATTATATATGTTCTAGTGAGGGATCATACATGAATTGCATAAATGAAATAAGGAAGTGTGCTGGTATTGTGAAAAAGAGAGGTAAGAGGTCCAGAAAACTGGATTAAACATGGAGAGACGTTCATTCTGCAGTAGATCAATAATAAACATCACATGATCACCATACGTATAGAGAGTTGTGCCTGTTTTAGATCAATAATAGGTGAAAATGATCATGACTTTAACAGAGCAATTTATTTAATGCTATTTTCAAAAGCATCATATTCACAATTATCAATACAATAACATTTTATAAATAAATAGCATTTAGGAAAAAAAAAAAAAACCTTCTTTTTGCTTTTTTTTGAATACGATTAATTCTCTGATTCACCGCACATTCATTTTGTGCAATAAAACAAATATTTTTTAATATTTTTTAAAATCATTTCTTTCTTTATAAACAATCTAATAATACCCGGATCAAACCATTGCTCAGATTTCTTTCCATGCTTATAATCTTTTGATCGATTTGGAGAATTAGTTTTTCCTTCTCTGTTACATAAGTCTATGCTATGCCATTTTCATCATTAAGCATGATCATATGTATAATATGAAATAAATACCAATGATACAACATTCGATTATGTAAATTAACTCTCTAAATGTATTGTTTTAAAATCATAAAAAAACGTGGAGATGACTTTAATCCTGCTGTTGTTGAAGTTGCTTAAAAAAGCCAAAAATAAAAATAAAAACTTGGTTTATTGCTCAAAATAAAAACATGATAAATCTTAGAGTTAGTAAAATTCAAATAAAAAATAGTTGGTTTGTAATGTTAATAAACAAGAAAATCTTGTTGTGTTGAGAACTGGGGTATGATGTTAATGTACTGATATTATACCAGGTTTCAGAAATTAATATTAAACGTTTTGCTCTAATGCAAGTTTTGTCACATGTCCATATATTTTATTAAATTCATATTTAAGTTCAAACATAGGAACCATTTTAATAAATTACAAATAAAAGAAGCAATGATGAATCATTTGTTTATACAATATTTAATTTATTTAATGTTAAAATATATTAAAATATTTATAAGAACATTGGTTAAATATAAAATTCATTCAAGATAAATGAAGGAATGAATTATAAGTGTGAATGAAATGTTAAATAATTCATATTATATAGATCTTTGTATAAAAATATTTTATTTATTGAGTTAAAAATAAAAATGTTAATTTATTTTATCATATTGAATAATATTTATTTTTATTATCATTAAAAAAAATCTTTATGAGCAATACTTTCTATAAATACAATGATATTGTCTCATAATCAAAAAGGATTTTAGTCTTATCTCAGTTGAATTACTTTGTTACTTTCCAGTTAATTCAGTTTATGTAAGTGATTGGCAAAATAATAATAGTAATACTGTGGTAGAGTTAATAAAGGAGAGGTATGAAAGACCTTTTAATATATATATATATATATATATATATATATATATATATATATATATATATATATATATATATATATATATATATATATATATATATATATATATATATATATATTAATGAAAAAAGTAAAATAACAACAACAAAAAATAACATCATTTCTTCATGGAATAAGTTTTTGCTGCTATGCTGATCAAATTAAAATCATCTCTTCTGCAAATAATAAAAAATATAGTAAGGTTAAATAACTGAGGATCACTGATAGATGACACCTATTGAAATTTTATCTTCATCATCACCATTGGAATTCTGTGCAATACTAGTAAAAACAATTATATTTGAAAGAATGTTGTGACTGAAACCCATATAGATATCTGACTTGTAAATCTGGATTTGAAGACATTTACATGTCTGAAAAGTTCATACTTTCACATTGATTGGAATGTGTTTTATGAGGGCTGACTTTTGAGTTAGTATTTTGGATCTACTTTCTAGAGTCACAGCACTCCACTGCCACAAGCTAAAAACCATTTGGTCTGGAGATAAAAACTTCCAATAGATATTTTGAATTCTTTCTCTTTCTGCACTTATAAAATAAAGCTTGTTTAGAGCTATTGGTAACCTCCATATATATATATATATATATATATATATATATATATATATATATATATATATATATATATATATATATATATATATATATATATATATATATATATATATATATATATATATATATATATATATTGTACTGTTTATTTATATATGGTACAAATATATTGACATTTTGTAAAAGCTAAAAGAAAAAGTAAATTTAGTGATCTTATTAAAAGATGGAATTATTTTTTTTTTTTTTTAGTTTGCCTATTCTTTTTTTAAACATACAATGAAAGTTACATTTTTCAGTCATATTATTTTATTTAAGTAATTAAAAATATGTTAAAATTGGAAAGAATAAAACATGCAGATTACTAATCCAGATGAACTAAAAGAGAGAGAATTCCTCACACAGATCATCATCATCATCACCATCATCATTAACCATTATCAATCCACTGCAAAATGAAGGACTGTCCAAATTCAAACAATCTTCTCTGATCTTTAGCATCTCTTCTCCACATCACCCCTGCACACTTTCTTATTTAATCCATCCATCTCATATGTAATCTCTTTCTGTTTTACAATCTCTTGGAACCCAGTTTAAGATTTCAATTGTCCATCTCCTATCATCTTTTCTAGCAATATGTTCAGCACAACTCCACTTCACTCTTTTAATTTTTTCAGTGAGGTCACTAACTCCTGTTGGTTCTCTTACCCATACATTGCATTTTCGATCTCTTCTTGTTACTCCCAACATGCATCTCTCCATACCTCTGAATGGTGTGCAGTCTCTGTATCACTCTTCTATTAAGTGTCTGAATCTCAGATCTATAAGTAAGAACTGGTAAAACACATTTGTTAAAAACATTTCTTTTCAAACACATAGGCATATTTCCTTTTAGTATCAAGTTATTTCTACCAAAAGCACTCCAACCAAGTTTAATTCTATGATTAATTTCCTCCATTATGTTTCCATATGTATTAATAATCTGACCAATGTATCTGTAACTGTTAACTTCTTCTAATTCATCTTAATCAATCTTTATTTTCATATTTTGAGCAAATCGATTAAACATTACTTTAGTTTTTTTAACATTTATCTTTAGTCCTACTTTCCTACTTTCATCTGATAACTTCTGCAACATTTCCTGCAACTCTGAAGAATTATTTGCAAAAACAACTACACCATATGCAAAGTTTACATGTCTTAAATAATGTACATTTACTTTAACTCCTTTAGTTTCCCATTTCAATCCATAAAATACTTCTTGCATCACTGCTGTAAAAGTTTGGGAGATATGGAGTCACCTTGTCTAAAACTGTTCTGAATGTGAATTTTCCCAGTATCATTATATAATCTAATTGTTGATGTTGCATTTTTATAAAAAAAAATTAAAATATGACAATATCCTGGATCTATACCTTGATGATACAATGCATTAATCACCAAAGAAATATTTATAGAATCAAATGCCTTTTCATAATCTACAAATCCAAAACATAATCATAATTTATATTCATTTTTTCTTTCTATAACTTCTCTCAGTACCTGGATATGATGTACTGTACTAAAATCACTTTTAAATCCAGCTTGTTCTTTTGGTTGGTGGAAATCCAGTGACCTCTCTGTAGACAAGTTGTAATTATCTTGGTAAAAACTTTGTATAAAACTGATAACAGACTGATAGTCTGTAATTTCTAATATCTACTGCATTCTTCCAATCATCTAGTACATTTTTATCATTTAGACATTTCATATCTAACTTTGCTATTTTTATTCTATTTCGTCACCTGCTTCTTTTAATATATCAATTATAATTACATCATTACCTGGAGCCTTTCCTTTATTCATACATGTAATTACATGTCTCACTTCTTCACTTAAAATTCTGGGCAATTTGGAAGATGTAATAGACATAGGAGTTGATTGTTCTTTATTACTATATAATTCTTGATAAAAGGCTTCTACCCATTTCATGATGTCATCTCTCTTTTTAGTAATAATTCTATCTTTTTTTCTTATTGCAGATATAAATTTTCGACCAATACCAAAATATTGTTTTACATTCTTGAGACTTTCATTATCTTCTAGAGCTTTTCTTGCTAGTTCACAGTTATACTTTCTTATATCATTTTCAACTTTTTTATGCACAATTTTACAAAATTCAAGATATTCAATCTTTTTAATGCATAATTTTTGTATAAATTCATATTCCTTCTTGTCTTCATAAATTCTCTAGTCTCAGTAAAAATGTTATTGGTCAATTGCTGCTTTTTTCAACCAGCTATCTTTGTTGCAGTTTTTAAAAGTGTGTCAGTTATTTTGATATTAATTTCATTCAAATTTGAATGATGTTCAAAAAAAGTAATAATTGAAACTGATTTGTAAGTTCTAATTTAAATTCATTAGAATGTTTCTGAAGATTAAGATTATCAACTGTAAATATTGTTTTTCTTAATAATTTTTGTCTCTAGTTTTGCAATAACATGTATCTTACATCTTAATAATCGATGATCGCTTCCTGTGTTAAATTTATTAAGAACATTACAATCTTGAAATATGTATTTTCTTTTAGTCAAAATATAATACAATTCTGCTGTACCTTCATTTGGATGCTTTTCATGTCCATTTTCTTTTAACTATTTTCTCACAAAAAGAATTCATATTATAAAGTTTTTTTTTTTTTTTGCAAACTCCACAAGTCTATGTCCTCTCTCATTTCTATTACCATAACCAAAATTACCTACAACAATTTCATCTTTTATTAGTTTACCAATTCTAGGATTAAAGTCTCCCATAATAATTTTAAAATGTTGTTTACTTTGATCAAATGCATATTGTACATCCATATAAAATCTTCTGTTACCTCATCACTATGAGAACTTGTTGGGACATAAACATTAATTATCGACATTTGGTATCTGCTATTATGTTGTATAACTAATCTTGTCACTCTGTCTGTTATACGATCAATCTCCACAATGTTGTTCGTCCACTTTTTATTTATAATGAATCCTACTCCACTTGTATTTCCAATATTTGTGCCTTTATAATAGAATACATACCCACTTTTTAAATGAAAGGTCTCTTTACCTTTTCTTCTAACTTTACAATGTCCAATAATGTCCCATTTAATATAAGACAGTTTTTTTCTACTTATTGCAATTTTCTTTCACTTGAAAGTGATATGCAGTTGTAAGTTCCTACAAATGGCAACCTGGATCCACAATCAGGTGATTTTTAGCACCCTCAGCCTTTGGACACTAACTTCTGCTTTGGTTGGTGACATTACAGCCTTCTGGGAATAAGTGCCGTGATTTATTTTTGTCTTTCATAGTTGTATATATGTATTGGAATCATATTTATCATTTACTCAAACATATCATTCTGCCTTATCAGGCAACTGAAAAGAAAGACCATGGTTTTCTTGATCTTAAGCCCAGAGGTAAAAAGCCAATCAACTCACCATGCTGGCTCATGCGTGTTGGTGAGCAGTCCATCCATGTTCATATACTATATGAATAATCACATAGTAATAACAGCTGCAATGACATGAAAGTATGGAGTCAATATTATGAATTTGCCCTGCTCAGTTTCTTTAAGGCCTCCAAGAGGAATCAAATGGTCTTATTTCAGTTAAAAGAAAACTCTTTTCTGCATCCCACACACAGATAACAATCAGTAAATTATTTTTGGAAGCTAATTAAAAATGGCAGAATTGTTTTTTTTTTAAAAAAAGGAGTTTGTAACTTAAATTTCAAAAAGAAAAAAAATGTACAAGTTTATTATCTGTATGTGGATAAAAGGACAAAAGGAAATATGTGCAGAAGTCTGAAAACTGGACCTCTATTATAGTAGGAAGAATAACAGTGTGATCAGGGTCTTGTCTGTTTTTTTGGCTGGTCCTAGATCATGAATTCCAGGATTAATCTATGCTGAAATAGTTCTTCATGGTCAAGTGGATAAAAGCTTTTGACTTTGTTCATCATGGAGACTGTCAATCCCAGAAAAAACATTAGTGATCAAGAACAAGTTAAAACTAATGGCCATGAGCTCATTCTCCCTCATGAAAAACTATGTATGGTAATCAACAATTTTTCTAAACTCACTAAACAACCAGTAATCTATGATTAATTATTCTCGATTGTTACTAAAATTAAGCTTATAATATAAACCTGATAGAGACATTATTTTTTTCATTCAAGAGACTTTCATTTTAAAGAACTTTCTAGAAAAAAAATTGGAAGTGAATTGTAATTGTTTAACTGTTTTTTTTTTTTAATTAATAGATTCATGTCTGGATTTGTATGTATGTAGTCATTCCAACTTATTAGTAATTTGTCTTTTATTTTTTTAATTTGCTAGAATAAAATATTTATTTCTAATATCAACTTTACATTGTGCATTATTAATGTTACATTATTAAATTTATTAATATTAGTTTATTAGGACTTGAGTGTATAATTTACCTTTGCCAATATTTGTTGATTAAGTCCCGGGAAAAATATGCTCTAAAAATAATAAAGTTATATGAAAGCATAACTCCAATATTTTATTTATTTGCATCATAACTATGGGATATGAGGAAGTTAGGAGTCTTTTGACTATGGCACCCTCTTAAAAATTAAAACTAACTTTGTCAGCAATTCCTGTCATAATAATTAGTAGACCAGTTAATCAGGACATATAGCTGTTTTTAGAAATTAGATCAATATATTTTCTTATCCATAGTTTGATTAAGTTTCACTTAACAGTATGTAAAAGATGGCCTACCAGAATCTAGCAAAACATCGAAAATGTTACAATGGCATTCCAATGCAAGACTTTGATGCAATAACCACAACCAGAGATACATCGTAATGGTATACAAACATTACAATGATGGCTTGAAATTCATAGATGGAGAATAAATAGTATTTTTTTTTTAAAAAAAAAAAAAGAACTATCTAACTAAACTGGATTATACAACTAAAAATATATATATCTTTTAAATATGTCTAAAAATATGATCACAGCTGATGTAGATGTTATGTCACAAGTGTTGACCTGGTAGGCAAAAACTGGAGAGAGGAAAAAGCATAGCCCAAGTCATTGTATGCAGAATGTAACATAAGATAATCTATAAATGCTCTTCAGTCCAGGATTCCTGAGAATAGGACAGCAGATCATGTTGCCACAAGCCTGCAAAACTCAAAATCATAAGCAAAACTCATTTGTGCTTATGACTTGGGCTTTTTATTGTTAGTATTATGGTTGAGTGGAAAGGACACAGGTGAATGTTAAAATGTTTTTCATTTCCACTATGTTACACCTTAAATGTGGGCTTTAAAGCCACACATCACTTGTGAATAAGTCTACAAAAATATATCAGCACACTAATACAAAAAAATGAATATAGACTTATAGCTAAAAAATAAAATGAGTTTAAACCCCTATTTTATTCTTATTTTCTGGATGCGTAGGTATTGTCCCATTTATTTATATATGGTACAAATATATTGGCATTTCATAAAAGCTAAAAGAAAAAAAGTACATTTAGTGATCTTATTAAAAGTTGCAATTATTTTTTTTTTAGTTTGTGTAATTTTTTTTAAACACACAATGAAAGTTAATTTTTCTTCCATATTTTTTTATGTA
This sequence comes from Epiperipatus broadwayi, assembly GCA_028023455.1. Lineage (NCBI taxonomy): Eukaryota > Metazoa > Onychophora > Udeonychophora > Euonychophora > Peripatidae > Epiperipatus > Epiperipatus broadwayi. The sequence continues at coordinate 9,041,524 of JAQFVV010006213.1, read as the reverse complement.
ATTAAAAATAAGTTAAAATTGGAAAGAATAAAACATGCAGATTACTAATTCAGATAAAGTAAAGGAAAGAGAATTCCACATGCAGATTACAATCAATAAAACCTTTTTGGAAGCTAATTAAAGATGGCGGAACTATGTTTTAAAAAAAGGAGTTTGTCACTTAAATTTAAAAAAAAATGTACAAGATTATTATCTTGTATGTGGATAGAAGGACAAAAAATATGTGCAGAAGTCTGAAAGCTGGACCTCTAGTATAAAAGGAAGAATACCAGTGTTAACATGGTCTTGTCTCTTTTTCTTTTGGCTGGTCCTGGATCATAAAATCCAGGTCGAATCTACATTGAAATAGTTCTTCATGTGGAAGTGGTCCCAAGCATTTGACCTCATTCATCATGAAGATCATCAACCACAGAAAAGCTTTCAAGAGTATTCCTTAGAATCATGATCAAGAACAAGTTAAAACAAATGGTCACAATCTAATTCTACTCATGAAAAATTCTGCATGGTAGTCAACAATGGGTCTTTTGGTGGTTCCACAGATTTGTAATTTTTTTATTTCTAGTTATGAGGTTAAGATATTATCTCAGGTAAAATATAAAAGTATTAAAGTATATTGTAGATATGTCGATGATGTATTTATATGTGCACATAATGAAATAATAGTTAATTTATTTAGTGAGTTAAATAGGATTAATAAAAAATGGGTATTAATTGAAGAGAAAAAAATTCTATAAAGTTATTATATATATTTATTAAAAGAAATAATATTGTGATTGATTATAATATGATTTCAAAGCCTGTGGAAATTAGGGGTTATATTCCATATAATTATAAAGTTCATATGGGTCATAAATTAGCTGGTTTGAAGTCATTTTTGTTTAGAAATGATTCTTTGTGTAAATTTATTAGTGATAAAATTGAAAATATGTTACTGAGATGTTGAATGTTGGTTATGGAAGGAATATTATTTATAATACAATTACAAAATATAATCGAAATAAAAGTAATAATAAGAAATTATTAGATAAATTAAAAAGTGATAAATGGATTTCTATTCCTTTAATATCTAATCAACAAGCTAAATTAATTAATAAACTTTATAGTGGTTTGTGTATGATTTTTTTTCTCTTCAAATAATATAAATGATATGATAAATAATTCTAAAACCAAGATATCTAAGTCTGAATTAATTTCTGTTATATATATATATATATATATATATATATATATATATATATATATATATATATATATATATATATATATATATATATTGGTATGTGGTTGTGGAATGAAATATATAGGAGAATCAAAATGTACATTACAAAAACGATATATTGATCATAAGACATTATATAAATGTATACAGAAAAAAAATGTATCTTTAGTAAATACGAATACTCCATCAATTATTTTTGATCATAATAAAGCATGTAATTATTGTTTTCAATTTAATAATAGAGATGAAAAAATTATTCAAATTGAAATATGTAATGAAAATGTAAAATTAAGGAGGTAATGATGATATCTAGGAATAGAGATGGTTTAATGAATAGACAATCAGCTAATATAAAAACAGCAGAATTGTGGGAAATATGTATGGATTGAATGATGGGTAGTGCAAGTTTTTATCTTCTGTACATTTGTATTAATGGTTGATAAAGATTGTCAGTGAAACAATCGAAATTACTTCCTCTAAAGAATATATTATTTAATTTTGAATACTGTGTTAAATAAATTTGCTTGAATTTATATATATATATATATATATATATATATATATATATAAATTCATATAAATATATATATATATATATATACACTATATATATATATATATATATAGTGTGGTTTATTTATATGCCAATGTTTGGTTAGAAGTTTACATAATGGGATTGTGAAGAGAAACACTATTTTATCATACAATTAAATAATGATCTAGACAAAAGAATTTATGAGAGAGACACATTAATGTTTCAATAAATTAATATCATGTACTTAACAAACTATGAATGATGCCACTTCGATTACACAAGAAAACTACATGTATATAACTGATATGCCAGGTAAATTGGTCTCTGACATCCATTAAATTTATTAAATATTAAACATCAAAGTTACAAAACAAATGTCAATATAACAAACATTATATTTTAATTCATGAATTAAAATGAAATAGGGAAAAATAATTTACACATGTGGGAGTCACTCATCTAAGGGAAATAACTTAACACAAGCTCCTTGTGACATTCTGCATATAAATTTTATAGCAAATAAAAAATGGTTTAATTATATCACAGCATTACCCATACAGATTTGTTTTAGGTGTAATTTTCAAATACTATAAAAAATCATGGTGCGAGCATGAGGCAGCAAATATAATATTCAGTCGATTGTGGTCTAGTAGATGCCTTACCATTTAAATGGGAAAATAGAATTGGTACACCCATTCTTCTGGCAGACTATACCTGGAGAAAAGAAAGGAAGGGATATGCAATTGCCCACATAGGTTACCAATGCAGAGTGTCCGCTACTCTTTCTGAAAGTGGTATCACATGGCACTTCCAGTGCCAGCTAAAACATATATAAATGAAGATGGAGGATTCAGATTTCCCAATGATCCACAACTTATGTTAAAGCAAATAACAATGATGGATAACCTATGCGGGCAAAGCTGTGAAATTATGATACATCCTTTAATGACATCAAAATAACTAATGGTCTAAGTATAAAGTTTTAATTGGGCATAATAGCATAACTTGTATACTAAACCAGATTAAATAATTGAAATATAAAACTATATTAATGTGTTAATGACATACGACTACATTTCCCTTCATTAAAGAAGTCCCACATGCATTTTAAATCAATAAGCTTTATTTAATATTATAATGGTCAAGGCTCGACACATAAATGATTATTACACAAAAAATATGGTCATTATTATTTAAAACATCTTAACTAAAATTTAAGCAATAGATTTCTTGAATAACATTAAATTTATAATCAATAAATATATACTTATGGCAGTATTATAACAATAATCTGCCTAGAACAGCAATGATATTATTTAACTAGTTCTCAACCCAGAGAGCAATGTCATTAAAACAAATAATTTAAAGTAATCCAAATTTCCTTGAAGTTCTGGAATTTTAAAAGACTAATATAAAATATAGGCTCATGGAGTTGAATTGACTTGTCATATAACTCACATAAAAAAGTAAGTAAGATAGCAAATAGTAATAAATAGTAAAATTTATTGCACTAAATAAAATGTAGAATTTAAACTTATATATATATATATATATATATATATATATATATATATATATATATATATATATATTTAAAAGTATTGCATTAAATAATGTTTTAGATGACTATTTATTAGTCTGCATTATAGTGACATGTTTATTTCATGTTTAAAGAGGTTTATTTAAACTTCATTGTAACAATATTTCATACTCTGTAGTCAAGTTGCAATCTTTAAGTGTCCATATATATTCAATGGATCATTAGTAAGAATGGATTTCCATTCTTGCTATTAAAAGGTGTGAAGGTTGCCTTGACAGCAGTTAGAGATATTGGTTGCTATATTTACTGTGAATGTTTAGGTGGTTACTGGTTGGAAACTAATTTATATATATATATTGTAACCTCCCCTCTCTATTGCTCCCTAATAACATTATTAACAACAACATGCCAAGAGTATGTTAATTATTCCGGATTTTCGTTACTTATTTATTTCCGGTCAATAACAATTAATATTAATAATAATTCCGGGTTCTTTAGCTCAGTCTATCAAACATATTATTATGATTTAAATAAAACAATTACTAGCTCAGAATTTTATAAAATCTAGTCGTGTCTATGAAATAAATCAACACAAATATCTTTTATTATTTCCATGAGACCTGGAGCAATGACAAAGGAACAAGACGAAGTATCATATCTTAATACTTTTAAAAACAAAATCTAGCTCACATAAAATAAATTAATTAAATAAAATAGAATTAAATTGATCTAATCATATCAAATCAAATAGATAAATCAATAAGTAAATAAATAATTAAATCTCAGGTTTATAAATTGTAATTAAAACTGATTTTATATTGCCATAGCAAACTATGATAAGGGAATTTTATGTCATAATTCACTACGTAAAGAATAACTAATTAATAATAACAATGACAATAATAGAGTAATACAATCCTCTTTTCTTTCTAGATGTATTAAATATTTTCGTGGTAATATTTATCAATCCGATAATCAAAAGTTATGTGGTAACGTTCGCATATATTTTACTTAAATACTGTGGCAATCAAGTTATGACCATATCTGTTCTAATTATACTTCTTTCATTTCATTACGTAAATAAAATAAAATAAATTATTAAAATTTCTAATGTTTATTTATTTTGTGCAAAATCTTAAATATGTTTAATTATAAACGTGCGTTGTGATTTCATGCATTTTCATGTGTAGGAAAAACAACAACCAAGACACAAAGCTTACTAATAAAATTTTATAACATTTTATTAACATTATAACAAGTAACAATTTGTACATTATTTACAGCGGATATCCCTATCTACTTATTACAAACTCTTTTATTTCTACCCGTTGATGTCTTAACATTATTATTATCTAATTTTTACTTTACCCTTTTACCATTAATAATTACAAAAAATTATATTTCACAATATCATTATTTTCAGATACATGTTTTGAGCTTAGTTTAATACACAAAATTCTAGCTATTAAAATTTTCTATTGACATTTATATCCTTATAATTTCAGGTTTATATTTCTATAAAATCTTTACTTTTATGTAAAATTATACAAAAATTACAAAATTCTAATTATATTCTTGTTAGTATGGAATCCTACAGAATTTAATCCTTATGACAATTTGATGTTCAGTTTTATCATCGATCATATAATAATTATCAGTCAAATTATTGATCCTATTCCTAGTTTTATATAGCAATTAACGTCATCCACACACCATGTACAAATACACATTTTTTTATTATACATTTTAAATCATTTCGCCACACAAAACATGCAATCTCTTCTATTAAAATATCACGTACAATATTTTAAAATCTTATTATTGCTTTAAAACTTAATTCTAAAGTTTTTTTTTTTTTATAAATTATATCATATGATTCTCCATCTTTTATAATACTTATACTTTCACTTTGGACTTATACAATTCTACTTTACTCTAGTAAACAACTATTCTTACATAACTAATATCTAGCTTCCTTTCTATCTTATGTATCATTTCTATAAAATTATCTCCCTGACGATGTATTTCCATGAAATCAAGATAGCGAAGATATAGATGCATTGGATCAAAATAAACAAGATATTATCCTTTATAAAACTTCGACAATCATGGCACAGTGAATTTATGGACGCCATAGAGGAGTGACTTTTATCTGTCTATCTGCCTCTAATATTGGAAGGATGCTAAAGCTATTTCTTCAGCTTCATCACATCAGAAAGTTTCAAAGATATGTAAAGACACTGTCCAGAATATATGTGCTCAGTTATAGGGCAAAGTTATCTATACTGAGGTCACACAAATTATTATGATCCCCATATTTCATTCCTTATATTTCAATAAAACATCCTCTTGGTTTCCTTTGATATCAGTACTCCCAAGTCACTATCTGACTGATTTCTTCAGATTCATCTCTACATTACATCGACAAATTCTTTGTCTATCTTGCTAATAATAATAAAATTCATTTTTAATATAACTATACAGCTATTCTTAAGAAAATTCTTTACTATACTTCTCGTACATTTCTATCTCTATTGTTCTAAACTATTTGGATATTTTCAATATAAAATTCAAAAGAATCACATAATTAATATGTTACTTATTATTAATTATTTTAGATTATTTATTGCATGCACATTTTTAAAAGTTTTACTACTCTCTCAAATATATGTTTGATGTTGGATAAATGTGTACTTATAACTTTTAACATCGTTCATACCTCATTCATTAATAGATGACCTATAAAAAAAAAATTACATTACATATTACCAATAATATTAAAATTACCAACGATCTCTATCCTCTGGATCGTATTTGTAAACTTCTCCATTCCAGGACTTCTAGTAGGTGTTTAACATTTTCCATACACACATTTTTATTTATTATTAATATTTCTCTCATTCCATTAGCTCATATTTTAATTATAACTATTATAAAATTTATGTTTATATGTTTCCCTAAGCTAATTCAAATTTTATACTTTAAATACAATAAAAAAAAAATATTAAAATTATATTTACGATACATCTTTGTTGGATTCGCTTGGAAAATCGTTCCTTGCAAAGCTAAATAAAAAAAATATACTTTATTTTCTTTAGTCACTTAATGTTCTATTTAAAATTTTAATTATGTTTATTAATTCTTCTTAGACGATGATCCTTAGTTTTCTTCATATTTTTCCCACTTATTCTTGATATCTCCTTTATATAGTCTGCTAATTTTTCTTCTTTTCCCCCCGCGCGCTTGGTTTTCCCTCGATGCATCTTGTACTTTATTTTAGAAAATTCAATAAATTTTTCTTTATTTCCCTGGATCCATTTCCTCCTTTAGTGATTAATTTTATATCTGTTTAAACAATATTTCTTCCATTTAAATATATTTTTTTTTTTTTCTATGATGAGATAAAATCTAGGTTCCTCTTAGTAAATTTATATAGCACTTTATACAGGACTATGGCTTTTCTCCTACTTTTTACTTTTGGAAATTATATTTTTAAATAATGTTTTCCTTTAATATATCATATTTTTCTTCCTCATTCACTTTATATTTACTTGAACATATACTATGATTTTTCTCATAGAGAAATATGACTTAGTTTTAAGTACTTATAAAACAAATGTTCGTCATAAGATTCTCTCAATAGTAAATATTTTCTTTCTTATATTTTCACACAGCGTCTTCTTTGTATTACTTTTCTTTTTTAGCGTTATAGGATTTAGTTTCTGGTTGAGCACGAATAACATAAAACTTATACAATTTTCACTCATTTTTCTTTCAATAATTATTTCAATTATTATTTTTGGTATTTCCATCTTTACTGTAGTATGAATGGTCAAATTTGAATAAATCCACTGGTAAGATCACGTAGAAATTAGCAAATCATCTTTCTGGATACAAGATTATATTATCTGTTAAAGACTAACTTTAGAATAATTATTAATTTATAAATTTAAACTACTTTTTCAGCTTTGATGTTACAAGCAATTCAAAAAGGTTACCGTCCTCTTCAACTTTCACATTCCGTCTCCCGCTTCTGTCTATCTTAGATTTTTTTCTTGCCAATTTAAATCCGTTGATTGGTCAATATTTGTTTTTAGCGCGAACAATATTAGTCATTCTATTTTGGGATAATAAACTGTACTTTTAAATAAATATTTATGACGTAATGTCTGGAATATTATTTTAACTTAATATTATTAAATTAAATTATAGTTTGATAAACTTATTTTTTGATCTTTAAAATAATTATTAAGACAATATATAACATTTTTAACTTTTAATTTTAATGATGGATGGCAATTATATCTAGTTTTAAATTCACAAACTTTATTATTATCTACCAAGTGTGTGTGTGCGTGAAGGCATTTAATATACGATCACGTGTCTATCAACTTTATAAAATAATTTCTTTTTTATTTATGTCTCGGTTTAAATCACCAAAACTAACGTACTTTATAAAATTTTGGAAAATAAATTGAAACTTATAGAACCAAATATAACTCTCACCATCCTAAAGTTTATTAATAAAAAATATATCCTATTAATTTTGACTAACTATAAAATTATATTTCATTTATTTAATCTATTAATTCTTAGACTATTATTTTAAATTTATTACAATAATTTTAGCTATCTATAGCTGTGTTATTTTGTATGGCCAGCTTTCACAACCATAAGCAATGATATTAAAACTTTATTTAACTGTTTACTTTTAAAAATACTTTATTACACTATGATCTGTTAGGTATTTTAGCTTAAAATTGTATTACAAAACTATTATTACTTTTATATCACCTAAATATAACTTAAAATTTAAAATTTTTTTCACATTTGACCTTTCTACCTACCTATGACCTACAGACAAGGGCACATAACTTCCCCCTTCGAATAAAAAATTTTAAATTAAATATTCAGTTTAATATCTACTTCATTTATTAACATTCTTTATCTTATTATTTGCTACAACCAAATTTCATCCTACCACTTAATACAATAAAATACGCTATTTTTTTTTTTTTTTTATACAGGTTAATACAGTATTTAAACATTATACCCAATTTTGGATTTTTACTACTTGTAAAATTTTCCTACTCTTCTGATGGGTATGGTATTAGACTTCGTGCGTTATAGGTTCCTTTTTCACCTTCTGGTGTAGATAGGACAAACGCATTTTCTCCTATTTTTCTCAAAATTTTGTATGGACCTTCATACAATTCCAGAAACTTTCTGAATTGGTTTCTCTGTAGGTTGCTAACATGGGGTGTTCTTATAAGAACTAGATCATCTATCTTGAACGGATGTGGTCTATTATGGGCTTGCTTTATTCTTTTATCACCCATAACATGTAGCTTTACTTTGGCTTGATTTAAGTCATGATTTCTATCTATTGGCTCTCTTACTAAAGGTATTGGTGTCTGAATCAATAACTGCTCATGCTTGCCATAGTGTAGACGGAATGGTGTAAAGCCTGTGGATTCATTACAAGTACTATTAATATACCTGACAACCTCAGGGAGTTTATGGACCCATTGTTTATGGTCTCCAGCTACATAGACCCTGAATAATCTGCCGAGCTCCCGCATGACACGTTCGCAAGGATTAGACTGCGGATTTCTGATGGAGCTCATAACATGTCTGAGGTGTTGAGTTTGAATCCACTCATTCCATCTACCAGATATAAAGGCAGTTGCATGATCAGTTAAAATTGTTTCCGGTTTTCCTACTAATGGAAATTGATACTCAATCATATTCTTAATTACATAGTAAGCACTAGTTTTGGGAACTGGGTAAGCTGAGACTAATTTGCTAAAAATGTCGTACGTAACCAGTATAAACTTTTGGCGATTGAAGGGTGGCAACGGCCCATAAAAATCGATCGCCAATAATTGATTAGGACGATCTGGAATAATGGGTTTTAGGATGCCCACATAGGATTTATTACAATGTTTAGTTTTTATACATATTTTACACGATTTAATCTTTTTGATTACGCGCTTGTACATTTTATTCCAGAAAAATATTGATTTTAATATGTACATAATTTTTGGTGCTCCATAGTGCCCATAGCTACTATGAACATACATGATTAGTTTATCAATCATGGAGCTAGGAACTACTATCCTCCATGATTCTCCATGATTATAATTTATATTGTACATAAGCAGATTTTGATACATTTTATATTTCTGAAAAATCATCTTAATACGTTTATTTTTACTAGTTATATTATCATGATTATTTAGGATAGTCATGATCCTATTTAATCTAATATCCTGGCTCTGAATCATAGTGAGATTTTGGTAATCATCAGCTATAGATTCGTCCCTAACCAAATTTACGTTACTAATAATAATGTTTTGATTATCCGGATTTTGTGACGTTAAACAGATAGGGTGGCGGCTAAGAATATCAGCTGGGATATTCTGTCTCCCTTCAATATAAATTACTTTATAATTGAATTGTTGGAGATACAAGCTCCACCTAATTAGTCTCTCATTACTGAGGTAGCTTCTATTTAAGAACTCTAAGCTTCTATGGTCGGTCAACACAATTACAGTCGAACCTAATAAGAACTGTCTTAGTTTCTGAAAGGCCCAAACAATAGCTAGGGTTTCCTTTTCAGTAATAGTGTAGTTCAACTCAGCACCTCTTAGATGTCGGCTTAAGAAGTACAATACATGAGGTACCTGATCCTCATCGAGTTGAAACAACACTACACCCAGACCATAGTAACTACTATCTGTTTGCACATAAAATGTTTTACTAAAGTCAGGATAACTTAAAATTACACGCTTTAAGAATTTATCTTTAATTAAATTAAATTCCTGGTCATGATCAGGGGTCCACCTCCACCTCTCAATCTTTTTTAGCAATTTAGACAAATGTACTGTGTCATTAGCAAAGTTTTTATAAAAGCGGTTGTAATAATTACAGAGCCCGAAAAAAGATCTTAACTGTTTTACCGTTTTTGGGGTGGGGAAGCGCTGAATAGCTGCTATCTTTTCTGGATGGGGTTGGATGCCATGTTCACTTATTAAGTGCCCCAGAAAAGTAATTTCTTTTGCTGCTATTGAGCACTTCTCCAAATTAATTTTGACATTCTTTGCAGTGCATTCACTGAAAAACAAATTTAAATGTTGTAGATGCTCCTCTAAACTGTCAGAAGCAATGACAATGTCGTCCACATACATGACAATTTTTTCCTTTAATTGCTTCGAAAAAATCATGTCCAGACATCTGATTAAGCCAGCACCGCTATTAATGAGACCAAAAGGCATACGTCTGAAAACATACGACTGGCCTTGAAAACGAAATGCTGTATATTGCTGATCATTCTCATGTAACGGTATTTGCCAATAACTAGCTGTTAAATCAAATGTAGAGAAAATTGACCTCTTATGAAACTTAGTTAGGAGCTCATGTACAGGTGGAGGAATGTCACGCTCTGGTACAGTTATAGAATTTAATACTCGAGCATCTAAGCATACCCTAATATGGCCATCCTTCTTCTTAACAATAACCAATGGGTTTACGTAAGGAGAAGGGCACTTTTTGATTATATCCCACTCTAGCATCATGTCTATTTGACTTTGTACCTCATCCTGATATTGATATGGGATTGGGTACATTTTTTGATGGAAAGGATCATTACACTTCAACTTAATACGATGAGTATATCCCTCTATTATACCAGGGATTTTAGAAAAAATGCTTTTAAAGCTATACATCAATTGATATAAATTTTCAGTTAATTTTGAATCGACTGCATAAAGATGTTCTATTTTTGCTTTTATGCTAGCATCAATTAATGTATTATGGATGCATAGTAATTGATTGGAAAGGTTATGCACACCATATTCAAAACTAAGCCTTTCCTTCTTACAAGTAAAAATTTTGTTATAAAAATCTATTTGGCAATCATTCAAAATCATGAAGTCAGCACCTATTATGGCTTCATGTATCAACCCAGGCATAATAAGAAAAACATGCCCAAACTCTGTATCATTAATTTTGAAGGTAATCCAAACTTGTTTGTTGGTTAACTTAGTTCTCTTTCCATTTGCTAGAGTCACATGGATTGGTTTTACTGGTAGTGAAGGGATATCACCTTCTATGCATACCAGATTTTTATAAGTTGACTCTGATAATATGGAAGCTTGGCTTCCAGAGTCAATCAACGCTTCAATCTTTAGATTTTTAATGTTTAAGATTACAACCGGACATTGATATGCAATAGGCGGTTCACCTATTGTAAATGGCTCTAAAAAATCAATGTCTACATCCAAAGTATTCAGCATCCACACCTGATCGTTCCCCATTTCGTTAGCAACTGGTCCTTGTAAAGAGGAACTATTCCACAAAGACCTCTTTAGTTTAACTTTTTCTCGCTAGTTTTACCATTAGATTTCTTTAGAATAGTGGTGATACCACTAGTAGAGGGTTGGCTATTTTGTAACTCTACCCTACTTCTACTTTTATCAAACCTCACTATTTTCTTAGGATACGGGTATACTCTATTTCTTTCATTAGAATTGAACCTTCTTTTAAATCCTATCTGATGCCTCTGATTATTATAACTGACGTTAATATTAGACAAGGGGTAATTATGCCTATCTCTATTATTTTTGAACCTATTATCTATAGATGTCTCAGCATTTTCTAAGGCGTCTAACACTTCTGACACCTCTTCTATAGAGTAACGGTCCGCCGCAATTAACAGTTGCTCCACGTTTCTGGGCAGATTATGACGGATTATCCTAACTATCTGTCCCTCAGATAGTGGACATGCTGTTAGCGTTTTCAATCGTATGGCTTGACTCCTGAAGAAGTTAGTATAGCTTCCTTTGTTTGGTTGGTATTTCTCTTGAGTTATCTGAAATCTGATATTGTCCTGTTTGTCAGCATTCCAGAAACTACACGTTATCAAGCATTTAAAATCACCATATGTATTAGGCTTTTCGAATAGTGAATGCCACCAATCTTTAGCAGTACCACTTAAGTGATTACTACAGATGGCCAACTTCTCCCTTTCATTTAAAGCACATATTGAAAATAGTTCTTCTAAACTATTCAGAAATTCATATGGATTCTCAGCATGGTCACCTCTAAATGGTTTTATCCGCATAAAACGTAATGCCATGGAGTTATTGCTTCCTCCTTCACAATTAGTATCTATTTTAACTATTCGGCTATCTACTTCTGTATTATGATTAGGTTCTATTGGGTTATCTTCCTCTTTTCTTAAGTATTCTTTTCTATCTATGGGAATTGGGCTTTTATATCCATCATCTTTGCTGTGTGATGTCCTTGTGTTACCTAATACGAAAGTTTGGTTATTAAGGGATTTTATTTCTTCTATTTGCTCATACACTTGTTTAAATTTCCCTTCCAAATTTATTTGTCCCATTACTTGATCTAAATACACCTTTTGTTCTAGTCTAAATCTATCCAGATCTTGGTCTATAATTTCTTTATATTCCGTGCTATTTTTCTCTACTTGCATTACTTGTTCTTTAACATCTTTCTGGAATCGTTTTAGGTTCTCACCTATTTTAACCCTATATTTTTGATCCTCTTCTTTTCTCATATTGAAATCTTCTAATTTTCCCATTAAACCTTCCTCTATTTCCTCTTTTATATCTTTCCTATTTTGTATTGCTAAGTCACTAAATTTATCCACTAATTCTTTCTCCATTTCATCTTTTATTCTTATTTTACTTTGTATTATTTCTTCCTTGATTTCGTATATTTCATTTTTAATATCCAATTGGTTATTATCCAACTCTTGTTTTAATTGGCTATTATTATTCTGACATTGTATAATAGAATCCTCTATTTGTTTGTTGATACCTTTTATAGTTATTTCACTAAATTCTATAAATTTAGTTTTTATCAACTCCTGGTTATTATAGTCTATCTTTTCTATCTCCTCTTTTATAGAACTAATAATTTTTTCATTATTATCTAATCTTGATTCTAACCCATTAAATTTACTATGGGTTTCCTCTTGAAAATCTTCCATAGTTTTACAAGTACCATCCAACTTTATATTCATACCATTTATACATGTTTTAATTTCATTATTATTTTTACTTATAGTTTCCTGGAGATATTCAAATTTCCTATTACACTCTTCCCTATTTCTTTGATTATCTTCTCGCATTTCTTCTTTAATTCTGTTTATATTTTCCTTAATCTCTTCTTTAATCTCTTCTCTATTTCTGCTTATACTTTCCTTAATCTCTTCTTTAATCTCTTCTCTATTTCTGCTTATACTTTCCTTAATCTCTTCTTTAATCTCTTCTCTATTTCTGCTTATACTTTCCTTAATCTCTTCTTTAATCTCTTCTCTATTTCTGCTTATATTTTCTTTAATTTCTTCTCTATTTCTGCTTATATCTTCTTTAATCTCTTCTCTATTTCTGCTTATATCTTCTTTAATCTCTTCTCTATTTCTACTTATCATTAGTGCTATTTGAGACAATAAAAAGCTATCTCTATCTCTTTCCTGTGTGAATATTCCTTCTTCTTTTATTTTTGATTCCCCAATCTTTTCTTCTTTTATTTCTTCCTCCATAATTTGTACAAGATCTGTAACTGTTTCTGCTTCAATAGTATCTTCCATTTCCCTTTCTTCCTCACAATTGCTATCTACTATGAACTCAGATATTTCTTCTACTAAATCTTTATTTTGTTTATCCATTTTTCCTTTTATAATAATTTTTCCTCAAAATTTTCTCACAATATATACTATTATTAATTTTTCATAAAATGTTCTCTTACCAGTTTCTCTATCTCCTTTAACCACTACCCACAACAAATACAGCAATACCTTCTACATTTTCCTTTATATTTATCTAACTACTTATAATAACAATAACAAATTAAATTGTATGTGTCATGTTATTATTTCCCACGTGCATGATTCACAAACACTTTGCACAGATCACAACATTCTTAACACATTTTTCAATAATATTTCCACAAATTTAAATGGTCACATTAACTATTAATAATTGTTAGCCACATATGCATATTTTAAATTTTATTTGTCAAACGAACCACCACAATATAATACGTTTTTCTAAATAATCAGATTATCTACCACGCAAAATTATAATTATTTCAACAATAAATATTATTTCTATAATTAAATCTGAAACGATCTATTTTTATAAAATATGTCTGTTGACAATCTCTGAATTTACATATTTAAATTCAAATATTAAACTATATAATTCAACTACACATCGTGTAATACGTTGGAAAATAAATTTATATTCTTTCAATTATTGTCTACACTACACATCGAACTATGCGTCAACATCGCCAATATTCATAGCTTTTCGATTGTAGTCCCTACTACACATCGGGCCACGCGTTGCTAGCGCCAAATTCTATGTAACCTCCCTCTCTTGCTCCATAATAATAACATATTAACAACAACATGCCAAGAGTATACTAATTATTCCGGATTTTCGTTACTTATTTATTTCCGGTCAATAACAATTAATATTAATAATAATTCCGGGTTCTTTAGCTCAGTCTATCAAACATATTATTATGATTTAAATAAAACAATTACTAGCTCAGAATTTTATAAAATCTAGTCGTGTCTATGAAATAAATCAACACAAATATCTTTTATTATTTCCATGAGACCTGGAGCAATGACAAAGGAACAAGACGAAGTATCATATCTTAATACTTTTAAAAACAAAATCTAGCTCACATAAAATAAATTAATTAAATAAAATAGAATTAAATTGATCTAATCATATCAAATCAAATAGATAAATCAATAAGTAAATAAATAATTAAATCTCAGGTTTATGAATTGTAATTAAAATTGATTTTATATTGCTGTAGCAAACTATGATAAGGGAATTTTATGTCATAATTCACTACGTAAAGAATAACTAATTAATAATAACAATGACAATAATAGAGTAATACAATCCTCTTTTCTTTCTAGATGTATTAAATATTTTCGTGGTAATATTTATCAATCCAATAATCAAAAGTTATGTGGTAACGTTTGCATATATTTTACTTAAATACTGTGGCAATCAAGTTATGACCATATCTGTTCTAATTATACTTCTTTCATTTCATTACGTAAATAAAATAAAATAAATTATTAAAATTTCTAATGTTTATTTATTTTGTGCAAAATCTTAAATATGTTTAATTATAAACGTGCGTTGTGATTTCATGCATTTTCATGTGTAGGAAAAACAACAACCAAGACACAAAGCTTACTAATAAAATTTTATAACATTTTATTAACATTATAACAAGTAACAATTTGTACATTATTTACAGCGGATATCCCTATCTACTTATTACAAACTCTTTTATTTCTACCCGTTGATGTCTTAACATTATTATTATCTAATTTTTTATTTTACCCTTTTACCATTAATAATTAAAAAAAATTATATTTCACAATATCATTATTTTCAGATACATGTTTTGAGCTTAGTTTAATACACAAAATTCTAGCTATTAAAATTTTCTATTGACATTTATATCCTTATAATTTCAGGTTTATATTTCTATAAAATCTTTACTTTTATGTAAAATTATACAAAAATTACAAAATTCTAATTATATTCTTGTTAGTATGGAATCCTACAGAATTTAATCCTTATGACAATTTGATGTTCAGTTTTATCATCGATCATATAATAATTATCAGTCAAATTATTGATCCTATTCCTAGTTTTATATAGCAATTAACGTCATCCACACACCATGTACAAATACACATTTTTTTATTATACATTTTAAATCATTTCGCCACACAAAACATGCAATCTCTTCTATTAAAATATCACGTACAATATTTTAAAATCTTATTATTGCTTTAAAACTTAATTCTAAAGTTTTTTTTTTTTTTATAAATTATATCATATGATTCTCCATCTTTTATAATACTTATACTTTCACTTTGGACTTATACAATTCTACTTTACTCTAGTAAACAACTATTCTTACATAACTAATATCTAGCTTCCTTTCTATCTTATGTATCATTTCTATAAAATTATCTCCCTGACGATGTATTTCCATGAAATCAAGATAGCGAAGATATAGATGCATTGGATCAAAATAAACAAGATATTATCCTTTATAAAACTTCAACAATCATGGCACAGTGAATTTATGGACGCCATAGAGGAGTGACTTTTATCTGTCTATCTGCCTCTAATATTGGAAGGATGCTAAAGCTATTTCTTCAGCTTCATCACATCAGAAAGTTTCAAAGATATGTAAAGACACTGTCCAGAATATATGTGCTCAGTTATAGGGCAAAGTTATCTATACTGAGGTCACACAAATTATTATGATCCCCATATTTCATTCCTTATATTTCAATAAAACATCCTCTTGGTTTCCTTTGATATCAGTACTCCCAAGTCACTATCTGACTGATTTCTTCAGATTCATCTCTACATTACATCGACAAATTCTTTGTCTATCTTGCTAATAATAATAAAATTCACTTTTAATATAACTATACAGCTATTCTTAAGAAAATTCTTTACTATACTTCTCGTACATTTCTATCTCTATTGTTCTAAACTATTTGGATATTTTCAATATAAAATTCAAAAGAATCACATAATTAATATGTTACTTATTATTAATTATTTTAGATTATTTATTGCATGCACATTTTTAAAATTTTTACTACTCTCTCAAATATATGTTTGATGTTGGATAAATGTGTACTTATAACTTTTAACATCGTTCATACCTCATTCATTAATAGATGACCTATAAAAAAAAATTACATTACATATTACCAATAATATTAAAATTACCAACGATCTCTATCCTCTGGATCGTATTTGTAAACTTCTCCATTCCAGGACTTCTAGTAGGTATTTAAAATTTTCCATACACACATTTTTATTTATATTAATATTTCTCTCATTCCATTAGCTCATATTTTAATTATAACTATTATAAAATTTATGTTTATATGTTTCCCTAAGCTAATTCAAATTTTATACTTTAAATACAATAAAAAAAAATATTAAAATTATATTTACGATACATCTTTGTTGGATTCGCTTGGAAAATCGTTCCTTGCAAAGCTAAATAAAAAAAATATACTTTATTTTCTTTAGTCACTTAATGTTCTATTTAAAATTTTAATTATGTTTATTAATTCTCCTTAGACGATGATCCTTAGTTTTCTTCATATTTTTCCCACTTATTCTTGATATCTCCTTTATATAGTCTGCTAATTTTCTCTTCTTTTCCCCCGCACGCTTGGTTTTCCCTCGATGCATCTTGTACTTTATTTTAGAAAATTCAAAAAATTTTTCTTTATTTCCATGGATCCATTTCCTCCTTTAGTGATTAATTTTATATCTGTTTAAACAATATTTCTTCCATTTAAATATCTTTTCCTTTTTTCTATGATGAGATAAAATCCAGGTTCCTCTTAGTAAATTCATATAGCACTTTATACAGGACTATGGCTTTTCTCCTACTTTTTACTTTTGGAAATTATATTCTTAAATAATGTTTTCCTTTAATATATCATATTTTTTCTTCCTCATTCACTTTATATTTACTTGAACATATACTATGATTTTTCTCATAGAGAAATATGACTTAGTTTTAAGTACTTATAAAACAAATGTTCGTCATAAGATTCTCTCAACAGTAAATATTTTCTTTCTTATATTTTCACACAGCGTCTTCTTTGTATTACTTTTCTTTTTTAGCGTTATAGGATTTAGTTTCTGGTTGAGCACGAATAACATAAAACTTATACAATTTTCACTCATTTTTCTTTCAATAATTATTTCAATTATTATTTTTGGTATTTCCATCTTTACTGTAGTATGAATGGTCAAATTTGAATAAATCCACTGGTAAGATCACGTAGAAATTAGCAAATCATCTTTCTGGATACAAGATTATATTATCTGTTAAAGACTAACTTAGAATAATTATTAATTTATAAATTTAAACTACTTTTTCAGCTTTGATGTTACAAGCAATTCAAAAAGGTTACCGTCCTCTTCAACTTTCACATTCCGTCTCCCGCTTCTGTCTATCTTAGATTTTTTTCTTGCCAATTTAAATCCGTTGATTGGTCAATATTTGTTTTTAGCGCGAACAATATTAGTCATTCTATTTTGGGATAATAAACTGTACTTTTAAATAAATATTTATGACGTAATGTCTGGAATATTATTTTAACTTAATATTATTAAATTAAATCATAGTTTGATAAACTTATTTTTTGATCTTTAAAATAATTATTAAGACAATATATAACATTTTTAACTTTTAATTTTAATGATGGATGGCAATTATATCTAGTTTTAAATTCACAAACTTTATTATTATCTACCAAGTGTGTGTGTGCGTGAAGGCATTTAATATACGATCACGTGTCTATCAACTTTATAAAATAATTTCTTTTTTTTTTTATTTATGTCTCGGTTTAAATCACCAAAACTAACGTACTTTATAAAATTTTGGAAAATAAATTGAAACTTATAGAACCAAATATAACTCTCACCATCCTAAAGTTTATTAATAAAAAATATATCCTATTAATTTTGACTAACTATAAAATTATATTTCATTTATTTAATCTATTAATTCTCTGAAACTATTATTTTAAAATTATTACAATAATTTTAGCTATCTATAGCTGTGTTATTTTGTATGGCCAGCTTTCACAACCATAAGCAATGATATTAAAACTTTATTTAACTGTTTACTTTTAAAATACTTTATTACACTATGATCTGTTAGGTATTTTAGCTTAAAATTGTATTACAAAACTATTATTACTTTTATATCACCTAAATATAACTTAAAATTTAAAATTTTTTTTCACATTTGACCTTTCTACCTACCTATGACCTACAGACAAGGGCACAATATATATATATATATATATAGAGAGAGAGAGAGTCTTACATGTAAAGATTAATTATAGATATAAAAATCATATTAATTAATATTTATAGGCAAGCACAGACTACTTTACATTGATATTGGACTGTTACCTTTTAATAATCTGGGTCAATGAATGGATAGTTCACTCTCTGAGCTTCAGTTTAGGGTAATCATCTTGGTTGTCAAAAATCATGGTCATCATTACTTTTTCATCAGTGACAGCATTCTTCCTTGGCCAGAGCTTTTTGGGAGCATTCCAGAGGCAGTCCTGATAGTGTAAAAAGATGATTTGGGTCCCCTACTCAACTGAATTCTATTACATTATCTTTTTTTTGTTATGGAAAAACTCATGAACAAAGAGAAAAAGCACAAGAAAAGTCAACAGCAAAAAGCAGAAAAAAAAAAACAAAAGTCAATAATACCATTTTCTCCAATCCACCCTATTAACATAATTTCCAACTTTGTCAGGAATGCATTAGTTCATTTACCCAGAGGCATATAAGCAATTAATAAATTACCCACCCCCCATTTTTAACTGAAAAGAAGAAATAAGAAGATGATAAGATACAAAACTCATTCCACCTGGAAAGAATTTAAATTAATATAAATGAAACAAAAATATTTCATTAATGAAATATTTTTAGTTAAAATAAAAATGACTTTGCTAAGAAAACAATATTTCAATTAATGAAAGTTGAGCCCTTATAATATTTAATTAGTAAAGCAAAACTTCCCAATAGATTAATTTTAACCTGCCATCTTGGTTCTAACTTTTTTTCAAATTTTTACAAAATTGAAATTAAAAGCAAATACATTTTTACAAATAGCAAACTTTATTTGATTAAAGAAATTCTTTTTTTTACAAAAAAAAAAAAAACACGCTTAAAATATTCAAATGTATCTAAATATCAAAATCAAAATTATAAAATATTTATTATATAGTAAATTTTTAGCATTAATTATATATATATATATATATACACATTGACACATAGTAGGTGATAGCAAGATTAGTACATTAAATATAATTGCTGGGTTTGAACCCTTATAAATGGTTAGTTTTTAAAAAGAAAAACATGAAGCTCACTCTGACAACAGATTGATTGCTTCAATATATATATATATATATATATATATATATTGAAGCCACTGTATATATATATATATATATATATATATATATATACAGTGGGTATGCAGCATATATATTTGATATTGTAAGCATGCATTGAATGATAAAATTATTTAAATCTCTTTTAAATTTAATGTATTATTATTTCATAAAGCATTTGAGGACTTTTTGATTATATGATTTATTTGAGCCTTAAATGTTTTTTTATGAAATGACAACATTCCTGCAATTTAGAATCATTTTATAACAAGTCTAAAAATTATTAATATCTCTCTTATTTTTCAAACATAGACAATTAAACAAGAAGTGCATTACTTTGTTGATTACATTGTTATATGTACATAAAATACATTTAAAAAAGTTTTTTAATATTATTTTTGTTTACTTTTTAGTTATACTTACATATTATTTAAAAAAAATCATTAAAACTACAAAAAAAATATGACAAAAATGATAATTTAATAATAAGACATGAAAATAAAAATTATGCTAACAAATAAATTCTAAATTTAAATATTGCATGGTCATTTGCTATATAAAATTATTTATGTATTGGCTTTCTAATGCATTATTTCCTCTTTTTTACACATTTATTTTATTTTTTACAAAATGTTTATGAAATATTAATTATTTCAGATTAAGAGTTCAGATTTTACTAGAAAATATTTATTTTTTACAAATTAATTATGGATTAAATGAAAATATTAACAAAATCTTACTTTACAATAATAAGATTTCCATTGGTTCAGTTACTAAGCATTTTTAAGGAAATATAAGTAAGTAAGTTCAAGTTCTGAAAGATATTTTTTTCATCTTAAAATTTCAAAAATGTGACATCCTTACAAAAACATAAACAAAACAAGTTATTATAACAATATTAGAAAAGATAATTGGTTTTAAATGTGGATAATTATTTTAATAAAGATCACTAATATTGAAAACACAAGTGCAGTAAATTTCAGTATTAATTAAAGGTGAAAGACAAAACAAGTCAGAAATTAATGATATATAGAGAAATTGGAATGACTTCTTAATCACATTAATGGAAAATACCAAATACAAAGTTTAGGTTCATGCACAACATGTTCTTATTGTGATGAAGGAATAAATGATTTTTATAATGAGAGAAAACATTTTTCATGACACCAAACATCACTTTAAATTTGTCAAGGATGATTATAAAATGAAAATGGTCCATTTAGATATATTTGTGGAATCTGTATAAAAACTGTTTATTACCATTTTTTCTTGGAAAAAGATATTAAATGTCATGGAATCATACAAATACAAATACAGAATAGTGATATTATACATTGATTCACAAAATATATGTATTTCAAAATTATATAGATCTTAATAGAGTCAACATAGGAAGAGATCATTTTTAAATAGAATATAAGAGACAAGTTGACAAAAAATTTGCAGATATGAAAATAATTAAAAATACATTATCCATTAATACTTCTAATCTTTGGAAACTTTCTTATGAATTTAAATTAGAATTTAAACAGCAGCTAATAAAGGTAAAAAC
The DNA here is from genome assembly GCA_028023455.1 of Epiperipatus broadwayi. Lineage (NCBI taxonomy): Eukaryota > Metazoa > Onychophora > Udeonychophora > Euonychophora > Peripatidae > Epiperipatus > Epiperipatus broadwayi. The sequence goes on along the minus strand of JAQFVV010006213.1, from coordinate 9,019,631 downwards.
AATTTACAAGTGAATTTTCACTAAGACTAAATAAAATTTAACAAAAAATTAAAATATTTAAAATGCAATAATCACAACAAAGCATAGTAGCATGCACACTACAAGGGAATCTCATAAAATTTCCATGAAGATGATGTATTTTATATAAATATAAGCATTATTTACAAATATAAGCATTATTTACAACATGCTTAGGTTAGAGAAGTTTAATATTGTAAAATTATATGTTTATCTGCAGTGAGCATTTTCGAAGGTTCTGGATTTCATATTCATATCTGATTGCATATAAATATTTTTAAAAATATAGCCTTAAAATCATCAAAATGAAGATATAAAATTATTTTTGTTTAAGTGGATTCAGTTGATTGTTTTTTTTTTTTTTTTTATAATCGTCTATTATAGTAAACTAAATGTTGTGATTAGTTACAATAACTTTTATAATATTTGCTTTAACAGTAGAAAAATAGTTTTTATTTTAAAAAGTTTAAAAAAATACAGAAGAATAGAATACAAGTGATATAAGATACCATTATTTTTTTTAAAAAGAGACATACAATTTAAACTCTGTGAGATAAATTTAAATTAATTTGAATTTTGAAAAGATATAAATATATATAGACATATTTACAGTGGTCCTGAGATGGATATTTCTTCAATTTAAAAGATAATATGAAATTAAGACATTTGCATATTGATAGCAGTAATCAGTATTGATATATTAAAATAAAATGAATATCTGAGGTTTTAATAATAGTATGAGAATATTTAAAAATGATATAAGCAAATACAACTGAAAATAAAAGTTTTAAGATCTAAAAAAAATGTTGGTATTGGGAAAATAGGCATTTCACCAAAAAAAAAAAAAAAAAGGGAATTATTAGCAAAAAGTAAGACAAAATTATGGAGTATTAATTACTAAGCATTTTAAATGAAAAGGCAAGACATGCAAATAAATATATGAAGAAGGGAGAAAAGATAAGAAATGATGAAATGTTATTGAGACCACAAACCAAGCAGATGAAGCAATAGAAAATTTGTTTGCAACACTACATATTAAATATTTAAATGATAAAGATGTACAGGATGATTAGAATATTATAGCTGTAATATCAATATCACTGCTACCCAAAAGCCTCATATGATAATTACAACTCAATAATGATGAACTTTAAATTCTTATAAAAAAGAATAAAATAGATTTAAATAGAACTAAGAAACATTACATGATCAAATTTCCTTATGCTTACACAAGCTGTTTGACACAGAGGCAAAACTCACCAGTCTTGCATGCCAGAGTAATAATTGGATGCAGAAATGTTTATGGCTTTCCTATATCCATTGATTACTCTGGCTTGCATTGAGTGGTTTTAGCACTATAGATTACATCCAAATATTGTGACAAATTATAAAAAAAAAAATAATGATTTAAAGTTGTCATTATGCTTTGAATATGTATATTATGAAAAAGCATTTAATTTTTTAAGATTTTTAAAACTGATAAAGTTTTTAGACCATCAATATATATGATTATTTTGGAAACAATGCTTGTCATATAGCCAATATTGCAAGAGATAAAACAAAAGTGAATATTGGAATTATAGATGTATACTAAAAAAACTGAAATAATATTTAGTGTAATTTTCAAAGAAAATAAAAATTGATAATCATGAATTGAAAGAAGTGATCAATTCAATATGCATTGCCAGATTATTAATACAAAGGGAAAGTCATAGAATTAAACTTAGGTGAAGTTTATCTAAATAGAAAATAACTTTATGTTAAATAACAATATGCCTGGTTCAGAGAGGAAAAGCTTTTAATAGATGTGTTTTACCAATTCCTACTTAGGATCTGATATTTAGACTATTAACAGAAGAACAAAACTGAGGGTCCAAATAACTCAACATAAAATGGAAAAATGTATGTTAGGACCAACAATAAAAAAATCAGATATGAAATACTTTAGTGAGTTAAGAAAGCAGGTATTTTTGATATCACTGCAAGATTCAAGATACTGAAATAGATCTAAACTGGCCACATTATTAGAGAAAGAGATGATAAGATGCACAATTGAAATTTTTAAAGTAAAATCCATGACATTGGCAATGTCATGGGAAGAGACATATGTGAGGTGAAGAATTTAATTAAAAATTGTTAATGCATTGTGCAAATGAATATATATATATATATATATATATATATATATATATATATATATATATATATATATATATATATATATATATATATATATATATAAATTCAAGATTTTTTTTTCCACTTGAAGAAACATTCATTCAACATTGGATAATAATTATTGAAGCTAATAACGGTTTTATATATATATATATATATATATATATATATATATATATATATATATATATATATATATATATATATATATATATATATATATATATATATCATATATATATATATATTATTTGTTACAAATACATTTCAATATATAGAAAGTTGTAAACAGAAAGCATTTAATTTTTTTTTTTACATATTTATGAATTTTCTTTTAAAATTAATAAATTGTCTTTTGATATTTTAATAAATGAAATTTGTAAAACAATGTTACTGGAAATAATTAAATTTAAATGGAAATTCAAAACGAATTGTTTTCTAATATATCAATGAGTGGTAAAATGAATTTTGTTTTCTTTAGAAGTAAAAGATAAAATGTTTTATAATTAATAAAATGGGTTTCAGAATGACCATTTTTATTATTTTCCAAAAGGAAATTGAAGGCCAAATTGCCAAATATATTTTTAAAAATTACAAAATACGCTTTTGCATTTTCTTAAACCAAATTAAGTTCTAAAAAATCGAGTTTAAATAAATGTCTTACATTACATATTTATGTTTTAAAACTACATTTTATTAAGTATATACAGAAAACAAAGAAAACATTTTATAAATAAACATATATGAAAACATTGTAAAAGAATGAATCATTTCATTGCTGTTATAAAATTTAACTACTGACATATATTGAAAATTTGAAATTAATACTAAAAGTGATAATTCATCACGCTAGAATTAAAAGTTGTTCAGAGAACGGAAGATAATAATGTAGAATCTCTTCCCTAATTAATACATTGTGATATTTTAAAATCAGTGAATAAAAAATTACTTATTTAAATATGTAATGTCTTTAAAAACTAATTTCATTTTAATTTTGCATGCTACTTTGAGAAGAAGTAATAACATTTGAAACAAATGTAAATTTCAAATATTCAAATGTACCAGCTATGTTTTATAAGGTTGTGTTTATTGAGTGAATTGCCCATTCTTTTTCTTAATAAAAAAAAAGTGAATAAAATATTAATAAATATCTTTTCAAATAAAATAATTAAATATAAGTACGTTTATGTCCCTAAGTAAGTTATAATAAGATATTGTTATCAAAATAATAAAGTGAAATGCATCTATACTTAAAATAATAAGGCCAATGTCTTCACATTAGAAAATAAAATGTAACAAGAAAACTAATATAAGTCTGCTTAAAGATATTGTAAACAGTGCTACAGACATTGATACTTTATGTTTTATAAAAATACTGAAATTATTTTTATTGATATAATCCGTTTAAATTTATTATCTATTACAAAAAAAGATGTAATAAATATTTTATTCCATGAAAAATAGATTTTAATTTAATTCTGAAATAAAATTTGAAGACTTCTTATTGTATAGTATGAAATGATATATTGTGATGCACATTTTGTTAATAAAACTCCAAATTTAGAAAAAAAAATATAAATGCTAAATTTAAAAAAGTGTTAGTAAATCTAATTGCATCATTATTATTATTTTTGAAATATTTAAAGATTATAATATTAATGCAAGTGTTTTTTATTAGTTATGAAAATTTAATATTTCCAAATTTAAAGTGAGCAAATGTTAAGAAAATATATTTGTACTAAAATTAATAAACTTAATATCAATCTCAGATAAAATGTAAAATTATTATCTAATCAAAGTTTGCACTAGTAAATAGTTGAAAAATATTAATTATTAATCACCAACATTGTTATTATGTGCCATTAAATTAATATAGTAAATAATTTTAAAATGTGAGATTTCTTCATTATTAATTACTACAGTCAAATTTTATATTGAGAATATCAATTAATTTGGGATCTCATGTGCTTCCATAACAAATTTATTTATTAGATAACATTATTTTAATGTAGGGATTCATCTTTAGCCTTTATAATATAATGCATATAAATTGTCAGAATTTTGTGTTCAACCACCAAGATTCAGAGACCAAGAAAAAAATACATGAAACCCTGTATGTTCAGCATAAAGTAATCACAAAACAGTATTAAGCTTTAACCCATTTGCCAGTGCTTCAAAATATCCACTATCCAATCAATGCAACTGATTCTATTAATAGTAATCAATTTCTTTTGGTCCCAGTGGTTAGGGTGAAACGAGGACACTATGAATTTAAATTCAGCTTCAGTCTTGAATTTGGTACTAAATTAATTTGATAATGCATAGAACTAGCTCCCATAAAAACCTAATATTTTGACAATGTTTAGAATACTATTTTGTATATATTCAGGGGTTTTGAATAGATTCATAGGTCACTTAATTAAGTGAGAATATAGTTAGGTGGATGAGGTGAACCAGGGAAAGTCATGACAAATGTATGAAACATAAATATACATAATTTATTAAGAAAAAATTCAATAAGATATAGATTAACAATGATAATATTTGGATCTCATTATGATACATGGATGAGCATTAAAAATGAACTATATGCTAATAATGACAACAATATTTAAATATCAGTATGATACATGAGTGAACATTACAAAGGAACTGTGTGCTAATAATAAGAACAATATTTGGGTATCAGTATGATATGTGTATCAGCATTTCAAAGGAACTAGAAGTTAATAATGATAACAATATTTAGGTATCAATATGATACGTGTATGATCATTACAAATGAACCATATATTAATTTGACATGAAATATGTCATTATAAAATAAATATGCGAATTGTCAAGAGTTGGTTAAATACCTGGTTATATAATATATTAAGTTAGATGCCAGAAATATATACATATATAACAATTTGATGTGCATACTTACACACATAGGGAAAGTTAAGTATTGTTTATTATTATATTTATTTTATTAATCCCAGCAGGAGTTATGGAACAAATCATAATTTTAGCTCCCTTTATTATTAATAATTACATTATAGTCGTGGTTTATCCATTCTACATAACATTACTAACAGGCATGATTAATAAATCTAATTACAGCATATGGTGGTATCTGGAGTTGAATTATGTGTGGTAGGATAGGCCAATCTACATTATCGAGTAATATATATATATATATATATATATATATATATATATATATATATATATGTCCAAAAGATGGCGCTATACCAAAACCGCCGAACAAGTGTAAGATTTGTTTTACATAAACGAAAAAAGAGTCAGAAATTAACTACCTCTTTCATTTGCTCACCCCCAGATCAGCTGATTTCAAGCTGGTTTGCTATCCTCAGTGGGGGATAGAGTATAGAAACTAGATCTAAAACACTGACTCTCAAGTGTTTATGCAAAACGTTTCTATCAGATTGCAAGCGTGAATTTTTTAGACCGGTAAAGTCTTCAAACCCAGCCTAGCAAGCTAGATATTTATATGGGTCTGATCTCAGTTCAGAATCACCATATAATCAAAGTCTCTGCAATATATATCATTGCAAGAAAACTCTAAAGGTACATTTATGAAAAACAAATACAAGTTAATCACGTAACCTGCTATCACTTGTTATTTATGTCCAAAAGATGGCGCTATACCAAAACCGCCGAACAAGTATATATATATATATATATGAAAACATGTTATCAGCTCAAAAATATGGCTCTCCAGTACCAATAAAATATACATTTGGCAGCTCATATATCATTACTCGATATATATTTATTTATTGAACGTTCATAGGCAAAGATTATCCTACCAAGTAACACTGATATACTGGCCAAAAGGCACCAACTCATAATTGGATAGATATTTAAGCCTGTATTTAAAATTTAATTAAACAAGCAATGGTGTGAAGAACAGGATAACCATATTTTATAGGCTATAAAAGAATCATGAGCTTAAATATAAAGCTTAATTATGAATTATCATAGTAAATCACTAAGGCAGCAATAAGATATGCCTGCTGAGACAGAGTACTTTTTCCCTAGATATATGCATCATTAAATAGATATAGAGGGATGAACACATACATTCATAATAAATAATATTTCCCATTTTACATTTCAGAAAAAAAAAAAATCATGATTTTTTTTTATAGATAAATAAACACTTGTATAAATTGTTTCATTTAATTGTCATAAAAAATTTTAACCAATTATAAACTAAATAGATGTTGACTTAAATAATGATTTCAGCATTCATTTATTCTTAATTTTGTTAACAAGGTATTAGTGTAACTAAATATGTTAAGTAGATTGCAGGTTTTAATTAAAATATTTGCTTTACTTTTTTTTTTAAACAAACAAATGACAAAATGTTAACTTACAAGGATTTGGACAAATGATTTATGAAACTTAAGGTTGAGCTTGTTACTTAAATTCTAAAATAATTATTTCTCTCCATCCTAAAGACTGGAGATAAAACCACACAATTTAGACCTTAATTGATTAAAAATTAAAATAGCTTTCCTCCAATACTTGTGACTTGGCATATCAATATAGATAATGTTAATCAATAAGATTTATAACTAAAAAAGTAACATGACATACTTTAACATACATAATAAAAAAATCGATGTTATAATGTTTATAGAACTTTGTACCATTAATGATTAGAAATTAAGTTCTGATATAGACCGATTTCTTAACCAAGAGTTACAACACTAATATATATATATATATATATAGTGACCTTACAGATTGGCCCCATGAAATAAAGAATTGTAATATAACTTAATGTTTTAAATTTGATTGAAAAGTTATCAAGATCTCAGTTATTGTGTACCAATCATTAAAATTTATTTTTCATTATGTATATCTAATAGTGGGAATGGGTATTGTTTGTCTATAAGGTCATAATAAATGTTTATTCATTAAGTTTCTAACCTACTGTTGATTGCCATTCCACGATCTAACCTGTATGTGTGGATGAATGTCCATTTGCATCATCTCACACTTCACAACTCATTCATATTTTTAGTCATCACTCAAAATATACATCTTGTAATACCACTATTTATTTGCCACAGAAATTGTTAATAACTTTGTCATTAATAGACTTCTGGAATAATGGAAAAAGCATATGCACACACACACATCAACAGTTAGGATGATTTTTTTATTTATTATTTATTGCATAAAATCTTGCATATATATATATATATATATATATATATATATATATATATATATATATATATATATATATATATATATATATATATATATATATATATATATATAAGGTTGTTTTATTTATTATTAATCAGTGTTTGTAACTTAAATTATTTTATTTCAAAACTGTATTCTTAACATTTTCACAAGCAATAAATTCTTGCATATTGTTAAGTTCATTATAACTAAAAAAGATGCATGGCTAAGTTAACAAGGACTAAACAAAAGTTTTTACAAAAGTCTTCAAGAAAAAGTTAAATGAGGACTTCAGAAAAGCAATTTTAGAGAAGGTGGAATAATTTTCTAAAAGGAAATATAAAAAAACAAGTGAAGTCAAAAGCTTCATTGAAATGCCTACTATTTCAGTTAATAAGTAAAATTATCTTATATTACTCAAGAATAAATGCCAATGGATAATTCTGAAGGACACCGATAATATTTTTTTTTTTTAAATGGAAGGCTAAACGTTCAGAGCTACACCAGTTTCTAACTTTTTATTAACTAACAATTTGAATTTATTTTATTCATAATGCATAGATATTATTTTAAAAAATCACTAATACAATTTTATTACAATGTATTTTTAATAAATAGTGTGACATTGGAATTATGTAAAGTATTAATAATAAGAAGAATTGAAAAATGTATGCTGGACTATGTAATGGGATATTTGAGTGAATCTTATTTAATAATTTTCCTATTTTATTGTACAAGAAAAAGGGCTGAGACAGAAAAATTATTCATTATAGTATTCTATATTAGTACAATAATTATGTACATTAAATTACCTAACCATTCATACTCATGTAGGAGTGAAAGTATGAGTGACTACAATATTTGATAATTATTTACCAGCAGGATTTAAACATGGATGGTTAAATAACCTCGATTTTGATCATCATTAAAAATGTATTAAATGTTGAAATTTAGACAAAACAAAGTTTATAAAAAAATAAATGGATCCAAATACTTGCAAAAGCTGCTTATAACGTCCTTTAGAAAATCCTAAGAATATTGGAAGTTATTTCTGTTTTTGCCAAATTTGTGTTTAACCTGCAGGAATAATATTTGTACATTTTATGTTTGTTATTCATCTTATCATCATGAGCTACACATGCATTTTCATTTACTGAAAGTTTCAAGTGTGAACCAAAAAAAAAAAGAAAAGAAACTTTTAGTTTAATGGCAGAAAATTTGATATATGATATTTGATGTATTTATTTATTTATTTATTTTTATGTTTAATTTGACATTAATTTGTTTTTATTATTATTATTATTATTATTATTATTATTATTATTATTATTATTATTATTATTATTATTATTATGATGATGATGATGATATGATGATGATGATGATGATGATGATGATAATGTACTTATATGTAAATCTCATCTAGAATGTCTCGGAAATTTTGCTATACTTTATACCAAATGGGTAATATTTCTTTTGTTATATTATGCAAATGTTATATATTCCCGTGCTCATATTATTAGTGCAAAATTAGTTGTTTTGTCATTATTCATTAATTAGTAATAGTAAATAGATATATAAAAACATTTAGGCCACTATTGCTAAATTGATAAGCTTATTTAATATTATTTACACTAATTTGAATTTTGATACTCATAATTTTTCAAAAATATTAGACTCATTCATGATCTAGTTAATGCTAATATTGTCTGATGTGATTTAAAAAAGAATATTTCATACAAGATCATATATTCACATCTGTGTTCGTTATCAGAATAAATTGTATAAGAGTTAAATTTATGCTTATTTGTTTCTTATCGGTTGTGGTTGGTGCTATGACTAAAGATTGTAAACATTTTAGAGTTTGTCTGTTATGGATCTCTTCTATATAAAATGTGTTAGATGCCCTTTGAGTGGAGAGGTGATTGAGAAAATGATCATGATATTCGTATTGAGTAATGTTTATTTTATTTGTTTATCTATTGAGCTGCGGATGGTAGTATTTCCTTATTTAGTAGTATGCGATGTGATAATTATATTTCTTAAAGGGAATAAATATATGCCCTATTTATTCAGGATAAATATAATAAGTTCTGCACCATTTGTATTAGAAGAATTGATAGTTACTATATTGATGAATTAAATCGATAATTGGAGCTGTTGTTAATCCCCATGTGCACGTGTGAAATTATTTATTTGATATTATTTTGCTCTCTCTTTCCACTCCACATGTTTATCATTACACAGTATATGTTAGTTATTTCAGATAAATGTTTTAGTGATTTCTGTAATATACTTGAAGTTGGATTTATGAATTAGATATTAGCCTATGATGCCATCCGTATTGTGAAGTTTATTTATTCCACAAGTTAACCGATGGAAATGTAATCAATAAAATGTTGTGTGATTGTGAAATCATAAATGTGCACATGTTCAGAGATATGATAAACCTATAGATATAGAAAGAGACCATCACTGGAATTGTAAGTTCTGAGTAATTTGTCAGATCATATCACATTTTATCATTATTTCATCATTATTATTGTTGGAAAATATTTTTCCCAGTATAAATGTAATATTATATTACAAAATGTTATATATTTAAGGGTAGTTTAATCAAGTTATTACCTAATTTCGAATAACATATATAAATTTGTAGGCATACAGAAATAATCTAAATGACATTAAATGCTTGTTTGACATCGTTTTCTTAGTTTATTAAGAGCACAAAGTGTGAATACATAATATGAATATTATTACTACATGAATATAGAATTATTTTTTTTGTTGCTAATAATTTAACTGATAAAATTGTAAATGTTATTGAAACAACCTATAAGAGGAAGGACCTCTGAATATTCGATATTATTTTGTGTAATTTAATGTTATTCTATTTTATCAAAATGTTATTTAGTCAAATTTGTAATCAAAGTAAATTACTGTTGAATCATCATCAGTCTGTCATAAAAGAATCTGTCTTACAATAAATGTTTTGTTGAAGTAAGAATCCCTCTGAATTATTTTATCACATACATTCGATTTACCATATCCACACACACATATGCTCAACATAATGTAATTATAATATTTATAACTTTGCTAGTATATGCAATCTATCTTGGTAACACTGACTTGATTGATCTAAATATTGAAAATTTCAAGAATAGACAATATCTTATCTAAAATTGAATTACTTGTCAGTTTAATAATATATGCCATTTCTTTGTGCAATACAGACATAATATATCCAATCATTGTAATGTCCAGAAGTAGTTTTACCTTGTTTACAATAGATAGTGATGTGAGGTAAAATGTACTCAATCCCTATCATTGTCTATCCTTTATTTTATTGTAATAGATGCTAATTTCACAATAGTCCTCATTACTTAATAGTCATATTATATTGGGATTGACTTGATGTTCATATAGCAGAGGCCTGAGATTAGTTCAATATTTAATAAACATTCATATAACTGTTCAATCTAAATTAAATGACAGTAGATTGATTATTGTTGTGGTGATCCCCAAACATATTAGATGAGTGGCATGATTGGTCTAGCATGTACTTGGATGATGATAAAATTGAATATATCATGATTTAAGTTAATCTCCAAATTGATTCGTTTTGATAACTTAGTAAATGCTTACAATATAATTAAATAAACACTACATAATTGATGCTTATAAATACTTCTCTCATCCCCATTTACATTCTAGATGACCACAATACCCTATAACTTTCCAACTGAGAAAAACTGTAAATTAATAGTACAAGAAGAATCATCAATAAGTATAGATACAATCTAGGTTATAAATCTATTCTGTCTTATATAGAATTGACACCTGGGCATTTATATGTGCACAAAGCGATATTGGTAAAGAGTGAAGAGGTTACAGGGGGGTGAGTGGTGCACAATGTGGCAGCTCAATTAGTTAATGGTTGATTAATTGTACAACTGTTTTTTGGCATGCAATGTATTGGGCTTGATTGACTGATGATTGGTTGGCTGCCATATCAATTTGAATCACCAGTATGTAAGACTTGTTTGATGGGTAATAGATCACATGAGTTAGGTATTAGCACAAACAACTGTGGATACACTTAATTGGTTAATGTGAAATCTATAAGTGATTGTGACTATATAGGTGCAGTGATGGCAGTACTTGTTTAGGCATAGTCAGGGTTTGAAAAATCATGAATGAAATTAACATAATTCTGTGGATGCTGGCCATAATACTTTTAATGCATCCAGCACACCATAAATATAAATGAACGAACTTGAATTATATTATCTCTATAGCTAATTTAAATTGATCGAGTTTGTAATATAACCATGAATGTACCATTCAGACCTTAGTTAATAATCCCAGCTATGTTTTGATTGGTGTTATCTGATGAAAAATATCAATATTTTTTCTCTGAGTGTGTGGAGATTGAACATTATACAGGGGAATAAAACTGAAAAGTCTGTAAAAAATTATATGTAGATTTGAATGATGATGGTGAGTTTGGATTGTTGGTTTGGAGGAAGTTAGTGCTGGTGGACCTTATTTTCTTTGAGTGGTATAATAGATTCTAAAGGATTGTATAATATGGAATAATTTAATTTATATGATAGTGTGTGTGGGTCCCAAGAGATACAATCCCCAGATATTGTTGCATTGTCCCCTGACCTTGAGTCAGGAAATGAGACCATGGATATGTCCAATGGGGAATCTAATGGGATGAGAAGTACTCTCCCTAAAATCACAGATTGTGACATGCCAATGTAGGCCAAAGTGCTTTTCACAGAACTAAAGTTAGGTCAAGAGAAGTCAGATGAGAGTATGAGGGAGAAGATAGCACAATTAAAGTCAGGACAAGAAAAGTTAGAAGATAAATTGGAGTAGAAGATGGCATAAATAAAGTCAGAAATAAATTGAGTTAAGAGAAGTCAATGGAGAGGTTGGTTGACATAAAATCAGAGGTATTCAGAAATGATACAAATAAGAGCTAGTACAGTTAGCAGATGCAGGTTTTGTTGGAGAAAATTCAAAATTAGGTTATAGAGATGACGGAGGTCAAATACAATATTAGGTATCATTTAAGCTGGAAGCTGTAGAGACAAGGGTCTATACTCAATCATAACAAATTAATTCAGAAGGTGATAGATTAGTATTGCAACATCGGGAAAAAAGTAAAGACAATTTGGAAAAGTTGAAAGCATAATGACAGATAAGGGACTTGAGTGTCAGATGTTATGTGGTTAATATAGTAATGAAATAGGGAAAAAATGGGGTTGTCAGGCAAATTGTAGAAAAGTATCAGGATAAAGTTGATGACAATATTCTGAAGACACTAGGCCGATATGGTATTGATCAAAATTTAATGATCAGGTTGTTCAGATTTTTTAAGAAGATAAATAATTTGACGATAGTAAGAGAAGCTGTATGAGCCATGGGGCTTAAGCTAGGTGAGATAGATGAGAAATGTCAGATTTTAAAAAAGTAGACAATGTTCAACCAGTATCAGAAGTGAGGTTAGAAGTGCAGGAGAATATTAAAAGTCAAGTATCTAAATTAGAGATGATGGAAAAGAATATTGAAATTAAGATTGATAAAACAGTTAGCAGAAATGTTAGTTTAGCTAAGAAAGAATTAACAGGCATATGAAAAATTCAGAGAAATAGTTAATCAAGACCCAAAATTACATAGAAATAAGATTATGGATATGCTTGGAGATTTGTGGGAAAATATTGATAAAAATAAAGAGATCAGTGAATCAGTGAAGACAGAAATAATTTCTTTTGTCATGAAATATTAAAAAATTTAGGAAAATAAATTGTTAAAGGTTACTGATATTGCAAGTAATAAATTTAAAAATAAAAGTAGAAGCATAGTTTCTGAAGAAGTTTTTAATTGCTTAGATCATAACGTGAAGATGAATATTCATAAAAAATTACTATATGGAGGTATTGAACATGGAATATATAGTGTAGCATATAAGATAAAATGTGTTATTCATGCTAGAAACATTGGTGACATGAAGGTCAAGTGTAAAATGGAGGTATTGAACATGAAATATCTATTGTAGCATATAAGGTAAAATGTGTTATTCATGCTAGAAACATTGGTGACATGAAGGTCAAGTGTAAAATTAAAAATACATAGAAATTTGGTGTAAATTTTCTCAAGACAGCTATTAGTCCAACATAAGACTTATGAAAGATTAAGATTAAACTTAAAAGTGCCAAAGAAGAATTAGTTAGTGTGGATCATCTTAAGAAAGTTAAGAATAAAGTAAAAAAATAGTGAGATGGCTTTCAACCCAAGAAACTGAAGACAAAATTTGTTAGAGAGAAAATTATTAGAAAAAGACAGATAAAGAATAATAAGGCAGGATTTAAAGGTACTTATAATGCTCACAGTTTAATTCCATACCCTGCAAAACACAATAATTAATGAGAGATTGATGAGCGTGAGTGTTTGAGTGTTTTATAAGCATAATTTTCCAATTGTAGACTAACCTCAGTGTGAAGTTTAATATGTTAATGTTTGTTGTTGTTTGTCCAATTAATTTTTATAAGGAAGGGGAACTGTGATCTTCCAGATTGGCCCATGAAAAAATGTGGGAAGTTCACTTTGTGCCAATAATGGTCAGAGGTACCTAATAAAAAATGAATTCTTTTATAACTTAATGTTTAAAATTTGGTTGAAAAGTTATCAGGATTTTAGTATAATCATTAAAATTTCATTTCCTTTTTGTATATCTAACAGTAGGGATGAGTATTGTTTGTCTATAAGGCAATAATAAATGTTTATTCATTAAGTTTCTAACCTACTGTTTATTGTCTTTCCAAGATATGACATGTATGTGTGGGTGCATGCTCATTCACATCATTTCACACTTCACACCTCATTCATATTTCTAGTCATTCCTCAAAATATCCACCTTGTAATAGCATTATTAATTTGCCATAGAAATTTTTAATAACTCTGTCATTAATAGACTTCTGGAATAATGGAAAACGCATGCACATACACACACCATCAGTTACTATGATTTTTTAAATTTATTATTTATTGTATAAAATCTTGCATAAATTATATAAAGGTTATTTTATTTATTTTTAATCAGTGTTTGCAACTTAATTTTTTTTATTTCAAAACTCTATTCTTAACATTTTCACAAGCAATAAATTCTCGCATATTGTTAAGCTCATTCTAACTAAAAAATAGGCATGACTAAGTTACAGAATACTGGAGAAAAGTTTTTACAGAAGTCTTCAAGAAAAATTTAAAAGAGGACTTCAGAAGAAACAATTTTAGAGAAGGTGGAGCAATGTTCTAAAATGAAATATAATATAATATGTGAAGATAATAGTTTCATTGGAATCCCTACTATTTTTTAATAAGGAAACTTCTCTTATACTACTCAAGAATAAATAACAATGTATAATTCTGAGGGACACTGGATAATATTATTTAAAATGGAAGTCTAAACATTCAGAGGTACACCAGTTTCTAACTTTTTATCAACTAACAATTTGAACTTATTTTATCATAATACATAGATATTATTTAGAAAAATCACTAATACAATTTTATTACGACATATTTTTAATAAGTAGTGTGACATTCGAATTATGAAAAGTATTAATAATGATAAGAATTGGAAAATTTATGCTGGACTATGTTGGGGATATTTGAGTGACTTTTATTTAATAAATTTCATATTTTATTGTATAAGAAAAAGGGCTGAGTCTGAAAAATTATCCATAATAGTTTTCTGCATTAATATAATAATTATGTACATTAAATTACCTAACCATTCATACTCATGTAGGAGTTAAAGTATGAGTTACAATAATATTTGATAATTATTTACCGGAAAAATATAAATGTGTATGGTTAAGTAACTTCGATTTTGATCATCATTAAAATTGTATTAAATGTTGGAATTTAGACAAAACAAAGTTTATAAAAAAGTAAATGGATCCAAATACTTGCAAAAGTTTCTTATAACGTCCATTAGGAAATCCTAAGAACAGTGGAAGTTATTTCTGTTTTTGCCAAATTTATGTTTAACCTGCAGGAATAATATTTATACGTTTTAATGTTTGTTATTCATCTTATCATCATGAACTATGCATCTGTTTTCATTTACTTAATGTTTCAAGTATGAAACAAAAAAAAATTGAAATAAAAAGAAAAAAGAAACTTTTGTTTTAATGGCAGAAGATTTGATATATGATAGATCTATAGATGCATTTATTTATTTATTTATTTTCTTTTATGTTTAATTTGACATTAATTCGGTTTATTATTATGTACTTAGATGTAAATCTCCTCTATAATGTCTCGGAGATTTTGGTATAAATTATACCAAATGGCTAATATTTCTTTTCTTATATTATGTAAATATTATGTTTTTTCGTGCTCATATTATTAGTGCAAAATTAGATGCTTAATCATTATTCATTAATTATTAATAGTAAAAAGACACATGAAAACATTTAGGCCAATATTGCTGAATGATTAAGCTTATTTAATAGTATTTACACTAATTTGAATTTCGATACTCATAATTTTTCAAAGATATTAGACTCATTCATGATCTAGTTAATGCTAATTTTGTCTGATGTGATTTAAAAAGAATATTTCATACAAGATCACATAATCACATGTGTGTTCACTATCAAAATAAATTGTATAAGAGTTCAATTTATGCTTATTTGTTTCTTATCAGTTGTGGCTGGTACTATGACTAAAGATTGTAAAAATTTAAGAGTATGTTTGTTATGGATCTCTTCTATATGAAATGTGTTAGATGTCCTTTGAGTGGAGAGATGAATGAGAAGATGATCATGATATTTGGGTTGAGTAACGTTCATTATATTTTTTTATCTATTGAGATGTGGATGGTAGTTATGTTTTTTAATAGGAAGTGATAGATGCCCAATTTATTCAAGATAATTAGGCTAAGTTCTGCACCATTTGTGTTAGAAGAATTGATAGTTACTATATTGATGAATTAAATTCATATTTGGAGTTATTGTTAAACCCCATGTGCATCTATGTAAGTATTTATTTGATATTATTTTTGCTCTCCCTTTCCACTCCACATGTTTATCATCACACAGTATATGTTAGTTATTACAAATAAATATTTCAGTGATTCCTGTAATATACTTCAAGTTGGATTTATGATTTAGAGATTAGTTCATGGTGCCATCCATATTGTGAAGTTTATTTATTCTGCAAGGCAAACGATGAAAATATAATCAATAAAATGTGTTATGATTGTGAATTCATAAATGCGCTCACATTTGGAGATATGAGAAACCTAGAGATATAGAAAAAGACCATCGCTGGAATTGTAAGTTCCGAGTAATTTGTCAGATCATATCACATATTATCATTATTTTTTCATTATTATTGTTGGTAATTCATCCTCCCGGTATAAATGTAATATTATATTACAATATTGTATTTATTTAAGGCTAGTTTGAATAAAATTATTACCTAATTTCATATAACAGCTATAGATTTGTAGGCATACAGAAATAATGTGACATTAATTACTTGTTTGACATCGTTTTCTTAGTTTATTAAGAGCACAGTGTGGGAATATATGATATGAATATTAGTATATGAATATAGAATTATTTTTGTTGCTAATAATTTAACTGATAAAACTGTAAATGTTATTGAAACAACATATAAGAGAAAGAGCATCTGAATATTAGGTGTTATTTTGTGTAATTTAATGTAATTTTATTTTATCCAAGTGTTATTTAGTTAAGTTTGTAATCAAAGTAAATTACTATTGAGTCATCATCAATGTGTTGTAAAAAAATCTGTCTTATATTAAATGTTTTGTTGAAATAAAATTCCTTCTGGATTCTTTTATCATATATGTTCTATTAACCATTTCCACACACACATATGCTCAACTTAATATAATTATCATATTTATCAATTTGCTAGTATATGCAATCTATCTTGATAACACTGACTTAATTGATCTAAACATTGTAAATGCCAAGAATATATTATATCTTATCTAAAATTGTCTCACTAGTCAGTTTAATAATATATACCACTTCTTTGGGCAATAGAGAATTAATAGATCCAAGCAGTGATGCATGATAAAATGTACCCAATCCGTATCATTGTCTTTCCTTTATTTTATTGTAATAGATGTCAATTTCACAATAATACTCATTACTTAATAGTCATTTATATTGGGATTGACTTGCTGTTCATATAGCAGAGGCCTGAGATTAGTTCATCATTTAATAAACATTGATATAGCTGTTCAATTTAAATGAAATGCCAATAGATTGAATATTGTTGCAGTGATCCCCAAACATATTAGATGAGTTGCATAATTGGTCTAGCATGTACTTGAATGATGAGAGAATTGAATATAACATGATTTAAGTTAACCCTCAAATTGCTTTCTTTTGATAACTTAGTAAATTCTTATATAGAGTTTTATAGAAGGCATTTTAAATATTTTATCTTTAAACATTAAAAGTTCATCCATGCATTGTAGGCTGTTTAATGATGACTTTGATGAGGCAAGGTGGTGGAACTATGTCATGAGGAAAGGACTGGATTTGAAGCTGGTACATTCTTCCCTTCTTTGCAGCAGCATCATGAAATCAATAGGTATTCTTCACAGCAAAGATTCACTCTCTTCCCTGGAAATCATCCGAAAAAGAGAAGGCTAACTTGCTTCTACTCACAATCCATAGTGATATGTAAAAACTAGCTTGAAGTATGCTTACATTCATTAGTACAACAGCAAAAATTATATACCCAGTATTTATATGCCTGTAAATCTAAAAAATCTTATTCAGCAAACCAGGGAATAACACTGGATGCTATCCCCTTCCAACTATATTTCTAGAGTTTTTCTCATATCTTTTTTTATATTTTAATATTTTAATTAATTCCCCAGATTCAACTTTGTTGGAGAATAAAATACACTGGTTGACTAATTCTTAATTTGCACCAATCTGCAAAATCTTATCATAAAAAATAGATAAGAAAACGTGACTTCCCCCCAAAGACAAGAAGTAAATTGCATCCCAATTCAATTTTGTTTTTCCAAAAGTCTATAACAGACTTATAGAATTCTTGATTTTAATTGAATGTTTGTAAGTAAATCTTTTAATTGTAAAAAAAAAAAAAATGAGTCACCTATTTATCTATTTTTTTTATACAAAAACATACAAGAAAATATATTTTCTTTTCCAAATATATAACTTAAATGCATTTTAATGTTAACAATATATATATATATATATATATATATATATATATATATATTGTATATCTATCTATATATATATATATCTGGTGAACACATATATATATACACACATATATATATATATATATATATATGTGTGTGCTTGTGTGTCTGTGTGTGCACTATCATTCAGCCATACATACATATATATATATATATATAAATATATATATATATACACAAACACCTGGGTTTCATTTTACACGATAGATAGGTTCCTCAGAAAACACGTGCAAACAAAATAATGCAAAAATAGATGTAATTTACCTTGAAAAAGGGGGGATACGGACTGTGATTTTTAAAAAATCACATAAGAGCAAAACACCAACGTAAAATTACTTTAAAATTCACGCTAAAAAAAAATAAGGAAATAAAATATGACTAATAAAAAATTTCAAATTTGACAAAAATTGATACAAGACAAACTTTTTTAACTATTTTTTAACAATAATATTTAATTTTATTCAAAACAATATGTATTTTTATGCATACATTTTTATACACATTTTAATTATTATCGCTATTTGCAGATAAATAGGTTTGTTTGCAAACTGGTAAAAAAATAGATTCTTCACAAGAGGAAATACAACTAGCACCAATTTTTCTCTCATGTTGTGTTAATGGTTTTCTGGTGACAATGTAATTAGTAATTAATCTTTGAGATGATGATTTTATTAATTGTTTATGAAAGCGATATCCAGACATACAACCATTAACTTTCATTGCAATTTAAAAGCATGTTCATGATTAGTGTCATTAATAAGAAAATAATTGGCCAACTGATTAGAAAGTTGAAGGCCTTCTCGAATAATTTTTGCAGTGAAAGGAACGGGTTCCACTTCTGTTTCATTATCTTTATCTACATTTTCTTCTGTATCTAAACTTTTATTTTTGTCTTTAATTTTTTAATTTTCAATTCCGTTTAAAAATCAAATTTCATTTCACTGCTATTACTCACCTTTTAAAAATAAACTTGCGGACACTAAATGATTAATAATTGATTACGTTCTTTTTTAAAAAGCAAAAACAGAATGTGATTTAAAATGCAAAATTATTATGCACAATATTTGAACAAATGTACATTATAATCTCATAAAATTTAATGTGTGTATACATAAAATGTGAAAATCACGATTTTAATTTCATTATTGCATAAAATCTTAATATTGAAAAGCACTGAAAATATTGAAATTACTAAGATAAAAGTCAAATTCCAATAGTGTGCTATTACTTTCAAAATGATGTAAGTGTGCAAAATTTATTATTTAAAGTAATAGCGCATTATCGGAGTTCGACTTGTGAAGAAACATGAATCACATAACTTCAAAATCGTGTTAAATAAATCTGCGTAAAAAGAGACCCAGGTGTATATTGTTTTTTTTTAATAATAATGGTGAAGAATTAGCTATTAGATCTGTCACTCAAGGTTTATATTACATTGAAATAAATATCAAGAAGCTCTGTGTATATGCACACAGACTGCTTATATATATATATGGACATTATATATATATATATATATATATATATATATAATGTCCATTAATTTAAAAAAATGCAGTAATAATATAAATAATTATTATAATGGTAATTAAATATAAATATATAATCTTTCAATCTACAGAAGTCCATCAAGGCAATACTTATCTCAATATTCAGTAATATGTGATTTAATCATATGATTTTCAATGTTTACAGTAGGATGGATGAATTAAAGATATTTGTTTACCTTTAATAAGTTATTGTTAGAATTATTAATTAGTTATAATTCTGGTTGAATATTAACTAATTAATATTTGAAGGACAGTTATTAACTATCTTAAACTACTATAACATAAATTTCATAGGTGAATCATATTCTATAAACATTGGAAAAATTATTTTACAACTATCCCAATGGGATGAAATTAAAAGAAAAAATATTAACTCATGAGGTTGGAGGATTAGGTCCAATGCTCCATATCACTAATTTTATTTGGTATATAGAGTGAATACTTTTGGACAAAGTAAAAGACAGATATATTAGTTTAATTCATTTAATTGGTGTTCCCATCAGGTATTTACTATAAGTATCCACCCAAAATGTAATTCAAAATTATAATGTTTCTATTAACTCCTCTTGTTGCTTTAAATACTCATAATTTCATATCTAAAACTTCAATCATGAGGAAAGGATCATATAATTGAATATGATCTATATCTATGATAACATTATGAATTAATGCTATTTTTCTATGTTAAATTGATTCAAATTCAATCAATAAACGATAGTATTGTAGTGATTTAAGACAATTCAATTATCCGATTATTTAATTAAGAAATAATAAGTAAACACACGATTCATATATAAGAAAATAATAATAATAATATATATTTCTTGAATAATTACTTAGTTCTGAAATTAGTCCAAGCTCTAGCTAATAAAATCATTTGAAAAGATACCCCATTAATAAAAAGTTTTACTTGAAATAGAAAATAAATCGATGAAACAAATTTTGAAAGAAAATACACTAAAAGGGAAAACAATAAAATAAGCAAACTGCTCTATTAAATGTACATAAAACATTTTTTTTTCTAAGTGAGAAAGTATATAGCAATATGCCTATTTTTAAGTTATAAATCAATATCTTTTTTTTTTAAAAAAAAATCTTTATGTTTCATTAATTATTTTATTTTCCATGAAGTCATTTATTAATTGTTCATTTATTTTTATTCGTCGCATATAAAATGATTAATTTATATTTTTTACATAGAAATGGTCATCTTTAAACCTTTCTCAATATTAACATAAATTTTAGAAAAAAAAAAGCTTAACTATAATTTAAAACGTGATCAATAAATTAATTTACGAGAACTGTATGTACGAATGGAATTAAAATTTGTAAATAAAATTTATTTAAGATATATGTATGAAACACGTTTACCAATAAATAATCAATTACACAAACATTAAAATAAATAAACTGTATGTGTATAAAAAAAATATAGACTGAAGTGAAAAAACAACAAATTACGTATTTTATTGAATACAGATTATTTTAAAGTAAGGACTAATGACTAACTGATTATATATTACATACATCATAATTCCCTGTTTAAATAAATCAATAGAATATTAGCAATCTGTTGTCAAAGCATCATTCCATCTTAGTGACTCGTTGTAATGTCTTGACAATATTTCTCATTTTTAATTGATTGTGATAATGCACTAATTTGTGTCTTTATCCGGGAATCTTTAATTCTGGCATTCGTAAGTCTACCAATGTGCAAAATGTTTTCATATATATCGACAGATAATGAACTACTTTACAATTGAAAAAAAAACGTATTAAATTTGTTGTAATGTGAACAATATATAAGCAAAGATAAAACAACTTTTAAATAACAACTGTATAGCAAATGCCTTTTCAACACCCCTTCTTAAGTACTATAAATTGAAAAATAATATTCACAGCTTTTTAAATTATTGGATATAATGTGTTTGAGTTTTATGCTTTACTGAGCAGTATTTGATATTTATTTGGGTTGTTTGTGAATTGACTATCTGAAAGAAAAATATCAGCATATTGAATAAATGTGCATATTTACTTGTCTGTATACAAAACCAGGTCATCAGTATAAAAAATAAATGACCCACTATAATATCATAAGCTTTGTTTGCATAATTCTTATCTGAGTAAAAACACAATGCAATAGATATCATAAACCATAACATTATAATTAATGACTATTATAAAACATAACAAAGTAAATTAATATCCTAATTATTATATAATAACTCCATAGAAAGATAGCAATTAATCATCAAGAACCATATACTCGGTTTCTACATCAGATTGTTTCAAAAACTGAGATATAAATGGTTTCTGATATTTTATCCAATCCTGTAACATTTTTATTACAATAATAATTATGTGCATAATTAATTCTTCTTTCTCTATCACTGCTATATTTATTTATAATGATCTAATATGAAACATGGAATAAATGACAATGTATGTAATAAAAATAACAACTCAGAGAAAAGCTATACAAATAGAAATTATTTTGCAATTAGAGAAAGACATTTCAAAAAGTAATATTAAGGTTGACAATAGTATAAATCAATTTTCATTACTAATCTAAAGAGATACAAAAGGAAAATTTCTTACTAGCATGTTAATGAGAAAATAGAACAATGAAAATATGTACGTACTATACATGTTAAACAAAAAAATGGGTAAGATAATGGTAAAACATGTTATTAGTAATCACATTATTATAATACCTTTTACACCATTGGTAATGACCATGATAAATTAAATTATATTTTATTTTTACATTTGTTGTATTCATTTGAATTGTTTATGTTAAACTGCAACATTTAATCTTTGACTTTTAGCAGACAGATACCATTTACCAATGAATGACCATCTGGAATAGCTATGAAATACCTACTTAAAATATCCCAAGATTGTTTGCAAATTTAGTTACTGCAGGAAGAATCATTAAACGACATGAAATTAGATGATAGTATTTTAAGAAATCTAAACTCTTGACAATCATATGTAAAAAATGTCCTTGAAATGGGAAAAGACAATATCATCAAGTAAATTTAAAGAATACAGATTACTTAAAATAACCTTAGCTAAAATTAAAAGATCTACTAGTTGATAAAATAATACATTCTAACATTATAGATGTCCTAATTTAAAGTCCAAAGATATAACTATTAATTTTTTTTATAAGTTCACAGTCAAATAGTTTAAAATCTCAGAGTTTTAACCACTTTGTGTTATCTTGGCTATCATTCATAGGCTGGTGTGAGATAAATTTCCCTACTATGCCAATCAAGTAAATTTTTATGGTCATAGGTTAAGATATCCTGATGTCTATGACTAAGTTATTAAAGTAAATTTTATTGTTTCCATAGTATTCTATAGTATTCTGTGATGTCTGCATATTCCCATCAGTTTAGCAGTCCCTCCTATCATGAAAATGTGTATCTAAATGTCCATAGGTCTCAGAGAGATAAGACTCTTTAACTTTTAAATTTTTGTTTCACAAAGAAAACTTTGAAAACTACAATTACAATCTGAATAAGATTGTTTATTATTCACCAGACCTACAATGAAAACTTCCTTTATAAAGGATTTATTTTTTGAACTATCTTAATCTTCATTGCTGAAAGAGTCATGGGTTCTGATATTATTAATTATGTTAACTTGAAGCTTGTAATAATCTGCACATCATTTTCGACATAACCTATTTTAGTTTCATTGCCATTTGTAGTGGTAAATAGTGGTATATGATCCTTGTTCTCTGGACTTGTTTACATATATGATAATGAAAGAATAATTAATTCCTCTTTCTTCAGTTATATTATCAAATTGCAATTTTTTATATTTTGTGTTTTTAGTTTATAGTTATTTGGCATGATTTGTGGTTAGTTCCAAGATTTCTTTTTTTTTATGTATTTTCATTTTCTCTACTCTACTATTGGTTCAAGATCCTATGTCTTCCTATTTAATTGCTAATTTGGCACTGAAGTCTTGAATTCCAGGCATCCTCTATACTAGATCAGCTTCAGTGAATCACAAAACTTTTCTACAACTCTTATTTATTACTCATTTGAACTCATTGTAAATATTTCTATCATTATATATTTTATTAATTTCAATGTTGAGTTCATTAATCTTGTGATATATAACTTGTAATACATCTGAAATATGTTTTGATATCATTTCTTTCTTCTCATGAGTTTTTTCTATCTCATTGTTCCATATTTTATTGGTTATTTCCAAACAATATTATTGGGTCAGTGTAATCATCTCATTCTTTTGGATCCTAAAAGCATAGTAAATTCTGATTTTACATTCACTATACCACCTCTGAAATGAGTACTTTATTTTTATCTTAAAACTTTTAAATTCTCTTCTCATATCTTTATTGTCTTTCATAATTTTCCTTTGAAAATCTTGACATACTACTTGGAACACTTCAACTCTCTAATACACATTCTACATCTCCATCACAACTTATTCCCTTGACTCTTCTATGCTGGTTTTCAAGGTTATAGATTCAATCCTACCTTCTTCCCTCAAAGTTACATTTTCAGACTGTACATCTTTTCATTTACCTTTCACAATGGCTATTCATTTAAATTGAACTTCTAACTTTTCTTCTAACATCTTGGAATTACCTTCTATCTTTTTTTTTCAATTCCTTAAAATTATTTTGTAACTTGTCTTTCAATTCCTTAGAATTATCTCCTAGCTTTTCTTTCAATTCTTTGAACATTTACAAAATTTCCTGGAGATTGAGATTAGACCCACCTACAAATTTTGATTAGTTCTTTCCATAATACCTAAATCGTTAGTATAACAATTAATAAATATTTCTTAATAAATATAATTATCATATAATAGTAGTCCCGGGTCTAGTTCCCTTCCATTTGCTGTTTAAAAAATACTAACATATATTTGCAGAAATTCTATTTATTTTTAGTCCTATAATAAAAAAAAAATATTGTTATTAACTAGTATTTATTTTTATTCTAGTGAGAGAGATATATAGATAAAATGAAGTATGAAATTTTTTATATATTTCTGCTTTGAGATAAATCTTTTATAAATGTTGATAATTTACTCATCGATCATATATTCATAAATCTATTGATTTAGACTAACAATTAGTCTCAAGCTGTGCACTGAGTAAAACACTAGTAAGTGTATGAAATAGTGAAAGGCTTTTATATAATAGCCCCACAGATTTGGGTGGCATTTGTAACTGTAACAAAAGTGCAGTTACATATACCCGATATGTTCAGGTATTAATTTACAAATTAATAAAAACATGAAAGGCTTCTTTTTTAGATATAAGAATGATCAAGTAAATTTTAAAAAAATCCTATCAGAAGTTTTATAAATGATGAGACCTTTTTACTGGTTTAAATATATTATATACATATAATTATTAAAGCAACAGTATAAATCTATAATAGGATATATTTAAAATCAAATGGTAATTTTATTGATTTTACATTATACTTTCATTAAAACAAAAATTAATAAACTCAGGGTATTAATAATAACAATAAATTAAATGAGGCATGTGACTAAAGATTTTATGTAAAGTAGCGAAATTATTAATAGATCATACAAATACAATCTATTATTAAGAGGAATTATTCATATTTTATTCAATGTCATTAACATAATAGGAAACAAAATTAAATTACTAAACTTTAATAGCTTAAATTATGTCACAAAGTTTTATTTGTGAAAACTGTTGCAAACATCCTTAAATAAATGTTATATATAAAGCTTATCTTAATATTTCAAAGATAAAAGAAAAAATAGAATGACTGACACAAACAAAAGGATTTCATAAGATTTTTCAATATTTAAACTATATTTAAAGTTTTGATCTTTTAGTTTATTTATATAACTTATAATATTTATAATATATTAATTAACCATCTATTCATTCACACAATTTTATGTTCAGAATGTATGTGTACACTTGTTCCAAACATTTTTTTTTCAATTTTTTAATTGCGAGTTTCTAACATTTATTTATACAATATTAAAACCCCTTAATTTACATTATATCTTAAAGGGAAAAGCAAAATTAACCAATTAAAGAACAATAGCCAATCTATAGACAAGGTATAAACTTGTACATATAATAAAAATATTATTTTAGCCATGGCACTTAAGTAAGCTTATTGTTATTTGTAATAAATATATATAAAAAAGATATTCATATTATTAATATAAAAATATTTGGTTTATTAATTAGAATATTGCCACAATAAACAATGCATATATTAACTTTATTAGTATTTTGGCTAAATTGAATTCAGATATCATTGCTAGTTAATATTTAATTTATTCAGCTGTATGTTTGTATTTTTCCTGCAATGTACCCTATCGTTTCACACTTTTATCACATAGATCATTACAATATTTATAATATTTAAATATAAGTATACTGCCTATACTAAATTTAATGTAATTTATAAGCGATATGAACTAAGAATTTCAAAATCCCTACAGCCATTCACTCCAACCCTTACAATTGATGCACACGACCAAATATATATATATATATATATATATATATATATATATATATATATATATATATATATATAAAGTTAAATGACCCCTAATATATGTATCTTATGCTGAACTAGAATTCATCTTTTTGTTCAGATCATCTCCCACACATATATATATAATCAGTATTCAGTTTATATTAAGTTAACAAATCTTCATACTTTAATTGACAGACTTTAATCTTATCCACTCTCCAACACTCCAGCTATCCACATCAATGAAATTCTGATGATGAAATGGTTAAAACCCTTGTTGATGTCAATATTGTTTTCATATCCATATGTATTCATTGTATACGAAGGAGTGAATTGTTGTAGGGATCTTGAAATTCCGAGTTCAAATCCCTCCTATATATATATAAACAAACATGCTTGACGGTATTTTTGGTAGAACGCCATCTATTGTCATAAATACAAGCGTTAGCAAGTTTTAACTTGTGTTTTTGTTTTTCATATATATATACAAGAAGTAGACCTAGTGCATATAGTTAGTTGAAAATTTAAATATAAAATTTCAATCTGTCCCTCCAACGTTATGTTTTTTTTTTTTTTTTCTGAAACACTATCTTCGAATTCAGACCCCTTTATTCACTAGAAAGTGCTGCTGAAAAAAACAACAACATAACATTGGGTGAGTGAGTGATATTTATATATATATATATATATATATATATATATATATATATATATATATATATATATATATATATATATATATATATATATATATATATATAACACATATGTATTTATGTAAAATTATATTTTATCACTCGAGTTTAAATTACTTTAATATAAGTTATTGATTATTAAGATTAGTTTTTGCTATTTAGAAACTATTTTGCCATCCCTAAAAAAAATTGATGGATATCTAAAAGATTATATACTTTCTGTTTATTTTCAATATTTGGTATTCTGCTTTCTATTCCATATTTGAACATGTCTCATGTGTAAGCAAAGCTTTAAAAAATCAATTATTACAGCTTGAATGATGTTCCTAAATTCCATGAGAGTATTTTCATGTTGAACTTTTTAAATCTTTTAAATCTTCTAACGTTTCTTCTATGAATTCATGTCAACAGTTCTATAATGCAGTCTTTCCAAAAAGAAATAAAATGTTTTAATAATTTATTTAAACTTATCTTTATCAGTAAAATATTATTATCAATATATTAATAGAAAAATAGATAAATAGTAATATATATATATATATATATACATTATATATATATATATATATATATATATATATAATGTTCAATGGATAAATAATAATTAGGTAAATAATAAATTGTGTGATAAGTGTGTTGATAATATGGAATCTTAAAGTAGATAGAAAATAACTAAATAGATAATGCATATGTATTAACTCAGTATTTGTCTATGTTTAAGCACAAATTTTTTTATATATAATTACATGTTTAAATATGGTATTGATTTGTATATACAAAATCTGCTCCTAAATGTTTCCATATTATTTTTTAATTCTAATTTTTAATAATGCAACTATAAGTATATAAATTGTATGCATATAAAATTACTAAAATTATACTTCAGTATGAAATATTTGTTCTGGTCATTAAAAGTGTATATTTTAAATCCAAAAATAAAATAAAAAACGATATTGGTGTTTGATTTATGAAGTTTGGATTATTACCATTTAAATGTTGTACATTTTATTATTATTTTACTTAAATGATCTTTTAATCTATAGCCTGGGACACATTTTTTCGATCTTTATTTTTTATTATTTTGTATTACATCACAAATAATATGATTTTTAAGTAAACTTTAATATTTAAATAAAAATGTTTGCAAGTAATGTATTTGTTTGTTTATACATAGTATTTCTATATGAAATATTTGAAATGCTCCCCTCCCCTAGCTAAATTATTACAGCCACACACACCCTTTAAATAAATAAAGCTCAAATTTGAGCTTTTTTTTTCATTTAAAGGGGGGAGTGGTTATGACCATTTAGCTAGGAGTTTATTTTATATATATTGCAGCCTTCCCATTTGTTACATTATTGTTTGGATGTTGTCAAAAGTCAGTTTCAGTAAAAAAAAAATATATATATATATATAATGACTGATAAAAAAACCTATTATTTAAGTTATAGAAGATAAATTAATTGTTTCATAAGTGTTGAATTTGAGTTAACTTTTTTAAATAATTATAATCTATTATAATAGGGCCGGGTTCAAACCCAGTTCTAAATTATGGTGGTATATATGCACTCATATGTATATAATCAAAATTTGTAATAAATTTGATTGTCTTTTCTTTGTGTTTTTTTTTTTGTGTGTGTGTATATTTTTAAATGAGGAAACAGAAAGAGATTAAACAGAAAGGGGGGGGGGGGGTTATAAAGTTTGTGCTTTTGTATTTTGTTTAAAAAACGCATGTAGTTCTATTGCTGTATGAATGAATAAGTGGAATAGACTCACTAAAAAAAAAATAAGGCAAGGTTTTATTTTTTAGATGGAAGTCATAGTCAAAAAGATATATTAAATGAAAGAAAAAAGATCAAAAATGCATAGATTGTTATCTTGATAAATAATTTTTTTTTTAAGGAAAAGAAAAATGCTAAGAAGGAAACAAAAAAGAGTCGAATATGGATTTTGAGGTGTTAATTGAAATTCCTTGATGTCAAGAAAAAAAAAGTGCTAAAAAATTTTTTCAAACCTAAAAATAACATGTGGTTTTATTTTAAAGAAAAGAAAAAGAGAGAATTCTTCAGTCAGACTTTGGTGGCATTCTAAAAAGATTTGTTCTACTAGTGAGATCATAAAAATATTATTTTAAAAACTACATATAACCATCAGACATGAATAGGCTGGTGTAAGGACTGAAACATGCTGGGCTGTACCAACCATCCTATGAAGATACCACAGATAATGTCTACATTGTAAGAAAGCCCCTCTTAAACCTGACAAATAGAATGATTTTCACTGAACGTTCTTGATATTATATTAAAAGATCGATCAAGATGCACTTATCCAAAATCAACTATTTACAATATTGTAGTGTCAAGCAAACCAATGCTGCTATTTGTCTATATCCCTGCAGAGAAATCAAGTTAATGTGCACACTTTCTTAAGTGTTACTCAATCGTTAAATAATAATTCATCTTCGATAATAATATTGTGTAAAGACTAAAAAAGAAAAAGAAGAATCACAAGAAACATTTTATACCTCACCAAGTATGTTTTATATGAATGAATAGACTAAATGGTAAATTGTCTCTTTTGTCTTATATTATCTGATTTTGTTGTATTTATTTGTCTATGCAGTATATGTTTATGCATGTGTTATCATTAAAATATTTGAGCACAAACTAGAAAATAATTATTATGGGATTACTACATTAATGGGTATTAAATATCTATTTTAAGCATGAGTGTATGTATCTATGGGTTGATTTTTTTTATTTTAAATTGTGTAATAGAGATATAGATTCATGGTAAAATAATGTATAAGAGAGTCAATTAAGCATCTATGTGCACATTTTTGTCCCCACATCTTTCATAAAGTTAATAACCACCCACCCTGAGTGAGCTAGCCAGTTGTAGGAGTTCTATTTGTTAAAAATTAATATTCAATTTCTTCAGCATAATTATTATTTACATGTAGGTAAGATTGGCACTTGGAGCCAGAAATTGCACTCCATAAATATGCTGGATGAGAAATAAGTGTACCATGTAAAATTACTGACCAAATAATGAATTATATATATATTTTTTTTTTTAAAAAAGAGAGAAAAAAAAAACTATTATGTTATAATTAAGCAAACACATGTATGGTCATATATATATATATATATATATATATATATATATATATATATATATATATATATATATATATATATATATATATATATATATATATATATATATATATATATATATATATATATAAGACTCACATGAAAAGGCAAATTCAGTTACACTATATAAATTATAATTGTGAGTTATAAATTGTACTATTTATATTTAAAATAAAAAAGTAAATAGTAGTTAAAATAATATAAAGTATCTTTTATCAGTAATTATGATGACTAAAATTTATATTTTTTATACTTATTAATGATAAATTTGAAAATTATTACTTATTTGTTATTGTAAACATATGTAATTAATGATAAAATAAATGGGAGGGAGACATGTGTTAATAGACGTGCACACACATTGATTTAGTAATAAAAAAATTATCTTCTGTTAAAGTATTCAATTGATTAATTATATGAATAATAGATGTTAGTTTTAATAATAAGAATGTCATGAAATTTATAAAATCAATAATTAGAATAATAATGTAAATTATGAAACTTAAATGTTAAAATTTGATTACAAATGAAGACTATTTTTTTTATTAAAATATAATTTAAATTTTGCATTATTAAAATTGATAAATATTGATTTTAATAGTATTAGTTTTAATTCATTTTAAAATTGTAGATGATATTTAATATTCATTTTAACTAGATTTCTGAAGATAATTAACCAATCAGATATTGTAAAATTTTACCAATAAATAGGGATAAGCAGATTATTAAAAAAAAAAAAAAACAAATTCAAGAAATCATTGGTTGGGGAAACCATATTTCCTGTTTTTACAATTTAAGTGTAAATTTATTACAAATTTATTATTTTTAGTAGTAAAAGTTAAATAATAATTCTAAGTAGATGACAATTAATTTTAATAAGTTTGTTAATAAATTTCATCATGGAGTAAAAAGTAAACTATCGTTATTGATGATCTATATATGCTGACTACAAACTTGTACTAAAAAAATATAAAAAAATCTAAAAATATTTGCAATATATTACTTTTAAATATGAAGACAAATTTTACAATAAAATTAATTATCTAATTTTGGGTAACATTTTAGATGAGTGTCAAAAAGTTATGTATATCGCATTATGTGAAATTATATATTTTAAAAATTCAAAACATAACCTTTTGTTTTACAAAAAACGTAGATATTTATTTATTCATTCATTATTTAGTGGAAGTAAAAACATAAAAATTAACATTTCACAAAAAGTTGTTTTGAAATTGAAAATATACAATTCAAAATAGAAAAAAAATCTCAGTGCATTATGGTCTGAAATATTTATAAAATATATAAGATATGCCAAAACAAATACTTATAATACTATAAGACGCAAATGTATATTCTATTAGCAATTAAATATTGATTACATTCATAAATAGAATAAATTAAAAAAATAGAATAATTTTAAGTTACAATAATTATTTATTAAAAAGAAAATAATTATAATTAAAAAAAACAACCCATAAACTTTTTAAAGTAATATAAAATTTAAAATATCTTGATTTAATAATAAACTTAACAAAGGGAAAAAAATAATAGTAGTAAAAATGAATATAGCAATATATATATATATATGTTAAAACGAAGATTTGCACGGGTTAAATATATAAAATACATATTTTGCGGGTTCATCCGTGTTAAAAACTTTTAATACCAATACACTGACGTTTCGACTTGGTCACACAAGCCATCCACAGAGTTATATAAAGGTAGAAAGACGGTTGTAGAGGCGCTACAATCACTGGTTTGAATAAAACATTAAAAAACCCACCAATAGCAAAAATGTTAAATTTAAGAATGTTTTTTAAAGAAATCTTTCCAAATAGGAGGAAGTTTGCACGTATCATCTCGCTTATTGATACAATCTGGCCTTTTAAGTATCTCAATGGCTTCTCTGATTTTGCATTGGTAGAGATTATCACATCTGGATATGATCCTGGTACTAGAAAAATCTATTTTATGACCTGAATCTATAGTATGGAGTGAGAGTGCTGATGATGATGAGTGTTGTTTAACTGCATTAGCATGCTCATCTCTCCTAACACTGATGCGACGATTACTCATACCTATGTAAGAAGCTTTACAATTTTTACATGAGATTTGATAGACACCATGAGATTCAAGAGGGATTGAATCCTTAGGCTTAGTTATTATATTGCTGATCTTTTGATGAGCAGAAAATGCTGTATCTATATTATAGCGTTTTAATATACGTCCGATACTGTCTGTAGTTCCTTTTACATATGGAACACAAATCCTAATAGCTGACTTATCATCTTTTTGTTTCCTATTTTGTCTATTTTGGGCTTGAAATAAGGCTTTTTTTATAAATTTGTAATTATAACTATTTGCTAATAAAACACTATTAATATGATTTATTTCTTCTTTCAGATGTGTGTCATCTGAAAGATTAATTGCTCTATTTAAAAGAGTTTTGGCTACAGAAACTATCTGAGTTGGGTGATGATGAGAATGGAAATGTAAATATCTGTCTGTGTGTGTATCCTTTCTGTAAATAGAAAAAGATAAACTATTTGGTGTTCTGGTGACTAGAACATCAAGAAAAGGGAGTTTTCCATCAGAGTCTGATGGAAAACTCCCTTTTCTTGATGTTCTAGTCACCAGAACACCAAATAGTTTATCTTTTTCTATTTACAGAAAGGATACACACACAGACAGATATTTACATTTCCATTCTCATCATCACCCAACTCAGATAGTTTCTGTAGCCAAAACTCTTTTAAATAGAGCAATTAATCTTTCAGATGACACGTGTGCTCTGAAAAAAAGAAATAAATCATATTAATAGTGTTTTATTAGCAAATAGTTATAATTACAAATTTATAAAAAAAGCCTTATTTCAAGCCCAAAATAGACAAAATAGGAAACAAAAAGATGATAAGTCAGCTATTAGGATTTGTGTTCCATATGTAAAAGGAACTACAGACAGTATCGACGTATATTAAAACGCTATAATATAGATACAGCATTTTCTGCTCATCAAAAGATCAGCAATATAATAACCAAGCCTAAGGATTCAATCCCTCTTGAATCTCATGGTGTCTATCAAATCTCATGTAAAAATTGTAAAGCTTCTTACATAGGTATGAGTAATCGTCGCATCAGTGTTAGGAGAGATGAGCATGCTAATGCAGTTAAACAACACTCATCATCATCAGCACTCTCACTCCATACTATAGATTCAGGTCATAAAATAGATTTTTCTAGTACCAGGATCATATCCAGATGTGATAATCTCTACCAATGCAAAATCAGAGAAGCCATTGAGATACTTAAAAGGCCAGATTGTATCAATAAGCGAGATGATACGTGCAAACTTCCTCCTATTTGGAAAGATTTCTTTAAAAAACATTCTTAAATTTAACATTTTTGCTATTGGTGGGTTTTTTAATGTTTTATTCAAACCAGTGATTGTAGCGCCTCTACAACCGTCTTTCTACCTTTATATAACTCTGTGGATGGCTTGTGTGACCAAGTCGAAACGTCAGTGTATTGGTATTAAAAGTTTTTAACACGGATGAACCCGCAAAATATGTATTTTATATATATATATATATATATATTGTTTGTACACAAATTTACACACACAATATACCTATTTATTGTAATGCTATGGAATTAAAGAGTAATATGGGAAAATGACAATCTCATATTGAACTAACAAATATAAAATGAGCATAAATTGGGGCTTGGAGGAATAATATGAAGTGATGAAAAATATTGTCAGCCTCCTATTATAAATAAAATATAGAAATAAATATAAAAGAATAAATTAACACTGACAAATAACAGACATATATATATATATATATATATATATATATATATATATATATATATATATATATATATATATATATATATATATATATATATATATATATATATATATATATATATATATATATATATAAAGTGCATGTTAACATGAGAATTAGCTTAGAGCAAAATATAAGTAATTATATACACCATCAGAATTAATAAAAAAATAATCAACATGCATCCCCTTTGACTCGATCTAAAAGTTATACATTATAAACAGGTTAATTATCTAGCCACTGCCAAACTTAAGACCAAATATAACACATTTATCTGGTCCTCAAATTTCTATCATAAAAAACTATGCTGGCATCCTGATACATGTTGATCATCATCAATGTTCATGACCACTTGGTACTTTTGTCATACTGGACATCAATAAAATAATAATTATCATAACATGAATGGACTTTAAAGGTGACCTTCATCTTTTCACCCATCTAGATAATTATCATATATAATGCAGCCACAGTAACTTTGTTTTGTGCTTTTTTATATATAGATGAAACAGCATATGTACAGAACATAGCATGGTAGTCTCAGAGAGCTGGCAAGCAATGGAATGTCTTGGTAAACTGGTCTATTACAATCATGTCATTAATTGATCACTTCCTCATTGAATTTATAAAAAAACTTCAAAAACTTGAAATACATATTTTCTGTTAATGAAAATATAACAAAGTGCATATATTTTAAATAAATATCTACAAGAAAATTGTTTCTGCTCATTTTTAATTTTAAACTTTAGAGATATGCTCACACACATACTACTATGTTGCTGTCTGCCATAAGATATTACCTTTCTAATATGTAATCTTATCTTTTTCTTTTTTGCATTGCCTTAATCCGATTTTTATATTTAAAAAAAATTACAATGCTTACATAACACTCATTAACATCAACAGTGTTGATTGCCCCTGCAATCTTCTTTAGAACAATAAAATATATAAACACATATACATAAATATACAAATTATATTTAAAAAACTTAATATATATATATATATATATATATATAAGTTTTTTAAATATAGTTTTTTATATATATGTTGTATATGATATATATATATATATATATATATATATATATATCACCCACTGAATGACTTGTGTGATCAAATCGAAACTTCAGTACCGAAGTACATTGATATTTAATTAATTGTATGAGTCCCATTTTTAAAATATAAAAATTTAAAATTAAGAGAGTAAAATGTAAAAACTAAAGAGCAGGGGGAATTTGTTATTAAATAAAATAAACTGTAAAGACTGTTTAGAATAATACAATTTTTTTTGTTTAAAAGAAAAAAAAAGTCTTGTAATAAAAAATGATTTAATATTCTTTAAATGAATTTATAATAAAATAATAAAGAAATTTTGTTTTATCTTATAATAAAATAATTAAATATTTGTGCATGAATGTAATTTTTAATAAAAAATAGAAGCAAAAGCTGATTTTATTTCATGAGACAAAAGACGCTGCTGCAATTAAAGTTTTCCATTGTTTAAAACAGTATAAATATCTCAACTTTTGATCATTCGGGGTCTGACGTTCTCATTTTAATAAAATATTTCTTGAAGTAATATCTCCAAAATATGTTGCATTGTTAAAACCAATGTGGTATGCAGTTGACCGAAATTGCTCTACACATTTAAGATCTGCAATTAGTTCGCAAAGTGATCATGTTTAAATTGACTAAATGAACAAAGGAGTGTGAGTATGCCAAACCAGCCACAAAAATCATACCATGTCACAGGATCTACGGAGGAGTCATTTACCGATCGTCGATGAGTATAAAAATAATTCCATTATACTGGTTCCATCATATTAAAAAAATCCTAGGTAATTATTTGACTTTGATATCTTAACATTCCTGATTTCTTCTTAAAATAAAAGATAGACTTTATTAAAAGAACTTTGAACTTTATGAATTAAACTTAAAAAAAAGAATAAACTTTAAACTTCAAAAGATAATACTTGCAATAATAAAAATAAGTGAAATCAGCTTCTATTATTAAATAATACTTTGAAACAATGGCATGCATGTATGTGTGATTTGATTTTTTTAAAAAAAAAAAAAGAAATAAAATATAATGTCATGTGTATAATTTATTTGCTAAAGTAATATATTAAAATGCTTTATTTTAATCTTAAAAAAGAAGTGTGTGTGTTTTATTATAAGATAAAGAGATTAATTTATTTTAAATACAAAAAACACTTAAATTATTTTTCTTAAAATATTTATGTATATTTTGATACGTGTGGATAAGTATAAATATTTATTTTCTTAATAAAAGTAGGAGGGAAAAAGATTCACTAAGTTAAATATATAAATGTTTCGGCAGTCAGTATAATAATATTATTATGGTTTTAAAAGACTGAAGTAGTATTTTGAATGGTTCAGAAATTATTTTAGTTTATTTTTTTAAAAAAGTAGTAGTAGCTTAGAGGGGCATTTAATATACCTTTTGTTTGTCTATTAGTGGGTGGTTGGAAACTGATTGAGCTAGTGGGGATTTTTCAGGTACCAAATTATGCTTATCAGATAGACATGCTAATTATAATGTAATTAGCTGGTGCCTAACATATTTTTCTTTCTTTTTTAAAAAAAAATAAAGTGTTTATTTGATCGGTGTATATTTGGTAGTCAAGTGTTGAATGTTACTGGTAGTTTGCTACTGATAATAGTTGACACTTTACCTGAAAACCAACCACTTTCTGGAAGGGAAGTTTAGGAGGACAAAGTATAATAAAATAAAAATTAATATTTTTATTTGGCGATGGTTGTTATTTCCTGTATTTAATTAGTAAATTTGAAGTAGTTGATTGTTCAGTCAGAAGAGGCAGTTGGTTCAATATATATATATATATATATATATATATATTATATATATAGATATATATATATATATATATATATTATGATATATATATATATATATATATATATCATAATGGTAAGAAAAGTAGAGCTGCTTTAACCTAACCTAGAGATGCAGATAGAAGGGGTTTGAAACTCATCTACTTCTCTAGATTTCTACTAAATGACTTACTCCCCAAACCTCACTAGAATTTAATCTTAATCTATGCCTGGTGGTCAGGGAGAGAAGAGACCATGAAAAGGAATTTTTACATATATAATGATCAGATGTACATACGTATGTCACAAAAGAAAACAATACTAAATGGTTTTATTTATAGTGAATGAAAGATAACAGAAACTTTTATTATTGACATTAAAATAATTCACACAATGCTTTATTAATAGTGTCGCAGGCTATTTTCACTGCAACCGGATAGACATATATGAAAGATCCATTGATCATAATGATAAGAACAGACAAAATTTTTATGTTATAATTTCTTCTTTAAAATATTCTAGCCAATGGAAGTGTTACGTAAAAGAAATCAAGAGAGCGAGAGACATGATGCATTAACTTTGTGGTTGGAGAACAGAAATAAATAGGTGGTCAAACTCAACTAAACACTTTGGACAGGTTTAAATCACAGCCCTACTTATGATTTAAGATGAATGATAAAGTGACCCCAGCGAGAATTTCCAACCATAATTGAAACATTTCTATGAGATTTTGAGAAAGATTTCCTAATAAAATATAAATATACAAGACCATGCACAAAGGCGATAGCATATAGTGGGCTGTGAGGCACGAGACATAACAGTTACCAGAGGTTAACACCAGACTGGATAGCTCTCTGTCTCTAAACTAGGTTAGAGAGAAAAATGGAACCCGTTCACTAAACGCGTGACCCGGATTCAGGATCGGAGTTTTTGATGCTTATGTCCAGTTATGTACATTGAAAGGACTGAAATCGACATGAGATCCAGAATAATTTATTTGTTTTTCAGAAGGACCGAATATAGGTATGTTGACCTTAGCAAACTTGGCAAAAGAAGCATTGTAATATATGCTGAGCGACACAGTAGATCACCGGAGGCACGATGCCATATAAATACAATCAACGACCTTTAAATTTAAAAAGAAACCCTCTGCAAAATATAAATATATTAGGAAAGCTCAACTATCACTGAAAATCGGCAGAAAAATAGTAACTTTACCTTTTATAAAATTCAGATCACTAAAACAAGAGGGCAAATATTTTATTGATTTAGTTGAAGTTTAACCAACACACCCCAGAATCAATGCTATTTAATAATTTTTAATACATATTGTCAAAATGTACACTCTCTTATTACTAAAATATAAATGCGAACATTTTATTTCACGTTCATTAAAATATAACTTTAAATTTGTAACTCTTCATTGACTAAAATATACAGGCATTTGATAAGGATCTTATATATATATATATATATATATATATATATATATATATATATATATATAATGCCTATATATAAATTTGATATATATATATATATATATATATAATCAAAATCAAAGTTTGGAAATATAATAGAATATTTAGCAATTTAAATCTTGATTTTAAAATAGAGTTTTGCACTTTCGATGATTTGCTTCCTTTTCTTTTTAAATAAATATTTATATAAAATAAATAACTTAATTACGGGAGTATAATGGTGGAAAGTTAACCAAAGCATTTTTCAATTAAATTAATAAGAATTATCACCACCATTATATGTAATAACCCTACCACCTATTAAAGTATTTAAAAAAAAGCATTTAATGAAATATAAATTCACAAGTCTCGAATACACACACACATATATATATATATATATATATATATATATATGTTA
Organism: Epiperipatus broadwayi; assembly: GCA_028023455.1. Lineage (NCBI taxonomy): Eukaryota > Metazoa > Onychophora > Udeonychophora > Euonychophora > Peripatidae > Epiperipatus > Epiperipatus broadwayi. The sequence continues at coordinate 8,980,401 of JAQFVV010006213.1, read as the reverse complement.
AGACGAAGATTTGCACGGGTTAAATAAATAAAATACATATTTTGCGGGTTCATCCATGTTAAAAACTTTTAATATCAATATACTGACATTTCGACTTGGTCACACAAGCCATCCACAGAGTTATAAAAAGGTAGAAAGATGGTTGTAGAGGCGCTACAATCACTGGTTTGAATAAAACATTAAAAATCCCACCAATAGCAAAAATGTTAAATTTAAGAATGTTTTTTAAAGACATCTTTCCAAATAGGAGGAAGTTTGCACGTATCATCTCGCTTATTGATACAATCTGGCCTTTTAAGTATCTCAATGGCTTCTCTGATTTTGCATTGGTAGAGATTATCACATCTGGATATGATCCTGGTACTAGAAAAATCTATTTTATGACCTGAATCTATAGTATGGAGTGAGAGTGCTGATGATGATGAGTGTTGTTTAACTGCATTAGCATGCTCATCTCTCCTAACACTGATGCGACGATTACTCATACCTATGTAAGAAGCTTTACAATTTTTACATGAGATTTGATAGACACCATGAGATTCAAAAGGGATTGAATCCTTAGGCTTGGTTATTATATTGCTGATCTTTTGATGAGCAGAAAATGCTGTATCTATATTATAGCGTTTTAATATACGTCCGATACTGTCTGTAGTTCCTTTTACATACGGAACACAAATCCTAATAGCTGACTTATCATCTTTTTGTTTCCTATTTTGTCTATTTTGGGCTTGAAATAAGGCTTTTTTTATAAATTTGTAATTATAACTATTTGCTAATAAAACACTATTAATATGATTTATTTCTTCTTTCAGATGTGTGTTATCTGAAAGGTTAATTGCTCTATTTAAAAGAGTTTTGGCTACAGAAACTATCTGAGTTGGGTGATGATGAGAATGGAAATGTAATTATCTGTCTGTGTGTGTATCCTTTCTGTAAATAGAAAAAGAAACTATTTGGTGTTCTGGTGACTAGAACATCAAGAAAAGGGAGTTTTCCATCAGACTCTGTCTCCATTGTAAATTTAATATGAGGATGCATATAATTTAAATGTAAGAAAAAATCATCTAATGTATTTTTTCCATGTTGCCATATGACAAAAGTGTCATCTATGTATCTGAGCCAAATGAGAGGTTTTAAAGATGATGATTCTAAAGCACGAGTTTCTATATTGTAACCAAAATCCCCGGAGCCGTCCACCCTGATGGCCCACAAAGGTGGTAACCAACCTTCCATCACCCCTCCAACTACCCATCATCATGCCGTACTTGTTGTGGCACTATAAATTGTAACCGTAAATTGTGTAATCTCAACTACGTAACGTAAGTGCACTAGGAATTACAACCTTGGTCACTGATCAACTCTCATTGCACATTATCAGCTATTAAGAGCTGTATCCAAAAGCATATCATACTATTTATTTTATGCACAAAAGACCACAATCAACATCTGGGGCAATTTACTACAGACAAAATTAATGAATTAACCTAACTTTTTATAATTTATTTGATCGCAGCCAGGGTATACCGCGAAGACCTATCATAGTATTATTATAAAACATATTAAACAAATTATAAGTGCAATTTTATCACCTTTAAACCTCAATTTGCGATTTTTATGGTATGCGACCCTATGGCCGACCATGTACAAGATAGCGTAATTTGTGGAACTACATAAGATTATGAAATTTTAAATCATCTATATGATTTCTAAGACAGATGCTAGTCCAGGTAAAGCTTTGCAATTAATAAACATGAATAATTGGGTTCTTTTATAATTTAATATATCATTGAGACTCTTATTGTATTGACGAATGAAAATTTAAAAATGTTAGGTAAATATATTTAATCATATCATTATTGAATAAATCTGTTCACAAGTTTAATAATTAATTTGTATTTTATACTAGAATCAACTACGCAAAGCCACAATGATGGAAAAGGTAAATGGGATTTTATTGTACCTTACCAATCATATACTACCAAAGACGAAAAGCATCTTAATGTTTTCTCAAAAATATTAATAAATTCTTATATCATGTAGACAATAATATGTAATTCAATGTATGCTCCTATAATGTATGCTCTATCCAAAGTTTACGATTTCTGATGTAATGAATGACACATAGCAACGGCACAGTCAGTTTAATTATAATCAACTTTTATTTACAAACTTTATGAACAATAAATAGTTAATTTCAATATTTTAAATAAAACATAAATAAACAAATAAAATAAATAAATGATGATTCAATAGACTTTCTTCACTACATCTCATAGGTACAGTATTTAAAAAAACCTAATCATACCTTATTTCAATCTAATATAATGAACATTGAGACAATTATTAAATTCAGCATTAACTTATGAAATATTGAACGTCATTTCCAGATTCAATAACTTCCTACTGTAAACTTATAATCATATAATAAATAATATGATGTTTGTATGATTTAGCTATAATGTAATCATTAATTAAAATGAAAATGTAAACTTACACTCCGGTAGATAATAATTAACCAACAGTTAATTATCATGAAGTACTTGAATAGAATGTCCTGTTGCCATTTATCAATCTAACCGATAAATTATGCTTACAAATGAAGAAGATGATTTGGCAGATTAACTAAAATACTTTGCCCAACTTATATCTGTGAAGCAAACATATTCCTGTGGATGTATTCATCTACACGTAGGAATTAAATAATACTAACGTTTTGCGTATTTAAACACTATCATAAAGTCATACGTATAATCACACAATTCCGCGGATTAACCACCAGCGCAGGAATGTGTGTAAAATACAAAATGGCAATTAAAATAATCTGCGGATTAACCACCAGCACAGATTAAAGCCTTTAACATACTAAAACAACATTATAATTTACTTCACATTAAAGTGCAAAATCATCCTCCTCAATTCTTCTGATTATTCAGAATACACTGACACTTTAGCAAATGTGGGTTCTTGCTTAGTAAAATATTACAATAATCAGGACAACTAATGTACTACTTATCTTGCTTAAAATAAACATGTATAATATAATGTAAATAATATTGGCATGGGAATATAAATCTGGAAAGACTCACAAAATATCTCATAAAGATTGGTATATCTCATGAATTCATTAAGTACTGTTTAAGCTTTCTCCGCAAGCGCTATTCTTTTGAATAAATATTTTATTCAACCTTTATTAATTTAAATCTAACAAATATAACTTATGAACTTCATATGCGAGTTCATATAACGATAAAATTAAATAAATGTATTATTCATTAACATATAACATTTAACGGTGTGTGTGTGTGATAAAACTAAATGTAAAGCATTTTATAGTTCAAATACATGAATTTTAGCAGATGTGTATCACAAATTGGATTGTATAGCATTTTGTAACTCCTAATGTGATCCGTGGAATCCATGTACAATGTGTAGAATAATAAGTATATGAGGTAATAGCTATAACTGTAGTTAAATTCCATACATGCAATTATATCCATTTGATTAGTTATTAAAAGCAACATTAGATTAACGATTTGCGTGGCTCTCCAAACATGAAACAATTTTAAAACAGGATACACAGAATTTAAATGAAAATGTTTTTCATAAAGTTATTAATCCCTACATCTCTCTATCAAAAGTGTTCCAAGTTTATCCTATCCATGCAAGTATTTATTTATCCATTGCGTTAATCCAGGAATAACCAATTACAGCAATTACTTTATTCATTTTAAACTGACGATACAATTATAAAATAGCTTTGTTTAATTATTTAAAGAATGTTTATGATCCAAATGTTAAACAAATTAACTAGCAATTATTACTGGCATTATAAAATTAATTATCAATCAATAATATATTTTATTAGAATTAAAGAACGGAAATATTAAAAGATTTTGACAAATTTAACGCTTTACTTTATTTTAACTTAAACTTTTTTTTTTTTAAAAAACAAATTTTCATTTTAATAAAACTTCTGTAATTAAAACACTGATTCAAATTTTCCAAATTGTAGAATAATAAATATTTCAAAACATACCAAATTCTTGTATTTAATTCTTTCAAACTGGGAAGCTCCGACATTTCAAAAATGCGATATTGGAAAACGCTACGGTGATTTGATTCAGTTGGCCGAACGACTTGAAAAGATCTTTAAGTTTTAGTGATCCATCTTAATTAGATACCACTAAGTTATTTTATGTTTATAGCAAATTTTGTGGTAATCTATTTACTTATTAACGGTTTCAAAATCAGCTCAGCAAATTTTACACCATTTGCCTTTACCGTTTCTGTTCTTCTTCCCACCAAAAGACAAACTAACAGACGATATTCTCCTAGAAATTCGCGCTCTTTTCTTTTATTACATTGAGACGCCTACGTAATTATTGTATTTATTTAATAATTTATTTTAATTGAACAAATGGTTTTATTTTAATTCAATAGAAATAATAATTTAAGATTACTTTAAATAAATAAAAACAAAATATTATTTTTAATAATATTTTACCAAATTTTAATATGTTGTAAAAATTTTAAAAAGTTAAACATTCTGATATGAGTTAGCATATGGAATGAAGCAAATTGAAAATTATTAAAATAATATCAGAAAGTAATCTGTTCAAGTGCGAATCAAGCCAACCAAATCACCAAGAGAAGAAAGAGAAATTTTTATATAAGTTACATCAATTAATATATTTTCTACTAAAATATATGGTTACAGTTTACTCCCCCCTACGGAAAAAATTTATCTTTCTTTAGAGTTCCCTTTAATCAAATTCTACTAAGGTACATCACAAATTATTATTTTTATTATCCTATCTATAACTTATCATCAATTTGAATATGGTATAACATTTTACAATATAAATCCCCCTAATTTATTGAAGGTACAGGTTTTAAACTACGTGCATTGTAGGTGCCTCGGATTCCTTCAGGGGTTGAGAGCATAAATGCGTTCTCTCCCACCTGACTTTCAATCATGAAAGGTCCATTATACAAGCTTAAGAATTTTCTGAATTCGTTTTTCTTTAAGTTGCTAACATGAGAAACTTTTCATGAGGCTCCTTCTAGTTTAATGTACTACTTTTAACATTTGTTTGAATATCCTTTTTGTTAGGTGGTTTAATTCCACTAACAGAAGGTTGATTTCTATCTTGGGTCTTATTAATTAGACTAGGTTGACCATTAACTCTATTATAAAATTTTGGTCGTCTATAACTACGACTCCTACTCTCGTATCTTTTATCACGATAAGGACTTCTTATTGGAGCAACATTTACATTAGCCATGGAATAGTTATGAGAAGCTCTAGCCTCCTTTCCACCTCTATATTTGTTTTCTAGGTCACATTCACTTGTCTCAAGTGCATCTAAGATCTCTGACACTTCATCAATTGTGTACTTATCCGCAGCTATCAAAACTTGTTCGATCTGTCGAGGTAAGTTATGTCTTAAGATCCTAACTATATGATGCTCAGATAATGGAAACGCAGTTAAAGTTTTAAGCTTGACCGCCTGTCCACGAAAAAAATTGAGTATAGCTACCTTTATTAGCATTATACTTTTCTCGAGTGATTTGATAACGCATGTTATCCTGGCGATCTTCACCCCAGAAACTTGACATTATTAAATGTTTAAAATCTCCATATGTTTGAGGACAATCAAACAAAGACTGCCACCAATCTTTTGCAGCAGCATAAAGATGGTTGCTGGAGATAGCCAGTTTTTCTCGTTCTGAAAATGTACATAAAGTAAACAATTCTTCCAGATTTTGAAGAAATTCTAAAGGGTTTTCCAAATACTCCCCTTTAAATGGCTTAATCTTTAGAAATTTAAGAGCTGTAGATCCACCCATAGACATATCTGTGTTCTTGACATCATGGGCTACAGATCCAATTCCCAATGGTTTTTGGAGAATGGGAGTTGTGCGGATACCAGTAAAATTATTATCTGATACAACTACTTCTTTAACAGAGGTCTCCGTTCCATCTACATAATACTTAGTATTTTGACCAATGAAATTATCTTTCTCTTGAGCCTTTTGCATTTCTAACATTTTTAGCTGAAGATTTTCAATCATTGCCTCTAGTTTCTGCCCTTCTTTAAACTCATTTGATTCATTTGGCCACTCTTGACCTTTGTCCCTCACTTCCTTCAACTCTTTTTGCATCATTTCTAAGTTTCCCATAAATTTAGCATTAGTCTTTTTTAACTCTTTATTTTCGACTTTAGACCTATTGATGGTTTCCTCTAAAATCTTTTCAATGCTACCCAACTTTGCTCTACTCTCTGTTGCAGATTCATTCATATTCTGAAATTTACTTTCCATTTCAGTTTTTATTTCATCAATAGATCTGGCAGATTGAGACTCTACTTCTTGAACTTTATAGTTTATTTCACTAATTATGTGGGCCAACTGACTCTTTGAGTCTTCACTTGCCACATCAAGCACCTTCAATTTAGTGTCCAAATTTTCCTCGTAGGTTATAAACTTATTTCCGATTTCTTCTATTTGAACTTCTAAGTGCTTTTTATAATCGAAGAAATTAGCCTTGATTTCTTCTAATTTGATATCGGACTCCACTTTCGCTGCTTTACAACTACTCTCTAAGGATTGAAATTTTTGGTTAAATTCCTCTACTGTTTTTACTCTAGCAGCTTCTATTTTTTCCTTCACAAATTCCTGAACTTCAGCCATTTTATTCTCAAAACTATCTAATTTTATAGACTGTTCATTCAATTTTTCATTCTGTTCATTCAATTTTTCAGTCTGTTCATTTAATTTTTCAGTCATCTCTTTTTGAGAAATGGACTGTTCATTTAATTTTTCAGTCATCTCTTTTTGAGAAATTAACATCTCTTTTTGGGAAAGAGATTGTTCATTTAATTTTTCAGACTGTTCATTCATTTTTAGAGACTGTTCATTCATTCCAATCTCTATGCGTTGAAGCATTATCATAAACCGTTGTTGGAAATTAAAATCAGGAATTTCTTGAGTTGTCTCAGGATAATTAAATTCTTCAGAATCACTCATTTTGAGTATTTTATTACAACTATTTTAATATTTTATGAAACCAAGCTTTTACTTTCTGAAAATATGTGTTTTAATAACAATGATCAATTAAAATCTTGTTCAAGCCGACCAACCACTAAATCCTCACCACCAATAACTATCCCAGATGGTATATATCACACTCACTAAAATAATCTGAACCCCCACTTCAAATATCTGCAATATTATAACAACTACTTTACAAACCCTTGATAATTTCAACTTCTCCCAATTCAATCATAAATATTGGTATATCCTAGAATACGATTGCTATGGTCATCAGAAATCTATATAAGTAACCTGGAGAAATATAGCAATAAACATACAATATTTTATCACTATGATAGAGCATTTGTCACATGATAATATTCTTATAATATGAGAAATTAAAATTGCAATCAACAATCATTAATTAATTCAGTTCACAAATCACCATATTGCACTATGCAACAATCAATTAATCAAATCGCATGTTTATAAAGTGCTAAAACTGTATTTGCACACTTATAATGACTATATAACCTCAACATCTCGGGCCGATCCCATTGTGACGCTAAAAGTTGCAACCACAACACATCGTGCCGTCCACGTTGCGCGCCAAAAGCTGTAACCAAAATCCCCAGAGCCGTCCACCCTGATGGCTCACAAAGGTGGTAACCAACCTTCCATCACCCCTCCAACTACCCATCATCATGCCGTACTTGTTGCGGCACTATAAATTGTAACCGTAAATTGTGTAATCTCAACTACGTAACGTAAGTGCACTAGGAATTACAACCTTGGTCACTGATCAACTCTCATTGCACATTATCAGCTATTAAGAGCTGTATCCAAAAGCATATCATACTATTTATTTTATGCACAAAAGACCACAATCAACATCTGGGGCAATTTACTACAGACAAAATTAATGAATTAACCTAACTTTTTATAATTTATTTGATCGCAGCCAGGGTATACCGCGAAGACCTATCATAGTATTATTATAAAACATATTAAACAAATTATAAGTGCAATTTTATCACCTTTAAACCTCAATTTGCGATTTTTATGGTATGCGACCCTATGGCCGACCATGTACAAGATAGCGTAATTTGTGGAACCACATAAAATTATGAAATTTTAAATCATCTATATGATTTCTAAGACAGATGCTAGTCCAGGTAAAGCTTTGCAATTAATAAACATGAATAATTGGGTTCTTTTATAATTTAATATATCATTGAGACTCTTATTGTATTGACGAATGAAAATTTAAAAATGTTAGGTAAATATATTTAATCATATCATTATTGAATAAATCTGTTCACAAGTTTAATAATTAATTTGTATTTTATACTAGAATCAACTACGCAAAGCCACAATGATGGAAAAGGTAAATGGGATTTTATTGTACCTTACCAATCATATACTACCAAAGACGAAAAGCATCTTAATGTTTTCTCAAAAATATTAATAAATTCTTATATCATGTAGACAATAATATGTAATTCAATGTATGCTCCTTAATGTATGCTCTATCCAAAGTTTATGATTTCTGATGTTATGAATGACACATAGCAACGGCACAGTAAGTTTAATTATAAATCAACTTTTATTTACAAACTTTATGAACAATAAATAGTTAATTTCAATATTTTAAATAAAACATAAATAAACAAATAAAATAATTAAATGATGGTTCAATAGACTTTCTTCAATACATCTCACAGGTACAGTATTTAAAAACCTAATCATACCTTATTTCAATCTAATATAATGAACATTGAGACAATTATTAAATTCAGCATTAACTTATGAAATATTGAACGTCATTTCCAGATTCAATAACTTCCTACTGTAAACTTATAATCATATAATAAATAATATGATGTTTGTATGATTTAGCTATAATGTAATCATTAATTAAAATGAAAATGTAAACTTACACTCCGGTAGATAATAATTAACCAACAGTTAATTATCATGAAGTACTTGAATAGAATGTCCTGTTGCCATTTATCAATCTAACCGATAAATTATGCTTACAAATGAAGAAGATGATTTAGCAGATTAACTAAAATACTTTGCCCAACTTATATCTGTGAAGCAAACATATTCCTGTGGATGTATTCATCTACACGTAGGAATTAAATAATACTAACGTTTTGCGTATTTAAACACTATCATAAAGTCATACGTATAATCACACAATTCCGCGGATTAACCACCAGCGCAGGAATGTGTGTAAAATACAAAATGGCAATTAAAATAATCTGCGGATTAACCACCAGCACAGATTAAAGCCTTTAACATACTAAAACAACATTATAATTTACTTCACATTAAAGTGCAAAATCATCCTCCTCAATTCTTCTGACTATTCAGAATACACTGACACTTTAGCAAATGTGGGTTCTTGCTTAGTAAAATATTACAATAATCAGGACAACTAATGTACTACTTATCTTGCTTAAAATAAACATGTATAATATAATGTAAATAATATTGGCATGGGAATATAAATCTGGAAAGACTCACAAAATATCTCATAAAGATTGGTATATCTCATGAATTCATTAAGTACTGTTTAAGCTTTCTCCGCAAGCGCTATTCTTTTGAATAAATATTTTATTCAACCTTTATTAATTTAAATCTAACAAATATAACTTATGAACTTCATATGCGAGTTCATATAACGATAAAATTAAATAAATGTATTATTCATTAACATATAACATTTAACGGTGTGTGTGTGTGATAAAACTAAATGTAAAGCATTTTATAGTTCAAATACATGAATTTTAGCAGATGTGTATCACAAATTGGATTGTATAGCATTTTGTAACTCCTAATGTGATCCGTGGAATCCATGTACAATGTGTAGAATAATAAGTATATGAGGTAATAGCTATAACTGTAGTTAAATTCCATACATGCAATTATATCCATTTGATTAGTTATTAAAGCAATATTAGATTAACGATTTGCGTGGCTCTCCAAACATGAAACAATTTTAAAACAGGATACACAGAATTTAAATGAAAATGTTTTTCATAAAGTTATTAATCCCTACATCTCTCTATCAAAAGTGTTCCAAGTTTATCCTATCCATGCAAGTATTTATTTATCCATTGCGTTAATCCAGGAATAACCAATTACAGCAATTACTTTATTCATTTTAAACTGACGATACAATTATAAAATAGCTTTGTTTAATTATTTAAAGAATGTTTATGATCCAAATGTTAAACAAATTAACTAGCAATTATTACTGGCATTATAAAATTAATTATCAATCAATAATATATTTTATTAGAATTAAAGAACGGAAATATTAAAAGATTTTGACAAATTTAACGCTTTACTTTATTTTAACTTAAACTTTTTTCTTTTTAAAAAACAAATTTTCATTTTAATAAAACTTCTGTAATTAAAACACTGATTCAAATTTTCCAAATTGTAGAATAATAAATATTTCAAAACATACCAAATTCTTGTATTTAATTCTTTCAAACTGGGAAGCTCCGACATTTCAAAAATGCGATATTGGAAAACGCTACGGTGATTTGATTCAGTTGGCCGAACGACTTGAAAAGATCTTTAAGTTTTAGTGATCCATCTTAATTAGATACCACTAAGTTATTTTATGTTTATAGCAAATTTTGTGGTAATCTATTTACTTATTAACGGTTTCAAAATCAGCTCAGCAAATTTTACACCATTTGCCTTTACCGTTTCTGTTCTTCTTCCCACCAAAAGACAAACTAACAGACGATATTCTCCTAGAAATTCACGCTCTTTTCTTTTATTACATTGAGACGCCTACGTAATTATTGTATTTATTTAATAATTTATTTTAATTGAACAAATGGTTTTATTTTAATTCAATAGAAATAATAATTTAAGATTACTTTAAATAAATAAAAACAAAATATTATTTTTAATAATATTTTACCAAATTTTAATATGTTGTAAAAATTTTAAAAAGTTAAACATTCTGATATGAGTTAGCATATGGAATGAAGCAAATTGAAAATTATTAAAATAATATCAGAAAGTAATCTGTTCAAGTGCGAATCAAGCCAACCAAATCACCAAGAGAAGAAAGAGAAATTTTTATATAAGTTACATCAATTAATATATTTTCTACTAAAATATATGGTTACAATATATTCCATGAATAAATCAGCTATTACTCCTGAGATAGGTGAGCCAATAGGAGTATCCAAAACTTGTCTGTAATGCTGTCCATTGTATACAAAATATGTATTTAAGAGACAATGTTTAATCAAAGCAATAATATGGTCTTGTAAATTGCAACGTTGAGAAATTATATTTAAAGCTTCATCAATTGGAATATTTGTAAACAAAGACATGACATCAAAACTGACCAGAATGTCACTAGCATTAATTTTTAAACTTTTTAAAACAGAAATAAAATGAAGAGAGTTTTTAATATATGATTTAATAGATGGGATTGTAGGTTTAATGAAATCCAATAAGTATCTAGCTAAAATATGAGTTGGAGAACCTATTGCACTTACTATTGGACGAAGCGAGGTATCTGGTTTGTGAATTTTTGGAAGTCCATAAAATTTTGGACAGACACAAGATTTTTCACGAGGGATTATTTTATTTTTTATCTCTGTTTCAATAGGTGATTTATTAATAATAGCTTTTGTTGTTTTTTCCAAATATGTAGTATGATCTCTTTTTGATAGTTTATAAGTTTTATCACTAAGCAGATCTAAAATTTTATTATGGTAAATGTCACGATCCATTACAACTGTGGCATTACCTTTATCAGCTGGAAGTACAACAATTGATTTGTCCGATTTTATATTATTTAATGCTTGTCTTTCTTTCTTTGAAAAATTATTTTTAGGAAGCTTAGCTTTTTTTTTTTTTTTTGTCTCTTAAATACATATTTTGTATACAATGGACAGCATTACAGACAAGTTTTGGTACTCCTATGGGCTCACCTATCTCAGGAGTAATAGCTGATTTATTCATGGAATATATAGAAACTCGTGCTTTAGAATCATCATCTTTAAAACCTCTCATTTGGCTCAGATACATAGATGACAATTTTGTCATATGGCAACATGAAAAAATACATTAAATGATTTTTTCTTACATTTAAATAATATGCATCCTCATATTAAATTTACAATGAAGACATAGTCTGATGGAATACTCCCTTTTCTTGATGTTCTAGTCACCAGAACACCAAATAGTTTATCTTTTTCTATTTACAGAAAGGATACACACACAGACAGATATTTACATTTACATTCTCATCATCACCCAACTCAGATAGTTTCTGTAGCCAAAACTCTTTTAAATAGAGCACTTAACCTTTCAGATGACACACATCTGAAAGAAGAAATAAATCATATTAATAGTGTTTTATTAGCAAATAGTTATAATTACAAATTTATAAAAAAAGCCTTATTTCAAGCCCAAAATAGACAAAATAGGAAACAAAAAGATGATAAGTCAGCTATTAGGATTTGTGTTCCATATGTAAAAGGAACTACATACAGTATCGGACGTATATTAAAACGCTATAATATAGATACAGCATTTTCTGCTCATCAAAAGATCAGCAATATAATAACCAAGCCTAAAGATTCAATCCCTCTTGAATCTCATGGTGTCTATCAAATCTCATGTAAAAATTGTAAAGCTTCTTACATAGGTATGAGTAATCGTCGCATCAGTGTTAGGAGAGATGAGCATGCTAATGCAGTTAAACAACACTCATCATCATCAGCACTCTCACTCCATACTATAGATTCAGGTCATAAAATAGATTTTTCTAGTACCAGGATCATATCCAGATGTGATAATCTCTACCAATGCAAAATCAGAGAAGCCATTGAGATACTTAAAAGCCCAGATTGTATCAATAAGCGAGATGATACGTGCAAACTTCCTCCTATTTAGAAAGATTTCTTTAAAAAACATTCTTAAATTTAACATTTTTGCTATTGGTGGGATTTTTAATTGTTTTATTCAAACCAGTGACTGTAGCGCCTCTACAACCATCTTTCTACCTTTTTATAACTCTGTGGATGGCTTGTGTGACCAAGTCGAAACGTCAGTATATTGATATTAAAAGTTTTTAACACGGATGAACCCGCAAAATATGTATTATATATATATATATATATATATAGAAAAGCATTAATATAGATTGAATTTGCAAATTACAGAGATATTTTAATAATTTATGGGAAGGTTACCCATAACTAGATGGTTGGATCAAAATGAGTTCATTTGATGTTTCCCCGCAGGTCTTCTCGTTTCTTTAAATTTGTTTTTCCATGTTTTTGAGGGCAGATTTTCACGGATACAGGGCAGATACTTTAGTTCTAGGGCTGGCTTACATGATTACGACTCCTGCATCAGAAACAGCTCAGGAGTGTGAAGGCAAAGAAGTTATCCCTGCATTTTTGCAGAGCAACACATTTCTGGATTCTTTTATTTATATGCTGAAAGAATAGAGTGGAGCTTGAAGTAAGTAGAGCAAGCAAAGGTTCACTATATTGTCCAATCTTTCAGAAAAATTTCTTCCAACAAAATTCTTAAGATTTCTCTCTGATCTTCAGCACAGGTTACCAGCAACCATAAGACCCAGAACAAAAGAAAAGTTCTTTATTTATACCCTTTTTCCATTATGTTTTTAATCTGCTAATTATTAGCGAATCATGCCCGTTGTTTCAAATTTTTCCTGTTATCTATTTTTATCTAATTCAGAAAAATGTTTTACTAATTAAATTCCTTTTCCTAATGGATTCTATTTCATTAAGAAAATTTATCTTATCGAATTTTTCCAACATGTATTTTAAAAATAGTTGCAAATATAATTTTAACTTTCTATATTTTATTTTATTAAATCTTTTCTCTTTAACACAATTCCTTCTTTAATTTAAGTAACTATTTGAGAAAACGATAAATTTAGTTTGAAAAAGAAACATACATTCACTGTGGTTGGACTTAGGGTCTTAGTTAGTCCAACAGTGAATGGTGAAGCCAGCATATATATATATATATATATATATATATATATATATATATATATATATATATATATATATATTATTTAACAGCTGCACTCCCTTTGGTATAAATATCCATACAGATAGAAATAAAATAATTGAAGTTAATATTAGAATTAATTTTCGATGATATGATTGTTTTACAAGTAATGTTCAGATTATCAGAAAATATAAAAATTAACAGATAAAGAAAAAATAACTTGAAAAAAACTAACTACTGAAAAGGCTAAAATAGTGTTCAATGGTCTTTCTCAGAACAGGAAATTGAAGTCTGATATAAATAAGTATTTAACAACTACAAACACTTTGATATAAATTTTTATACAGATAGAAATGTAATGAATGGGATTAATATTAGAATTGATTTTTGATAAAATGTTTTTTTGTAGAAAAACCTAGATTTAAAGTAAAATATGTTTATGTATTTGAAAATGAATAATTTAATATATGGGTTTTATCAGGTTTTTATTTAGGGATCTGAAGTTTGAATAACAAAAAAATATTGAAAATAAAATACATGGATGGAAAAAAAACACATATTACTGACATCATTGAAAGCATTAAGAGACTAAAAATGAATTGTGCTGAACATATTCATAGAAGATATGATTATGGAGTAATAAAATAATTTTTAAATGTGATGCCAAAGATTGTAAAAGACCTAGAAAAATGAATATATGTAAAATGAATAATTGTAATAAGGAATATTTGGTGATGTGATATTGAGATAAAAAGCTATGGATCAGAAAAATTAAATTAAACTTGAAAAGGCATTAATTCAATAGTGGATAGATAATGCTAAAAATAATAGTTGACATATATGTATAATATTATATTATATAATCAATGGAAATTAAGACATTGTATCAAAATAAATATACATTTTATCATTGATGTTGCCAGAAAACCATCAATTACTAATATCTCATCTTCTTTCATCAAAATTTGAGACAAAAATGCTATTATATAGATTAATAGACAAAACTTCTTAAGCTTAAAGAATATTAGATAAAAATTGATAGTTTCCTGGTAATAACAAATAAAAAAAATATCTTTTAATTTCTATTGTCTATATAATAACAAAATTAATGAAAATATTTAATTTATCTTATATATATATATATATATATATATATATATATATATATATATATATATATATATATATATATATATATATATATATATATATATGGTAGTTGTGAGTTTTGACCCATGTGGCCATCAGAGGCACTGGTTGGGGTCAACCACAGAAATACTTAGAGTAGGGGAACCAAATGCAGCATTGCAAATTTCAGCTGAAAGGTGGTGCTGTTCACAATGTGTAAGCACAGGAACATTCCACCAGCTGGCTGGCAGCAAAGCTGACCCACTTGGTGGCACTGGTCACAGTGCATAAGCCCATTTAGCTTACATCATCTGCTACCAGCAGACACCAAAAACCTAGGTGGCGCTGATTGCCATAAACACATCTAGCTTATGTGTCATCTGCTAACAGCGACTACCAAGATTCCAGCCCACTATGTGGCGCTGTTTCTCCACAGTTACACATGGAAAACTATGCACTGATAGAGTTTATGTACATACTACTTAAAATATGAATGGCATATAATGTACAGGTGTGATTAATTAAGAAGCTACAAATATTTAAATATTCTTTCAAACTTAATAGTATCACATGCTACTTCACAGTTTATAAATGGATGTATTTTTAATTTTTTTTTTTTTTTAAATTAATCTTTTTTTTTTTAATTATTTACTCTATGTCAAAATGTTATATATAAGTTGAGCGGTGAAATTTGCTATCATGGCCACTTGAATGGAATCATAGAAGTACATATGCTATAATTAGACAGGTTTGATAAAATTATCACATAGAAATCCTTATAATTATTCATAAAATATTTTAGTAATCTATAAGTCTATTCTAACTTTAAAAATAGATCTTTTTTTTTATTATTTACTCTAGAAGTGGTTTTTTTTTTAATTAAAAAAAATGTAATTTTTACGACAATCGGTTGTTTTTTTTTTTAAAAAAAAGCTAATTTTTACCTTTTTTTTTTCAAAACTAGAGACATTCCAAAGATAAAATCTAATATATTTCATTAATAGGGGCTTTACTAATGAATAGCTATGGTCAATTAGTGAATTGGATTGATTTAATGAGACTGAAACTGATATATGATGAATTATATTTATTGACAATTTCATATATACTTGATATAACTCATAACTTACCATTGGATAATGCACGCAGGCATTTTATTTACTAAACAACATTACTCTAGGCCATTTAGCAAAATAAATTTGTGGCAATTATTTAATTGTGCTAATTTTATGCTATATATTAAATCACTACATTGCACTTATTAGTTACGCCCTTTCATCATCAGTTCGAGTGGCTATTATACATGTAATCAAACCTAGACAGGAGTGAAGTTTAATAATACATCCAATTATGATAAGTTTTGTCAGCTTGATTAAAAGAGCCAACACTTCTCTACCATGGAAAATATATATATATATATATATATATATATATATATATATTTGTATATATTTGTATATATATATATATATATATATATATACAAACCTTACTTTATCCCGCTCAATCTCTTAGCTATGTATAATTAATAAACTTTTAAAGGGGGAAAGTATATTTAAGGGACTTACAAATACTTTAACAAGAAAAATATACTTATGATTACACTCCAGGATAGTTTAATCTTTAGTAACATAATAATTAAAGGTTGAAAGTTTGAATTTATAAGCCACATTTTACATTTACATTAATTATTTACTAAATGACAAAATAATAAAGAGCACAAAGGGTCACCATTATTTATAAATTAGGGGTTCGAAATGTAGCGCTAAATGATGCTATAATTAATACAATATGAAGATTTTAAATATCTTCAAAAAGTTTATATTTCATAACTAAATGTGCACCGTTTCAAGACAGGCAGAATTAGTAACTAAAATAAGCAAGAAATAAATAAATATAACTGCAGTGATTAAGTTATATAGCAAAACAAGAAGTTAAAGGAAATTAACAAAAGTATGTCATTTATAGAATTGAAATATTATTGATAAGACAATTTATAAAGAGTTTACAATATAGTTAGCTAACCTGATTTTGAAACAATAATGATTATTTTGAATTTTACACAGAGCTCTGCGATTTTAATAATTTTAAAACAGATTCTCAAGCTGGAACAAAGGTGAGTTCCTTGGTGGCTTATGACATCTTCTCTTTAGTTGGGAGACAATTTAAGATGGTATTCCTATAGATGGAGTTGGGGTAGTTGAATTTGACCAAATGTGAGTTCTTTTAATGGCTTATGACATCTTCTATTTATTATAAGCTTGTTAAGGCAATGTTGGTTGTTGCTCCTGCCTTTTATGGATCAAATTTTGATGTTCCATCATGGCAAAGGCAACAACTTCTTGCCTGACTAGCAGGCCATAGATAAATTAACAAATTTTGAGCTTCTCGTAGTAACATCAATTCAAAAGCAAGATGGAGCATCTTTTCCACTAGCCTATTTATATATTTCCACCAAGCCTGTTAACACCTTTTTGGAACTTTGTTTGCCTCAGAATGAATCAATTTTTAATTAAACAAAATCATAAAATCTAATTTCTACTATATGATAAAGTCTCCGAGGTGATATTTTTAATTTACTTAAAAAAGTTATTAAAATATATAAATTATATAATTTTGATTCCCATTTCATTAATTAAATTTCTTTTTTAGGTGTTATAAAATGTTATGTCTTAGCAGATAGTATCGGTATTATGATTTAATGATAAAATCATTTATTGAAACAAATTCAATCAATAAACTAGATTTTACTTTTACCCCAGGTGGGTCACTAATTGATTTCTTGTTTACACAAAATTTCCATCTTTAATTATAAATCGATGACTTTTACTTTAACTAGATATAAATAACTTTTAACATATTATCTTTATATTGTTCATTTCAATATAAATTTTATTAACAATAAATAGTGATTACATACTAATAAAGGATAAATAAATGAATAAATTGTACAATAATATGATTATATAATGTTCTATATGTCATCTGGCTAGATTATGTTATGAGAGCACAATGTTATACTCATATGTGCTTAGGTATAGTGAAGAGATTGTAAGAACTTGTTTAATGGTATTAGCATTTATAATATAGACATGAATATTTTCTTTTATAAATGACTATTCTATAATGATAGGTAGGTGGGAATTGACAATTAAGAAAAGGAAAGGGCAATTAAAGACCAGGGGTCAGCAAAGACTTTACTGAAGGCAAGGAGCTGGTCATGTTTCTTGATTTTTTTGAGCGTTTGATAAAACAATGGTATGATTTGTGGGGGGGCAGTAATTCCATGGGATTTTTGCATCTCACTATCCATATGGAATAAAGGACAAAGGTAGAAAGCCTTATTATTGAAAAAAACCATTATGAATGGCATTTTCAAGTGAGAAAATCATATCAGGTCTTATGTTGGAATTGATTATAATTATATCTTTCAGAGTTTTAAGTCTTGGGCACTGGTGTATAACATGGTCTATGGTTTCATCTTCACAAGCACACAGACCACATATAGGGTCAATGCTGGTAAAACCTCTTCGGTGATAAAGAAACCAATGTGTGGGTAGTGCATTAAGATTTATTTTAATGATGAAGTCAAGGAATTTGGGTTGCAGACTCCATTTTTTGAAGTGTGTAATGAGTCTTTGATTGGTTACTTTTAGGGTAGTTTTAATGGGTTGTTGATTATAGTTGATTATATTGTATGCTTCCCATAAGGTAATTTTTTGGTTAAGGTTAAAGGGTATTATCGGTTATAAAGTTGTAGTTGTTGTATTAGGGATGGTATCCATGAACTGGAAGAGGGTGGAGGATGATCTGTCGGTGTAATTTTTTTAATAATGTTAGAGTATCCACAGGAGAGGATCAGATTATGTAGAGTGTTGTGGGTTTTCTGTAAAATGATTGCTTGTATTGAAGGGGAATGACAGTCCATTGAACCTGCATGGTCATTGGATATCTCGCAAGCTAATAGCAACTGTCCTTCCTCTCCAGAAAAGTTTGGTGCATAATCGGTTAATTTTATTTTGAAACTGTTTAGACATTTTAACGAATGGAAGATAATATGAGATTTTTGGCATTATGATCATGTTGAGGAGGCCAACCTTTCCATATAATGAAAGGTATACTCTAGAGAGTGAAGTGGTGATGGCTTCAGTTGAATGGAGGATTGCATCTTGAATCTCTCTTGCCATTGCAGTTGGAGTTTTGTAGATTGGAAAACCTAGGTATCTTTGGGGTTTTGCAGAAAAGGTAGAGTTAATTTGTTTACCATACATTATCTTCCAGATGGAAGATTTGTTAAAATTTATTTGTAGGCTAAGTTTCACTGTATTTCTGTTTAATATGTTCATGAGATGAGGAAGGTATTTAATGGTGGGAAGCACAACCATGATGTCATCTATATATTCACTGTATTTCTGTTTAATATGTTCATGAGATGAGGAAGGTATTTAATGGTGGGAAGCACAACCATGATGTCATCTATATATGCAAATACATTGAAGTTTTTATTGAGAGAGGGAAGGAAAATTCCAGGGAGGTTTTTTCTATATCCATCAGAAGAGGGTTGATGTATTCTGTGAAGAAAAGGGCACTGAGTGGGGATCCTTGAGGGATCGACTTGTATGGCTTGAAGCCTTGTGTGATCTTGCCATCAAGAGAGAGAAAAATCTCTCTGTTGTTGAGCAGATTGCTGACCATCTGTACATCCCAGCTGGAATGTTGCATTCCAACAGAATATCCAGAAGGATGTTTATCTGGACTGAATCAAATGCTGCCGCAACATCCAGCTGGACAGCAATAGGTTTTGATTTACGATGTCCTCTGATGTAATTGAACAGTGCAGTTTTATTGGACATAGCATGCGAGGTTGATGATCCCTTTTTTCCATATTGGTTTGATGAGATATGGTTAAGAATTTGAGTTTGTATTTGATCTTTAATGACTGACTCAATTATCTTGATAACCAATGGGGTCATGGAAATTGGCCAGATACTGTTAAGGTCGTTTAGGGGTTTGGCTTTTTTAATGAAAGGCACGAGTGCCACTGGGTAAATATATGTTATGTTTCTGTTGCTGGAGGCTAGGTGATCAATCATTTTTTTAATAATTGGCACAGTGAATTGACTGAGGTGTTTGAGAAGGAAATTTGGGATGCCATGAAGGCCAGGATGAATGCCGTCAGGGAGAAATGTTATCTTCTTTTTTATTTGGATTTCTGCGATGCCATGTTCGCCGGGGTCACCGGCATCCAACCAGCTGTTTATAGGAAGAACTCCATCTTTCTGCATTAATTGGCAGAATTGTTTGCTGATGTGCTGCATCATTGGAAAGCCAATAAGATTGGTTCCATTAGTATTAATGGATAAGGGAGTGATTTGTTTTTTATTGTATCCCAGTGCCCATCTGAGATAGTCTCTCATCCAGCAGTGTTGTTGTGCTAAGAAACATTTGGCTTTTCTGATGGATATATATTCTGCAAGAGACTTTTGCTTGATTTTGTAGAGATTTTTAAGGAAGATAATTTTTTCTGTATTTGTGAAATTTTACTGTGATGCTTGAAGTTGTATAATAATGTCTGTTAGCTCATTTAGAAGGCCATTAGGTCCTTTGATTTTCCTGGTGTGGTGATTTAATATGGACTAAAGTATTCCAATGAAGGAAAACCAGCCCTCCTCAGAAGGCAGGAAAAGGATGTTTATTTTCTGGAAAAGGATGTATGCCTCAGACACTATCGCTTCGGTCATATTTGATTGGGTGATCATGCGCATGGTTTTACCAGGTCCATCAATAGGTGTAGGGATTGCAATAGGTGTAAGTTGTAAGATTAGAGCCATATGATCAGAGAAAGCAACAGGGGCCAAGGCTGCATCAAGGTTGAAATGGAGGTCTGGGGTGTAGAAAACCAAATCAATTAGGGACTTTTTAGTTTTAGTATAGAAAGAGTAGGCTTCAGGAGGGAAGAAACCCTCTCCACACATTAATCTGCAATTTATTAGATGCAAAAAATATCTTGCTGAAGTCATTGTATGTAGTATTAAAGTCTCCCAGAAGAATAGTAGGAGAGGCTCTGTTAGCGTTGATGGCATTTAGGATATGGATTATTTTTAGATATTGAGAGGTGTCTTTGGCTGTATATATATATATATATATATACATAAAGACTATATATATATATATATATATATATAGCTGTATATATATAAGCTATGATGATCGGATAACCCCAATAGTCTATTTCTATGACAATAATATTGGCATCTAGGAATAGAATGCTAAAACTGTTTGGTGGTGTTGAATTGCTGAGAAGAATACCGACTCCGCCTGAAGCAGAATGGCCTATAGAAAATCTAGTAAATCCGAGAGCTGAGAGAAGAGATAATATTTTATGATCATTCTTATGGTGATATTTAGTTTCACCCATAAGAAGTATATGAGGGGAGCAGAGCGAGAGCCAGTTTTTAATAGCTAGAACTCTATCAATTGAGTTGATGCCGCAAATATTAATACCAGCAATTTTGCAGAACATGATAAATTAATCCAAACCATCCTCAGCAAAGTGTACCAAGTCAATGTGGGGCATATCCATGTTAATGAGTTCTGATAATGTTTGGAAATCAGAGTCTTGTGATTGAACTTGTGGATGGATTGGTGATATATTTGTTGGTTGAGGAAATGCATCCATGAAGTCTTCAGTGTCTGATGAAGAAGTGTAATCTGTCTGAGATTCATCAGATGGATCAATGGTATCGATGGTTATAAGATCCATGGTTTTCCTCTTTTTTTCTATGGATTTGTGAAGCTTTCTGCTTGATATATCTGACATTTGTTTGCTAGTGGGTGGTGTTGAATAATGTATTGGATGGGAGCTGTCATCATCACAGCTTGATTTACCTGAGCGAATTGATTTTCTTTTAATTTTCTTATTTGTATTTTGGGTATTTGTTGTGTTGGTTTTTTTGGGGTTTTTAAGTTTAGTAGTGTTGTTTTCTTTTTCCTGTTCTTTTGATGAAAGTGTTTTTTATTGTTATAAGAATTTGGTTTAAATTTTAGACCTGAGTCATTTTCAGTTTGCTGTAACTGTTGTGAAACATTAATTATGCTGACTTTCGGGTTGATTGTTTGATAAGTATTTTCATCTGGATGGTTGATTACTGCAGGTGTTGAAGAATTGAGGACAGTTTGTGGATCACTTTGTTTAGGTTTGTTAGACTTAGCTGGTCCGAATGATGATGCATCATTGGTTTTAAGCCGGGTGGGAGTTGTTATAGATGAATTGTTTTGAAATTTTTTTAAGTGTATTTTCTTCATCGCCTGGGTTTTCCTTGATCTCGTTAGATGGTTTGGTCATATTGTCTTCTTTTGTAGAAAGAGTTTGGCCTAGCATTGTTTCTCAGGGATTAGTACAATATGTATCTAATGAATGATCTTGAGTATTATTGGTTTGATAGATTGGTTTAGTAGCAGTATTTGTTATTGCTTGGTTCTCTGATTCACTACTATTAGTGTAGAGGTTGGTGTTTGTTCTTTCTTGAAGATTTTCATTTTGAAAGATAGGTTTGGATGTGAGAGGGTTTGTTGGAGGATTTATTTGAATCAGATTGTCTGGGTTTGTGAGGTTGCTGTTTGAATTAGTTTCATGTGGTGATTGTCTATTTAAAGATGTGATAGCTGTATTAATAGGTCTACCAGGGCATATGTGAACTTTATTCTTTTTAATACCACAGTGTATGTATATTCTTGCTGCACAATATTTAATAAGGTATGTTCTTTGAAGGCAGAAGAAAGATTGTGGCTGTACTCCCTTGAAGGTCAAAACCATAGGAGAGCCTCTTGCAGTAATAATGGTGGGTATGTCAGTGGGTATAATGTTTTTCTTTAAAGTAAGTGGGAAGATAACTGTATTGGACAGGATTTGATCTTCGAAGTGAGGGTTTGATAGGTGTTTAAATTTGCTTACTGAACCATAATTAATAAGGATATCTTGTAGTTCTTGTTCTTTCAAGTGGGCATGGCAGTTTTGAATTCTGCCGGATAGTGTAACTGGACGGTTCATATCTATGGAGCAAAGTATATAATTTCCCAAAGATCGGTAGTGATTTTTAAAGTTCATACGGTCCGCCCACATTTTAAACTCAATGATAACATAGCGGTCATTGGGATGATTAATGATCATGTGAATGCCTCTGCCTAATTGATTTTGATTGATTAGACTGTATAACTGTTCTAGAGGGAACTTATATAACGCACATAGTTGATTTGCTAACATTAACGACTTATCACTGTAGTAGTTTGTAAATGATTTATACAGAGTGTTGGGAATCGTTTTGTTGAACTCATTATTTATTTTTAGGAACATGTCATCATTAAGATCGTTTATATTAAATGAGACATTTTCCAGAGTGTTTGATTCTTGTTCTGTGTCTAATTCTGAGATATTCAAATATAGTTCATTGAAATTATCGGCCTTAATATTTTCAGAGATGCTCTCAGAATTTTTAGACCTTACCATATTTGCATACGTAGTGGAATTTTTTAATATTGGAATTGAGGAAATTGGTTTAGATTGCAAGTTGGCTGATGTAGCAATGGATTGTTCTGTGCTATAATCTTTGTTTCTTTTGGAATGAGGTTTATTAGTTTAAAATTTATTTCTTCTTTTTGATTTTTAAATTTACTGTTGACAAACTGTAATGTGACAGCGCTGGTTTTGTCGACCTCTGGTGGAAAAGTTTTAACTTTAAAAAATTCGCCAAAATCAACTTGTTGGAAATTTTGTCTATTATTTTCAGATATGGTTTTCGGGGTATTATTGGGCAAAGAAAATTGCTCATTTGAGTCTTCTGAGGGAGCGTAAAGTCTTCGGAGAGGAGATGATTGGTTTTTGCTTGTATTGTTAAGGATTTCAATAGTTTTGCTTGATGAGATATTTATGCTATTGTTTATATTAGGGGTAAGTTGAATATTTTCTAAACTTTTGTTGATATTTGTGATGGTGTTTTCATTTCATTTATTGGTTTGTGGGTTTTTATTTGTAGTAGAAGTTAGTTTAGATGTATTTAGATTAGATCTAAGGCTATAATATTTACGACCGATGGCTGCATTGCTAGATTGAATGCTGAGATCGGGGTTAACATTAATTTGAGAGTTATCGATTATATTATCACTTTCCATAATATATAATGTTTAAAACTGACTTACCTTGAATAAAAGACATAAAGGTAAGGGGACAATCATCCCTGTCTTCTTGAAACTGAATCACTAAGGGACGCTTTTAATAAGACCAGTTGCAAAGATGGCTGCCAAAAGCGGAAAACCCTTATCTTTATATTGTTTATTTTAAAAAAAAAGCAACTTTGACAGATCTTATAAAAAATACTTTAGTTTCAGTTATATCTATTAAACATTAAATGAGAAAAACATAAACATATTATAAAGAAAACTTTTTACATTATATTTATTTAATTTTAAATATTATATGTACAAATCATTATACAATAATTTCATGGTTTAAATTATCCATCCACATATGAATACAATACAAATATAAAATTTAGAAAGTCAATTCTAATATTTTTATTTGTATTATATTCATATGTGGATGGAAAATTTAAACCATGAAATTATGGCATAATAATTTGTACATATAATATTTAAGATTAAATAAAAATAATGTAAAATGTTTTTTTTTTTTTATAATATATTTACAGTTTTCTGATTTAATGTTTAATAGATATAACTGAAACTAAACTATTTTTATATAAGATCTGTCAAATTTGCTTTTTTTAAAATAAACAATATAAAGAAAATATGTTAAAAATTATTTATATTTAGTTAAAATAAAAGTCATCGGTTTATAATTAAAAATGGGAATTTTGTGTAAACAAGAAATCAATTAGTGACCACACCTGGGGTAAAAATAAAATCAAGTTTACTGATTGAATTTGTTTCAACAAAAGATTTTATCATTAAATCATAATACCGTTACTATCTGCTAAGCCATAACATTTTATAACACCTAAAAAGAAATTTTAATAATGAAATCAGAATCAAAATTATATAATTTATATATTTTAATAATTTTTTTTAAGTAAATTAAAAATAACACCTCGGAGACTTTATCAGTAGTAGAAAGTAGAGTATATGATTTTGTTTAATTAAGAGTCGATTAGTCCTGAGGCAAATAAAATTCCCAAAAAGGTGTTAACAGGCTTGGTGGAAATATATAAATAGGCTAGCGTAAAAGATACTCCATCTTGCTTTTGAAGAGCTGTTACTATGAGAAGCTGAAAAATTATTAATTTATCAATGGTCTGCTAGTCAGGCAAGAATTTGTTGCCTTTGCCATGATGGAATGTCGGAATTTGATCCATCCAAGGCCAGAGCAACAACCAATGTTGCCTTAACAAGCTTATAATAAATAGAAGATGTCATAAGCCATTAAAAGAACTCACCTTTGTTCAAATTCAACTACCCTAACTCCATCTATAGGAATACCATCTTAAATTGTCTCCCAACTAAAGAGAAGATGTCATAAGCCACCAAGGAACTCACCTTTGTTCCAGCTTGAGAATCTGTTTTAAAATTATTAAAATCGCAGAGCTCTGTGTAAAATTCAAAATAATCATTATTGTTTCAAAATCAGGTTAGCTAACTATATTGTAAACTCTTTATAAATTGTCTTATCAATAATATTTCAATTCTATAAATGACATACTTTTGTTAATTTCCTTTATTAACTTCTTGTTTTGCTATATAACTTAATCACTGCAGTTATATTTATTTATTTCTTGCTTATTTTAGTTATTATTAATTATGCCTGTCCTAAAATGGTGCACATTTAGTTACGAAATATATACTTTTTGAAGATATTTAAAATCTTCATATTGTATTAATTATAGCATCATTTAGCGCTCCATTTCAAAACCCTAATTTATAAATAATGGCGACCCTTTGTGCTAATTATTATTTTGTCATTTAGTAAATAATTAATGTAAATATAAATGTGGCTTATAAATCCAAACTTTCATCCTTTAATTATTATGTTACTAAAGATTAAACTAGCCTGGAGTGTAATCATAAGTATATTTTTCTTATTAAAGTATTTGTAAGTCCCTTAAATATACTTTCCCTCTTTAAAAGTTTATTATTTATACATAACTAAGAGATTGAGCGGGATAAAGTAAAGTTTGTATATATATATATATAATGTACCAAGATATATCAGGAAGGAGTGTGCTTGCTTCGGCAGTACACATAATTTTAAAAATAATATAAATTGATAAACGATTTGTGTAAATATTAATAAAAATAAAAGATCGTGTAGGGTAAAATAAGAATAAAGATTTTTTTTCTCATAAACAGGTTATCGTTAAAAGCGTAAAATAAATAGTTTTATAATATATAATTTTGAATCGTATTTAAATAAAACCTAAAGAATTAAAAATTGATTTAACTAAATTTGATTTGATTAAAATTTGATTTAACTAAATTGAAATTTGATTTAAGATTGCTTTAAGAAAAGAAAAAAAAAGGAAAAAGCAAGGTGGAATTTGTTTTGTCTTATAATCATAATAAAAAAAAAGAAAAAATATATGTAATTAAATGAATGTAGTGAACAGTGGGAGCTAATGACAAACATAAGAAATTTCCATTAAATGGCTAATTAGTGAAAATAACCTTAACAAAGAAATTGAAAATAACTTTAACAAAGAAATTGAAAATAACTTTTACAAAGGAATTGAAATAACTATAACAAAGAAAGTGAAGTAAAGAAATTGAAATAACTCTAGCAGAGAATACAAAGAAATTAAAGGACCAATGCGAACACCAGAAAATCAGCACAGACCATAACTGAAACACCAAAGGATTAGTTACGTATTGTAGATTGAATCCGCAAGATAAGGACCTTAAATTATAAAAAGGGCGAATTTTCTATTCAAGCACTTCTTCTTATACTTACCTAATCAACTTAATCACAGCTTAATCATCTTACTTATTTTTATTCATTCATTAATTGTATTATTTTCATAGATCGAGAGTATATGTCTAAAGTAAAATGCTGCATTGTTAAACCCATCGTGTGAACAACCGGCCGAATCCTTCCATGCAATACCAACAGTGGACAGTTCCAATTTCGATCATGGTCATGTAAACAAGAAGGAGACCGAGTGTCCACGTGGAGCCCATAGGATCCCAAAGCCATCGGGAAATGGATTGCAAGGAGTTAGCGCTAACTAACCAAAGGAAATACTATTAGAAGCAAAGCTCAGAACCATGCATAAAAGAGAAAGCTAGGTAATGTTTATTTCAATTTCTAATTCACTAATAAAAAGCCGTAATAATAAACTCTGAACTTTATCTTACGAACAATAAGTACTAATTGTCTGTAGCTCCATTACCCAGAGATTTTAGTGTGATTTCCAATATAAGTATATGCATATAATTATTTTCAAAATGTATTTCAGTGTGATTTCAAATATAAGTGTATGCGTATGATTATTTCCAAAATGTATTTATAATATGAGATTTTATTGTGATTTCAACTATAAATGTGCGTATAATTATTTTGTAGTTATAATATGAAATTTTGATTGCATTAAATTTTATCTAAACTTGAACGAAAGTGTAGTTAATTATATTATAAGACGAAATGAAGTATAATAGCGTAAATGAAGATTTCATGGTTTAGTAATTAGTCAAATTAGATTTAAATTAAATAATTAAATAAAAGAAAAAGAGAGAGCGAGAAAATTAGTGCAGAGAAAGATTCTAAAATTGATTTTTAAGTAGGAGGAGTATATTTCATTGATTATTGTAGCTGAGCTAGCGGGAGCGGGTACTAGGCCATATTGGTCAAGCAGACTTGTCGACAAGGTCGGCTGGCGCCCATAGGATTTTTCCTTTAAATAAATAAAAAGTTTGATTGGCTAATATGTAGTCTAGTAAACGAGTATAAATGTTATTGGCAAATGTTTCCAATGATATTGATTACTCTACCTGTAGTACTGACAGCCCTGTGACAGGATTTTGTGTAAGAGGGAGGTACAGAATTCTGATCGAGTCATTATTATAAAATTTAAAACATTGTTATTGATTTTTATAAATGATGTTTTTATAAAATTTACGAGACGACGTAATAAAAGGGTGGAGGTAGTAACAAATGGCGCCCAATGTGGGGCAAAACTAAACGTTTTGGATGGCAGAACTGATGTGAGTCAAGCGGTGGGCCAGAGTCATGTATGAGTGACAGAATTGATAGTTAGTAAAAAAAAGAAGAAGGAGGGAGCATGATAGTAGGATTAGAAAATGGTACAAGCAGCACAACTGTAAAGGTGATTTTGCAATTATATAAAACGTGGAGGCATAGGGACACTTCGGGTAATTTTAGTATAAGAAAAAAAAAGGGGAACTGGGAAGGTTAGGTTTTGGTTGTACGTACGTAAGTTTATTATTATTATTAAAAAGAAAAAAAAACAATCATATGAAATAAAGTCAGATAAAATAGGTGTAAAATGGAAATAGCAAGTCGGATTATCAAAATAAAGACTTTCTCGGGAAACAAAGGGGAAAGACCGAATAGATACTTGGAGAGTCTAGAATGTTTTTTTTCATGTAATGAGTTCTGCGAGTCGGTTAAAGTTAATATAGCTGTTAGCTACATACAAGATGAGGCCGAAAATTGGTGGGAGTTGCTGGGAATAAAGCCAACAAACTTCAAGGAATATAAACAAGCATTGCTGAAGAGTTATTGGGGGGAGGGGCTTCAGGAAGTTGTTACACATCAGGTAACACAAGAAAAATGGCGAACAGAAGAATCACTAAGTACATATTTCCGCAGACAAGTGGCGAGATTAAGGGAAATCACAGCATACAAACTATCTGAGCAACAAATACTGCGGATAGTAAGGCGAGACTTCCCAGAAAACGTCCAAGAAACAATAATAGGGAATGATACCATAGAGCGAGCAGCAGAGATACTCAGGACGATAGATAACGATAAACAGTACGAAGAAAGTCGGAGGAAAGAGGGAAAGGCAGAAGATAATAGCAGACAAGTAGCAAACCTAGT
The DNA here is from genome assembly GCA_028023455.1 of Epiperipatus broadwayi. Classification (NCBI taxonomy): domain Eukaryota; kingdom Metazoa; phylum Onychophora; class Udeonychophora; order Euonychophora; family Peripatidae; genus Epiperipatus; species Epiperipatus broadwayi. The sequence continues at coordinate 8,951,135 of JAQFVV010006213.1, read as the reverse complement.
ACAAAATGAAGAAAGGGGCAAGCTGGGAATGGCATACCAATCATGTCCTAAAATAGAAATAGGCATCGAAGGGAAGGCGATTAATGCACTACTTGACTCGGGCAGCCAAGTGTCGGTGATTTCGCAGAAAACGTTCAATGAAATGGACCGGAGTAACTTAAAAATTAAAACCTTGCCATTAAAGGATGTATAGTAAGGCTGGCGAATGGGAAAAGAGCCAAGTTGGCATCGGAGCAAGTGTGGGTGAGTATTAAGATTGCAGGGAAGGAATACAACCACATCATGCTGATCTTGGAGGGATTGATACATGATGCTATCCTGGGCTCAGACTTTATGTGCAAAGCAGGATGCGTGCTGGATTACGAAAAGCAGCAGGCAAGAATTAATCATGCAGAAATACCGTTTGACATCTGTGCGGCAGCCAATAGTAGAATGGAGCACGATGCAGAAAGTGCAGGGATACAATTAGAAAAAAAATAATAATAAGGGAAGAGGAACAGGGAAGCGAGAACGGAGATAGATTGAAGAGTTTGTTGAAAATGTACGAGGATGTGTTTTCAGAAGTTTTGGGAGTTATCAAAGGATACGAACACCAAATAAAACTGATGGAACACCAGCCATATCAAGCGCGAACATACCCAATACCACATCAATATAGAAATGCCGTAGAAGAACAGCTACAGAATATGCTAAAATGGGGAATTATTTCTAAATGCTCATCACCATACAATAATCCGTTGGTGACAGTAAAGAAAAAGGACGGGTCTATTCGATTGGGTTTAGACGCGCGACAGTTGAATAAAATAACAGTGCTAGACACTAATGCCCCGCCACCTATAAGTGAATTATTAATGAAGTTCCATAAAAAAAGATATTTTCGACGTTTGATCTAACGGCCAGCTACTGGCAGATCAAGCTTCACCCTGAAGACCGGAAAAATACCGCTTTCCGATATAATGGACAGGCATATAACTTTAATCGGGTTCCCTTCGGCTTAAAAAACAGCGGGGCGGGACTAATACAATGCCTTGATCAAGTATTGTCAGAAAAAATTAAGAGTTTAATTACGATGTATTTGGACGACATCATTGTGGCCTCGAATAGTGTGGAAGAGCACTATATATATATATATATATATATATATATTCCTGTCAGTAGTTTATATGTATTTCTCATGCTACAGAATTTTGGCTCTTTTAATCAAGCTGACAAAACTTATCATAATCGGATGTATTATTAAACTTCACTCCAGACTTGGTTTGATTACATGTATAATAGCCACTCGAACTGATGATGAAAGGACATAACTAATAAGTGGAATGTGGTGATTTATTATATAGCATAAAATTAGCACTATTAAATAATAGACACAAATTTATTTTGCTAAATTGTCTACAGTAATGTCGTTTAGTAAATACATTGCCTGCTTGCATTATCCAACGCTGAGTAATATGTTATATCAAGTATATATGAAATTGTCAATAAATATAATTCATCATATATCAGTTTCTGTCTTATTAAATCAATACAATTCACTAATTGACCATAGCTATTCATTAGTAAAGCCCCTATTAATGAAATATATTAGATTTTATCTTTGGAATGTCTCTAGTTTTGAAAGAAGGGGGGGGGGATTAGCTTTTTTTTTTTAAAAAAAAACAATTGTAGTAAAAATTACATTTTTTTTTAATTTAAAAAAAAAAACACTGTTAGAGTAAATAATTAAAAAAAAAGATTGATTTTTAAATTTAGAATTGACTTATAGATTAATAAAATATTTTATTAATAATTATGAGAATTTCTACATGATAATTTTATCAAACCTGTCTAATTATAGCGTATGTAAATCTATGATGCCATTCAAGTGGCCATGATAGCAAATTTCAATGCTCGACTTATATATAATATTTTGACATAGATTAAATAATTAAAAAAAAAAGATAGATTTTTAAAAAAAAATAATTTAAAAATACATCCATTTATAAAACTGTGAAATAGCATGTGATACTATTAAGTTTGAAATAATATTTAAATAGTTGCAGCTTCTTAATTAATCACACCTGTACATTATACACCATTCATATTTTAAGTAGTATGTACATAAACTCTATCAGTGCATAGTTTTTCCGTGTGTAACCATGGAGAAACAGCACCACATAGTGGGCTAGAATCTTGGTAGTTGCTATTAGCAAATGACACATAAGCTAAATGTGTTTACGGCAATCAGCGCCACCTAGGTTATTGGTATCTGCTGGTAGCAGATGATGTAAGCTAAATGGGCTTACACACTGTGACCAGAGCCACCAAGCGGGTAGATTTGCTACCAGCCAGCTGGTGGAATGTTCCTGTGCTTACACATTGTGAACAGCACCACCTTTCAGTTTGGAATTTGCAATGCTGCATTTGGGGCCCCTACTCTAAGTATTTCTGTGGTTTACCTTGACCAGCGCCTCTGGTGCACATGGGTCAAAACTTACAACTACCATATATATATATATATATATATATATATATATATAAAGTAATTCTATAAGTATATTTATATATATATATATATATATATATTAAATTACTTATAGAATTTTTGAAATATATACACATATTTACAGTACAGTCTTGTTTCATAAATGCACTTATATATGTAATATATAGGGGTGTAGAACTCAGGTATTCACATGAACCTCAACTATAATGCCATCTTATACCACTGATGCACCTGATCACACACATGTAAAAATAATAAATAATCACCAATCTATGTTTTTTGTGCTAAACCAGCACTCCTCAATTGAGCCAACTTATCATCTACACACATCTATACACTCAAAGCTAAGCTTATATTAAGATAGCCAAACTTCATACTTTAATGGACAGGTTTCAAATCATTCCATACCACTAGTTTGTAGCCATCTATTTTATTGAAAATCTGATGATGGAATGGTCAAAGCCCATAAGTGCCAACCTTCTCACTCTAACTATGTTGACCACAAGTCACTCTGATCCCTCATGTACAGGACATAATCCATTTACCTATATGAGGGATGGGCAGACATAACAACACTTTGGATGCTGAGAATCACATAAAATTCTGAGTTCAAACCCTATATATTACATATATAATGCAAGAATGAAAAAAGCCTGTACTGTAAAAAAATTATATTTCAAAATAAAGTGCTGTTAGGTCTGTTCATCTCTCATATATGTATGTAAATTGATTATGTCCTGTACAACAGGGGTCAAAATCACTTGTGGTAACATGGGTAGTATGATAAGGTTGACATTAAGGTGTACTTTGAGCATTCCATCATCAGATTTTCAATGAAATGGATGGATGAAGAGTTGTGAGTTGGAGTTGTTTGAAGCCTGTCCATTAAAGTATGAAGATTGGCTATGTTAATATAAGCTTAGCTTTGATTCTATATATGTGTGAAGATGATAATCTGGACCAACTGATGATTGTTGTTTTAGCATGAAATGAAAATATTGTTGATTATTTATCTTTTTGACATGTGTATGAAGTTTAGTATTGGTATGAGATAACATGGATGGTTGAGTCTGACTCCTAATGCCCAATACAGAATTTTATAAACTATTATTTAACCTATATTTAAACATTATTTTGCATGTTTAATAAGAAATGATTATAAATGTATGTGGTAATTAACTCGCTGAGCATGCTTTCAACGTTTTCCATCAGATACATAGCTATGGTTAATGCTTTATAAATTTATATATTTTTATCTTATTAAATGTGCACAACATTGTTTAAATATAGAATTACATTAAAATAAGAAATAAAATAAAGAATCATTGAAGTTATTATTTATTATGTACCAACTTTTTGAATTATATTATAATTAAATTAAAGCAAATATTTTTTTTCCATGTAATTCTTGTATCTCCCAATACATGATTATTGTTATTAATTAGTTAATGAAATTGTCATTTTAAAAGACAAAAAAAAATGTTTTTCATTATTACTATCAACTATACATTTTATGTTGGAATAATTTCCAAATTACTAAATCATTTATTATTTAACATAATGTCATTAATATAACCTTCTTAAAAACAAATGAGTGATATCTACCAGGCATAATTATATTTGTTATTTTTTTTATTTAAAATATTATTAATAAAATACAATTAATTTTATCACTGATAATTATTAAATAATAAACTCTCAAATTCATTAAGATTCAATGTGCTCCTTTGTTTCATGATTATAATGAATTTTCGATTTTTTTGTTTATTATTTGTATTAATTAAGAATGCATTTACATTTAGGTATTAAATAGGATTATCAGTAATACATTACAATTTTAGTTTTAATATACAGTTATAATATTTTTTTTAGTTTGTTTTGATTTAGTAAGTATGATTTTAAATGCTCGATATAATATTGGTTACTGTTTTACTTTTATTGTTTATAAGTAATGTTTGTTATCTTAATATTAATATAGGTTTCATTTATTAAATGTTCCTATTTAAATTAAAACTATTAGTTTGTTTGATTTTTTAGGAAAAAGATTGTAAGCAAAAAGGAATATATTTTTATCAAATAAGTTTTTTTTTTTTTTTTCAGATTTTAAGCATATCATAAATCAATGGCATGAAAAATGACAATAAATTATTTAAGATGGTACACTTATCTGATTGTAGTAGGGAAGTCGGCTGACAGAATTTCAAAGGCTTTGATATTGTTTAGTAATTTTTTAGTAATGCATGTGAGAAGCTGCTCGTTTTTGAAAAAAATAGCTTGGTCTAAAATGTGTTAAGATTCTAATAAAATAAAAACAAATCTTGATTTTTCTTCATTATATAAGATTGCAATTAATATATATATATATATATATATATATATATATATATATATATATATATATATATATATATATATATATATATATATATATATATATATTCTAACCATCTCGTGCATCTTCACTTCCAGATAATATATGATATAAAATAAAACGGATTCTATCTCAGTTAATAATTAATAACTAAAATATTCAGCATTAAAATTAAAATATTCCACTAGCTCAAATTTAAAATTCGAATAAGGTTCAATTTATAAAAAAATATATTAAATAAATATTTAATATTTTCATGAGACTTGAAATGAAAATACAGGTGACAAGATAGATTACATTGAGCCAATATCCTACAGGATACTACCTCAATGGCATAAGAATACTATCCCCCTTATTACCATTTTAAATAACAAACTCATAGTATTCTTACGACTTTAATAACTTCTACTCACTAAGATTAAACTAATAATTAAGTCTTAATCTTCTATTTGTAATAATCTAGCTCAAATAAAATAATCTCAGGTTCATAAAGTTTATTCTAAGATAATAAAAATACGGTAGTAAAATATGAGAAGGGATTTTATGTCATAATCTACTACACTAAAACTAATAATAATAAATACAATAATAATATTTTTCATTGTTTAATTACTACTGGATATCTTTTCTTTTCGTTATATTTTTATTACCATAATAAAATAATTTTATATAATCTTTTATTTTCATGAATATAATAAATAAATATGTGGTAGCATATGATAATCTGACAAACAAAATATGTGTGGCAACTGATAGCATATAATTTAACATAATATTGTGATAACTGATTTATGACCAATAAAATAATGTAAGATTATGATTATTTAATTATAATGAATACCAATAAAATATTTAAAATTCTTAAAATAATTCTTTATTTATCTTTTGGGTAAAATTATATATTTGTTTCGATTATTATGCATATATCATGTTTTCATGCAGTGATGTGGAGAAATAAATAACTCGGACACAAAATTTTTGAAATAAAATTTAACAAAGTTTATTACTAACAACAAATAAATAAACAATTTATTTACACTATTTACAGTGGATATCGTTAACCTTTTTACTTTACAGTTTGATCTACTGGGTTATAAAAAAAAATAATTTATATTTCAATTATTTCTTTATTTAGATTTAGGACAATTTTTTTTTTAAAAAAAATGTTACTATTTGGTTTCTCATTATGGTTTACTTATTACAAATATATTTATCTACTTTATTAGCAACAGCATTTTATCCTTAATAGTATTAAGCTATCTTATTTTAAAAATTCATACTTAGAAAACATTCTACAGAAAACAAAATTTTATAATGAGTATGGATTTCTCAAAATATTAAAAAAAATTTCATCTTGCAAAGTCAAAGATGTTACACAAAATATTATCCAAAATTCAGTACTAGATTTTAGTATTTATCACACAATGTTTACTAATCATAATATATTCTTCTTTAAGCCTTACTTTAGTATGATATAAGTGTAATCATTAATATATTTTTGTTAATCAATAAACTAAAAATATACTATGCATATTGTTTACATAATTTACTCTGTACTATTATCTTTTAAAAAATATGCAATACTTATTTTTCTCTTTAAAAAAAAATAATACTAAAGCATTTAAAATTATTATCACTTTAAAGAAAATATCTTTGTTTAGATACCTTATTTTAAAAATTTATATTTCATTTTCCGAAGTAAAATTCAAAAATATATTCTATGATTCTTTCTTTTCCTTAGAATACTTTGGATCTTTACTTTTAAGTTATAATATTCTGCTCCTTATAAGCAAATAAACTAATCTTATCCAAAAACGATAGCATAACCTTAGTTCTAAATTATTTATCATTTCTTTTAAAATATTTTACTAAACGATGCAGTTACATGAAATAAAGATAGTGAAAACAGATGCATAGGATTAAGGAAGAAAGCTTAATCCTATGCACAGTGCGAAGAGGTATGACATTTACCTGTGCGAAGAGGTATGACATTTACCTGCCTAATATCCTCTAGTACAGGGATGATGTTAAAGCTATTTCTTCAGCTTTATTAGAACATCAAACATTTAAAGTAATATAAACACTGTCCAATAAAATGTGTATCAGTCATAGGGCTATGTTAACTATGCTGATAACCACATAAAAACTAAATATTATTTCCATTCCTTATAACATCCTATTTCTTAACATCATCTTGGTTTTCTGTTCACTAAGAACTTCCAAGCCACTATCTCAACATTATTTCTCAAGATTTTCCACATCTTACATTGATAAATAACTATCTGCATTTATAAAAACAATAAATAAAATTCATTAATAGTTAAACAATCTTACTATTCCATAAGAAAAGTTGTTTACTTCATTTCTCTGTATGTTTAATCATATACAATCTACTTAGACAGTATTTGAATATCCAATAACATGAAAATTTTAAAAGAATCACATAATTATTTGTTATGTTGGATTATATCACTAATAAAAAAAAATGTCTTATGCATATTTTCAAATCAATCCTATCTCATAATGTTTTTTTTTTTTTAAATGTTGTATGAAATGCGGTACATATAAGTAAAAAAAACTTTTACACTTCATTCTTCCAATTTATGGATGATCTAAAGAAAACAAAAAAATATACATTATAAATTATCAATAGTTATTATTATTACCAATAACCTTTATTTAGTCATCGTGTTCAGTAGGCTTTTTTTTTATCCACTTGAGCATTGCAGATATAAAAAAAAAATCACACCCATACACTTTATATTAAAATATTTTTAGCTAAATTATTAGATTGTTATATTATAAAATTTTAATATTAATAAATTAATGTTTTTATGTTTTTCCTAATCTTATATAAAAAATTAGATTTAAACTAGGTTAACAAAATAAAAAGAATCAAAACTATAGTTACATATTTTCTTGATGATAGTTCCTGATAAGTCCAAAATGCTTATTATTTTCTCTAGAGTTTTTTAAAAATGTTCTTCTCCAAGCGCGTTAAAGTTTAAAATAAAAATGATTATTAATCCATTTAGTAAAATTTATAGAAAATAATCATTGGTTTTCGTATTTAGGACGATAATTATTAAATCATAATATTAATTAATCTCTTGAAACTTCTTAATCTTCTCTACCAATATTCTCTGCATATCCGATGCATCAATCCATCTAATTTAACTTTAAAAATATTCGATAAACTTTTAAGTACTATTTGTATTTCCATGGATCCATTTTTTTATTCATCTATGTGTTCACTTTTTATCTATGTTTCCTTCTTGATACATTTAAACTTTCGTTTGGTATTTTTTATAAATCTCTTTTAAAATAAAAACTTCAAGTACTTTTGAACAAATCTTTTCCAACTACATTTTAAATAATTCTAAGAATGGATATTTTAATATCAAAATGCTTCTGTAACATATTTTCCTGGGTTCTTTATTTAATTCTTGAAAAATATTTTTAAAAAAATGTTACCTTCAGAAAATATATAACATTTTACTCCTTTTGATATAATATTATATAAAATAATTCATGCAATATACAATTGTCTTATTACTATTTAAAAAATAAATCTTGGATAGACTTATAAATAATAATGTGACTCCCAATTTTTTCATTAGACTACGTATGATGTCTGTGCTGTAGTTTTTTTTTATGTACCAAAAAAGTTCTCCGGTTATGCATAAATAAAGTTGTATGAATAAATATTTCAAATATTTCTTCAGTATTACAATTTATATCCATTTTATTTCGTAGTATATCCATTTTTTATTGTGTAGTTTAGGTTAAACTTTTTAGATAAAATACGACTGGCAAGTAACTTTTAAAAAATTAGAAAATCATTTCCACGAAGTTTCTAAATATATATATTTTTTTCCAAAACTTTCCTTTTGCGAAATACTTCTTTAAAATTATCAATTAGTTTTTGCAAAATAAACGATAAGAAAGTACTAGAAAAAAAATGACTAAAATAAAAAAAATAAAAAATACTATCTCTTTGAGAGCTGCTAATATACTTTTCTCTGGTTTCAATACACTATTAATCTCCCTTTATACTCCCGTGCAAATCATATTTATAGTCTGTAAGAATACCTATTCCTATTGGTTAATTCTTACTTTAGCTTGAGAACAAATTTATATATTTTTAGTTTATTGTAGAATTGAATTTCAAAATTAAAAATTGTGACGTAATGAACTTAAAATATTATTTAAAATACCACTTTTAAATAAATTATTATTTTATTAAAACTATTTAAACATTTAAAATAACATTTAATAACTTATTCCATGTCTTAATATTCAATTTATCTATTTTTATTTAAATAAAATATTTAATTTTTATATTATGAATGTATTCGTCTTTATTACATTATTTAAAACATTACATATGATAGTTAACTTAATGTTTATTACTATTTACTTTTATGATAGGCAATAATTCTATCCAATTCTATAATATAACTTTTAAAATATTTTAAACTTTGTTATTAATTCAAACAAGCAGTGTGTGAAAGTATATAGTATACAGGTCACATGATTAATAACTTTGACAGATGATTTTAAATCTATTTCTCTGCCTAGATATATAAAATTGATACACTTATTATATTATATAAAATAATTATAAAAAAATTTGGAAGAACAATTCAGAAAATATAGAATTAAATATAATTCTCACCATCATAAAGTTTATTTTAAAAATATACTATAGTAATTTTTGTTTATTAAATATGATTATAAATTTAAACACTGTATTTATTAACTTATCAGTCTTAAACTATTAAAATCGAATTTATTAAATATAATTTTAATATTTATAGCTGTGTTATTTAATATGGCCAGCTTTTACAACCATATGAAACAATATTTAAAACTTTACTTAACTATTTTTTTAAATGATCTTATGTACTACGTATTTTCTTTAGCTTTAAATTGTACTTTAAAATATAATTGACTTAATATAATTAATGTATTAAAAGAACATATTCTAAAATTTAAAATTTTTAGTAATTGACTGTTATGAACTATTACTGACCTATAGAAAAGGGCACAATATATATGTGTATATATATATATATATATATATACACATATATATAGATAAATATATATATATATATATATATATATATGGTTTTATTTTCTCCTTATTATAAAAGTTGATTTATATAAAATGCTTTCTACATAAATAAAACAATATTGTAAACAATCATTAATGCTTCTGATTTTCCTTTCAAATATTAGGGATTTTGCTATATAGTTTATAATTTCCATATTAAATTTTAAATTGTAATAATAGCAAAAAAACATCCAATTACTAAAAGCTTAAAAAAGTATGTATAAATTACTTTATTTGAAATAGTGTTATTTACTATCGATTGCAAAGCCAATAATAATTGTTTCTTTAATAACACTTGTTTTTTTCTTATATTTAATTCAAAATAAAAGCATGGGATAACTACTTTTACAACAGTGAACTGAATTCATTAAATTCTAAACATTCCATCATTTTTTTTCAAGTAAAATCTAAAATCCAATTTTGGTTGAAGAATAGCTGCTTTTTGGCTATCTAATTTCAATAAATAAAAGCATTTATTTTAAATTATTACTTGTTTTGTTTGTTTTATATGTTCGTAAATTGTTTTTTTTTTATTAATCCACTTATTTTATAGTGGTCTTTGATTTTACAATTTTACTTTAATATGTAGAAATTTATGTTTCATATTTAATTTATGTTTAATATGTAGAAGTTTATGTTTGATAATTTTTGATTGAAGTATATTAAAATTATTAAGATATTAATTAATTTGCTGATAAAATTCAGTTTTGTAAAATCTCAGGTAAGTTTTCTTTAGTAATGTAGATATTATGTGTATTCAAGATCATATAAGATTATTGTACATAGGAAATTATAGCCAAGTAATAAATGATTTTTTTTTAAATATTAAATTTTAGTTTTGAGTTGTATGGCTTCACTTTGTAAGTAGATTTGAAAATGTATTTAAATTAAGCAAAATTAATTACATTTTTGAAATTGTTTAACATTTCGTAGTTAATCATTTTCCCCCAAAAATATGTTGCATTAACTTTTTAATTGGTTCTTTTGAAAAGCTTAAATTAGATAAGGTTTTAAATAATAATTATTTTTTAATGGAAAATGTAGTCTAAAGTTTAAGAAAAATTATGTGCCCAATTTATCTAAGTTTGAGATTTATTTTGTTGTTTTAAAATCAACTAAATAAATGTCCTTTATTGTACTTTTTAGTAACATCAATTGAAGTTTTCTAACTCCAAATAAAATTAAAGTAGCTTTATAATTTAATTTAAGTTAAAAAATGATTGCAAAAAAGAGAAAATTGTTCCCAGTGAAATAGATTTCTCAAAATTAATTTGAAAGCTAATGATTAAATAAATAGTTTACATTGTTAAACAGACTTGTTTCTAGAAAAGGTATTTAAAAAAAAATAAATAATAGATAATAGCAAATTTTAAACAGTAATTATGGAAAGTATTTTAATAATATTTCCAATAATTATATATGTGTTATCAATTGATTATTATATCAATTGATTTTCTGCTTTAATAAACCATGTAATTAATTTATCTTAGGGTTGGGTTTCTATATTTTACCGTTATTATTTTTCTGTTTATAACTGTAAGATTATTATGCTTTAGCCATGCTGGAAGTTAGATACGGATTCAACTCTACTTTTTTTTATTATTTAAAAACGCTCTAGCAAGAACTTCTTTCAAACTAGGAAATTATATTGTTACAATTTTTTTTTCTAAATCATATAGTAATAATATTTACATTATTTATTAAAAATGTAAAGTTTCAAATGATAGACCTTCTAAAGATTATTATTTGCGTTTTGTAAAATAGGAAAAGTAAATAGAAAGTTGTAGACATAACAATAGCTCCTGGTATTATAGAATGTAATCTGTTTATTTGAAAAGTTAGTAGAATTTATATTACATAAATCAATTCAAGGTTTTAAATTTAAAAGAAATGTTGTGTTATGTATATATGTAAATAAAATAGTTTTAGGATTAAATCATGCGTTATTTTTGATTACTTTCCAATGCTTTGTCAAAATAACATCTGCCATTATCAATGTTAATTTTTCATAGAAAAACTGTTAGAGATCAAATACCAATAACATTGAATGTGAGATAAAAATGAGATTGATTGCATAGATTAACAACATGTTTATTTTCTTTAGTGTATCCATTAATAGGTTTCAAGTTTATATTAGAAGAAAGAGATCAAATAAGTGGTCTCCAAAGGCCTGGGATATTTTGTGCTTCATCAGTTTTATTGAAACTGGTTCATACTTTTCCAAATTAGCAGTATTTTACCATTATAAAAATCAGGTTTGTGTTCAATTTCTAAAATAAGTAATGTAAAAGCTAATGTATTTAACTTTTTGATTAAAGACGTTTTTTTTATATTCATTAATTTGGATATTAATTCATTTATTAGTCTAAGCTAAATATCTATTTGAACACTGTGAATGTGGAATATAATAAATTCCCTGGTATTTCCTAAGTACTTTAAGTTTGTGGAATAAAATATTTTTTTACATATGGAAAAAGTAGTTTTTAAGTTAAAATTAGATAGTCTTCGACTTATTTTATCAATAACTCATATAATATAAAGTAAAACCACTCTATTGTTGAATTATTTTATCTTTTTCTTCCTTTTAGTATCAATGCTATGTAGCAAATGATGTATGATGTTTTATTGTAACCATTAGAAAGTAGAGTATTTTCGTTAGTTTTATTTCTTGAGTAAGATGATCTTCATGTGACAAACTACAAGATCTCTTCAAAAATATTTGTGCAGAATGATGCTGAGAAATGAAATTAAAATATCTTTTTTTTTTTGGTCAGATAGTATGTAAAGTAATATTGATAAGGAGTCATCACATTTTTTTTTGCAATCAAATTTCTAGAAAAGAAAGTGATTTGTTTTTTTTTTTTTTTCAAATTTCATAGTAAACTTAATTTTAGGCATATAGTTTACTATGGAAGTTGAAAAAAGAAAATCATCTCTTATGTAGATGATTTTATTGCAGGAAAATGTGAAGACAACTCATCAAAATCTACCCATAAAAAGGGATATCTTAATTTAAATTCTCACCATCATCCTGCACATTATTTTTTATAGAAAAAATATTTTTATAAGAGGTTGTAGTTTGCCTGATAACGATCATTTTACTCAAGAAATATAATTAACAAAATATATTCTATTTTTAATGGTTACAATAAAATCATCATATACAAGGCATTACACAGCTTTGATACTAAAAAGAAAAAAGAGGGTAAAGTTAATAATTCAACTAGTTATAAAGTAGTTTACCTTATATTAAATTTATAAAATCAGTAGAAGTCTATCTAATTTTAACGTAAAAAAAATAATAAAAAAAAAAACAATTTTTCCATTACCAAAAAAAAAAAAAAAAAAAAACACTATTTTTTTTTTTCCCATTAACTGAAAGACAGAGTACTTTTGGAATACCAGAGTGTTTATAAAATGTTTAGAGTTCTTGAAAACTATTTAGGTCAGTTTAATACATGAATTAATGTCAGAATTAATGAACATAAAAATGTCTTTCGTCAGAAGTTAAATACATCAACTTTTTTTTTCCATAATTTTTAGAATTTAGTCACAAACCTGATTTTGATAATGCTAAAATACTTTCTAATTTGCAAGAGTATGATATGAGAATCAAGAGGGAGTTGATAAAAGGACCATTTACATAAATAGAGATAATGAAGAACAGCATATTCCAACATTATTGGAGAATCATTATTTTGTCTCTTCTTTGTATTATAAACTAGATTCAATTAAAGGTGAAACTGGAGAAAATAAATATTTTGTTAATCCACATATTCTGAATGTTCAACTACTTCACACTCAATCTCATTCTTTACAAACAATCAATCTTGTTATTAGTTAATATCTAATGCTTTTTCTTTAAAAAGTTAAAATTGACAATGGCAGATACTATTTTATTAACACATTTGGAATTAATTAAAAATAAGACATAGTTTAACCCAAAACTGCTTTAGATACATCGTATAACCATGAAAACATTATATATATATATATTGTAGTGATGAGCTACAACCTGCCACACCATCCAGTTATTTAAGACACTCTACCAGTTGGACTCACGTATCATATTTGCTTAACCAATAAATTGCCAAGCAAATTGACATATTAACATTTTTTTTTCTTTCCAACATCCACATATGTATAAACATCTTTTTATTTCTAAAGAAGTAATAAAAGCCAATAAATTAATAGGGAAACAGATAGGTATATTAACACTGGAATAAAACGTAGTATATGTCAATAATTGGGGATGATTATTAAAAAAACAAAAAAAAACTTACACCTAAACTTAAAAAAAAAAATAATAAAGACAATGACCGAATTAAAATATAAAGACATAGAAACCATTTGTGGAGATAGAATTTAAAATATTTATAAATTATTGTTTTTATTTATGATCCCATTTATTTGTATTATGTCTGTTAAACAATAGGAAGTGTCAAGGTCAAAGTGCATAAAAAAAAAAAATTCACGAGACCCACAGCGCAGTATTAATCGTGATAATTGTCTTCTGCTTTCTAAGAGAGAACATTATTATTTTTTTCTGCTTAAAAAAATAAATTCGAATACAAAATGGATCTGAATGTTCGAATTTAAATATATAAATATTTTTTTTTTATAATATTAATCAAGGTGATCAAAACCTGAAATTTTAAAGCAATGGTTTGAAGGGAAAGAAATGATTTGAAAGTAAGATTTAAATTATTTGCTGATTAGATAAATTTTAGCTAAATATAAGCATTGCAGTAGTGTTCAATAGTTGATTGTTTTGATAAATAATAATATTGTCATGGAAACTTGAGCAGCAATTAATCAATAAATATATATTATCTTTATATCATGATTGCTTGCTGAAAAGTTTGTACCATGGGGTAGTAATACGTCATCAATAAAACCATGAAAGTTTAAGGATTTTACCTGCCCATTTAGGAGAAACATGAAAACCATCTTCATTTTAAATAAAATGCCTAAACAAATCCAAGACAGGATAATTGTAAAACATTATTGTTTTTTGGCTCAGACAAGAAACTTCTATTCTTCATGGGAGCACTTCACCTCCATTCCTAGGAGTTTGTTTAGCAAATGAACAATTTCCAGCAGGCTTATCGAACTTTAATCAACATAATGGGATAAAAATTGTAATTTTTGTTTTATTATTTTGTCTATTGCAAATTTTATGTATTATTTTCATTTCTACAGATGGAAGCTAATGTGTATAATTTTGGAGAAACTCTGCAAGTGTGTAATAAGGGGGGGGGGATTAGATTTATATATATCATCTTTAATAGTATAAAGAATAAAAAAAATATTAGTTTTGACCTTCCAATCTGACTGACTTTTGACAACGTATAGGAAATTAGGAGGTAAGAAATTTTAATATTACTTTATAGTAAGCAAAATGCAATGATATATTTTTTTATTATTATTATTATTATTATTATTATTATTATTATTATTATTATTATTATTATTATTATTATTATTATTATTATTATTATTATTATTATTATTATTATTATTATTATTATTATTATTATTATTATTATTATTATTATTATTATTATTATTATTATTATTATTATTATTATTATTATTATTATTATTATTATTATTATTATTATTATTATTATTATTATTATTATTATTAATTAAGCTTACTTTTGTGTTGCTTTTATAAACCAATGATTTATAACCATTGATGTATCTAGACAACAAAGATCTTTTTGTTGTTGTTATGTTTGTATACACATTTTAAATTAGTCAGCTAAATTCGCAATCACATATACATATTATAAATTTACATATTCGTTGTTGTAAATAATTGGTCTGGTACATGAACTTCTACCATTGGGTTTAGGGCAAGGGTTTTATTTTTATTAATATCATTATAGATGTCAATATGGTAGAGATTCATTTTTGACAAAATAAATTACATGTATCAGATTTAATTGTTATTTATACTTTATATTTTCTGTTAGTCAATAAATGTTTATATAATTCGTCATCTTAATTTGGTCTCTAACTCATCATTATTTCAATATCCACCATCAGCTTTATAGTTCTTCAGTATGCACATACTCATTATAAACATTATTATCTCATTTAGTCTTACACCTATTAATATTATTACTATGATAGAGATAATATATATATATATATATATATATATACATATTTAAGTCATTTATTTTAACTTTTAATACATAAATACTTATACTGCATATACATATTTTTTTTATATCTTATGCTTAATTGATTTTTGGTAATTAATTATCACTTATATAGAGGTGCAATAACTACTATTAGTATGATCTTCCCTGACAAGAGAGCTCAGGCAATTACTCCCTGAGTTTGAATACTGTGGTATAACATGTCTAGAAAGGGGTGAGAAGTGGATGAACTGACCCAATTTGTAACTAGGTTAATAAAAAT
Source organism: Epiperipatus broadwayi (assembly GCA_028023455.1). Classification (NCBI taxonomy): domain Eukaryota; kingdom Metazoa; phylum Onychophora; class Udeonychophora; order Euonychophora; family Peripatidae; genus Epiperipatus; species Epiperipatus broadwayi. The sequence continues at coordinate 8,934,725 of JAQFVV010006213.1, read as the reverse complement.
AGGTAGAGCTAGTCTATTGGAAGTGGGTACAATCATAGGTTATGTATTTCATTGCGTAATCACTTGCATGCTATCCGAAGACCCAAAGTCTGACCATAGTAAGATGCACTCCCCCTATCTCTTATGTAATCAACCAGCCCATTACATTTGGCACCCAATGTGAGGCATGAATATCAAGTCTCCAAGTAGATCCAGCTATTGAACTCATAATTTTTTTTTTTTTTTAGTTTGAAATTTTTTTTATCTTAAATTGTTTTTGCTTATATATAACCTCTATAAACTTACACATATAACACATAATTGATTCAAATAATTACAGCTTTGAAAAGTGTATTTCATATTTCTTTTTATTATAAATAGTTTTATTAAATAAAAGCTATTATTTAGAATCGTAAGTGAAATTTGAAGGATATAGATAATGAAATGAGCCGAGACCAAGATATTAAATAAATAATCGTTGATTAAATTGTAGTTAAAATAGATGAGTCTGGGAAAATAAAAGATAGGGTTTTTTTTTTTTTGAAATGGGAAATAAAAGTTACATACATAAGGGAAATCTAAACTAAATGCAAATGGCACAAAGATAGCATATAAAACCATATATATATATATATATATATATGGTTTTATATATATATTAATACAAGTGAATATATATATATATATATATATATATATATATATATATATATTCACTTGTATTAATAAACCAAATAATATATTTTAAAGTTATAAATAAAATTTTAATATTAACCAGAAGTAAGAAATATTTATTAAATATGGATCTCAAGCATTTACCAGAATCAGATAGTAGTAGTGATAGTGAAATAGAAATGACTACCACTGTTGTTGAGAAAGAAGCTAAGTATAGCCAAGCATCTGGGGGGTCTACAACTGAAACTGAATATTTCCAACAGATGCAGGAAGAAAGCCAGATAATTTCTCAAATTCAAGAGACCTTACCCAAAGAAGTCAATCAAATACCCGAAGTTGAAATAACACAAATTTCTAAGAATATGATGGCCATGCAATTAATGATACAGACTATGATGGAAAAAAAGGATAGCAATAATAGTAGTTTAAAGGAAGAAATGGCAGCCAATAACAATAGTTTAAGAGAAGAAATGACAGCCAATTTTAGTAATTTAAACATTAATATGGATATAAAAATGAAGGAATTTGAAAGTAAACTATCTGTAGATATGGAATGATTATCTTTTGATTTAAATAGTGTCCAAGAAGATAATAAAGAATTGAAACAGGCTATGTTTGAAATGAGGAAAGAGATATATGAGAATGACGTAAAGTGTCAACAGAGATTGGAAGAATTCAAGCACAATATCACGAGCCAACTAGATACTAAATATGAAAAAGTATGGCAAAATCATGTACATTTTAAGGAAGAAGTATCTGCTGAACAAGATAGACATCAAAACAAAATTCAGGAAGAATTTAATATCATTAACACCAAAATTGAGCAATTGCACTCCAGATTAAATAATGAAGTGAAAGGGAATAACAAATCTTTTGAAGTCATGAGTCAAAATGTAAAGCATTTGGAGGAAAAGTTATCTTCTGGTGAAATGGAGACTCTTCCAAATGATGTAAAATTAGGAAAAGTAATTGAAGGTATAAAAAGAATTCAGGACCAAGTGGACCATATGGACAAAGCCACTAATCAAAGATGTGAAGCAATTAAAACTCATTTACACCAAAAGACATATAGAATGGGAATGCAGTCTACTGAAATTGATAGATCAGCACAAACCAATTATGAGAATGGAGATAAGTTAGGAAATGATTTAGAAGTAGTTTTCAAAGACAGTAGCAAGAATGATGACCCCTATTTGGGACCTACTTGGTCATGTCAAATACCACTGGAGATAGAAGCTTCTCCTTATAATTTTAACTTAGAGGGAATAGCTGCCAGCTGAATCAAAATACACAAGTACCTGTTCAGCCAGTTAACTCAATGGAGATGGCTAATGTGAATAACCACACAGCTCAAATTAGTGCAATTAACCAGTTTGTGAAGTTGAGAAACTTTAAAGGTTTAGTTAATGAGGCCCCTATGGAACACCTTAGATGTCTTAATCTATACTTCTCGGTTAATCACAAATTTGTCTGAGGCAGAGAAACTTATTATTGCTTATAGACACTTACAAGGTGATGCAATAATTTGGTGGGAATCATTGTTCCAAACTCCATCCACATTTGATGGCTATCAAAACCTTTTAGTCAAGAACTTCTGGAACAGAGATAAACAAGAAGCTCTTTTTTATCAGTTGTTTCAAGAAAAATATCGGCAAACACTAGGAGAAACACTTACCAATTTTTTCTGCCGCCAAGTAACAAAACTTAGAACATTGAATACTTGACACCTGAGTGAAGGTGACATGACAAGGATTATCAAAAGAAATTTGCCCTTAAAAATTGGGCGAGCACTATTATGAACCAATGCTAGAAACATTGAGCAAGTGGCTGAATTGTTAAATAGCATTGACTTAAATACAGCTAATGTTTCAAATAGGGCTCCTGAAAAATGAAAAAGAAGAAATGGCCATTAATACCATTTACTACAAAAAAAGAAAAAAAATATTAATGACCTGTATCATTGGAAGGGAAAATCCATGAAATCCTCTCCTTACATATGGACTCCTGATAGTACCCAAGTTAATAGTGGAAAAAACAAAACAAATCCCCATAATAGCCCAGGGAATAATCCAGAGCCAGGATGCAGTAACCATGTACCTACTATCTTGCCAAAACCAAACTAGAATGGTACTTGAGGCCATGTTCCTCACCTCAAGAAACTGAAAATACAATGAAGAATGCTAGTCAAACCATAATAGGAGAAATCACTAATCTAATGTGCTTGTGGGATGACAAAGCAACCCATTTTGCTTTGCAAAGCTGCCCCATGATAGAGATTTTGTTTGAGGGTTTGCTAGTAAAGGCCTTATTAGACTCAGGTAGCCAAATTTCAGTTATATCAGACAAATTTTATCATACAGTTCTAAAAAAAATCTAAACATTAAGACCCTACCACTGAAATCGGTACAAGTCACCATGGCAAACAATAGAAAGGCTAAACTAGCACAAAAACAAATCTGGGTTCATTTGAACATTGGACAAACGGTTCTCTATCATGTGTTTTTAATGCTGAATGGCTTAATACATGATGTCATCCTAGGGGCAGATTTCCTGCATAAACACCATTGTTTTATTGATTTCTCTGATAATACAGTTATGGTTAGTGATGAGATCTTGGAGATGACATTGCTTCCAAGATATGACCTACCTGAAGTTGACTGCATAATATCTACCATCCCAGAAGCACTCACGGAACAAAAAATTGCACAATCCAACTTGATTGGAAGCGATAGTACGGAGAAATTGCGATTAGTTATAAATCAGTTTGGCCCAATTTTCTCAGAAATACCAGGGATAATAGAGGTTTCCAGCAAAGAATAAGACTCATTCATGACCAACCATTCCAATCCAGATCGTATCCTATTCCATATCAGTATCATGAAGAAATAACTAAGCAAATCAACAAGATGCTAGATTGGGGAAACTGTTCTTCACCTTATTGTAATCCAATTGTAACTGTGAAGAAGGAAGATGGGTCGATGGGATTTTGTTTGGATGCTCCTCAACTAAACAGAATTACAGTTCCTGATAGGAACATTCCACTGCCCATCCATGAATTATTCATGAAATTTGGAAATAAGAAGGTATTCTCTACCTTTGATTTAACCTCCAGTTATTGGCAAATCGAATTCCATCCTGATGATTGCCAATATACTGCCTTTCGATATGAGGGTTTCACCTATCAGTTTAACAGGATGCCCTTTGGATTGATCAATAGTGGTTCTGGCCTAATAAGGTGCCTGTACAAAACCCTATCACCTGAGGTTAAAGAGATCACAATCGTTTATGTGGATGATATAATAATTGCATCTACTACAGTTGAGGAACACCTTCAACACCTAACTATATTCTTTAAAGAGTGTTTAAAAAAAGAGATAAAGGTCAATTTCAAGAAGAGTACTTTAGTTTGTAATGAATTAGTCTTTTTAGGTCACATCATTGGTTTCCATGGGATAAGACCACATCCAGACAAGATCAGTGCTATACAGAACTTTCCAAAGCCCACTAATAAAAAAAATTAGATCATTCTTGGGACTATGTAATTTCTATAATCGTTTTTATCGAAAGTTCTCTGACCACATGGAACCATTACTAAAACTCATTAGAAAGGATGAAAGGTGGAACTGGACTAGTGAACAAGATGAGGCATTTGCAAAGATTAAAGCAGGGTTCTTAGAGCAAATCATCTTAGCCTTCCCTGATTTTAACAAACCATTTATTGTTCAAATGGACAGCAGTGGTTTTGGATTAGGGGTAACCTTATCCCAAATCCAAGATGATGGTCAACCTGGTGTCTTCTATTTTATCAGCCGCCTCTTGAAAGGTCCAGAATTAAATTATACAGTCACCGAAAAGGAAGCACTTGCAATAGTGTGGGCCTTCCAAAAGTTTCAACAAATGCTTCTTGGATCAGAGGTGATAGTGGTCACTGATCACAAAAGCCTCGAATTCCTGAATCACAGCTATTTGACCAACAGTCATTTAATGCGGTGGAGCTTGTTATTACAGGAATTCAATTACACCGTCCAATATTGCAAAGGATCTGAGAATGTTGTAACAGATGTGCTCAGTCGAAACCCATGTAGGTCAGAACAATATAATATGTCAGTAGATAATGCCTACATTACTAACATCGATGTAATTACTGATAAAAATGTGGAGAACGATTTAGAAAACTTACAAGACATACAGTCAAAAGATACTGACTTAAACCCCATACTTAAAGCTTTAAAGGGGGAGAAAGTTCTGCATGTGCCAAAAGATCTCACATCATACAAGATAGAAAAGCAGGTCTTCTTATATAATATAAATTCACATATGGATGAGTGGAGGGTAGTAATACCTAAATCTATATGAATTCCACTCATAAAACATATACATAGTTTATATGGACCTTTTGGTGTTCATAAAACTGAGCATACTATTAAAAATTGGTTTTACTGGCCAAAAATGTATCGTGATGTCCTCAGCGTACTTCGGGAATTTCTGAATTGTTTAAAAGCTAAGCCAGTGAACCAAAAATACAGTGGTTCATTACGATCAATCATACCAGAAAGACCGAACGAGTTACTAGTGATAGACTATTATGGGCCATTACACCCATTCAACAAGCAAAAATACTTGTTAGTCACCTATGATCTCTTTTCTAACTATGTGTCAGCTTACCCAATACCCCAAGCTAATACCAGACATACGATCAAGGTATTAGACACCCTCCAATTTCTATTGATAGGGAAGCCTGGCACCATTTTAACAGTTCATGGGACCCCTTTTCTATCAAAGAAATGGAAAAAATGGGTGGAAAAATCACAGATCAAACATGTGCTTACATCCATTAGGAACCCACAATCGAACCCTTACAAATGTGTAATGTGGGAGCTCGGATGTTTGTTCAGGACCTATTTGGGAAATGAGCATAAGGGGTGGGTAAAGCAAACAAAGTGTGTAGTCGATTATATTAACTGGAGCATAAATGAATCAACAGGATTCACACACATTACACTACATTTACAACATCTCACACCTATTTTCTTCACTGCATACCAACCCCCAGTATATCCCACAGAAATAAATGTGGAACAGGAAAGATTACAAGTATATAAAAGGCTTAAGAAAATGGCTGACCTAAGAAATAAAAATAAAAATGGAAAGGTATATCATAATTTTAAAGAAGGGGACAAGATAAAAAACCCACATGTAATTAAACTGCAAGAAAATATGTACCATAAGTTTTTTAATCAATATGAAGGACCATTTACAATAGCAAAACAATCTGGTCATAATGCTTATTGGATTGATATTGGAGGAGAGG